>OZ010715.1:12676138-12701486 GCA_963932345.1 Ophion ventricosus | reverse complement strand
AGAGAGTGATAGTAGAAGATGAAGGGAGGAAAGAGCGGAAACTATTCGCATCTAGAAATTACCATTTTTATTCGTACTCGGAAAAGTACTGAAAGACCGGGGTCAACCATCCGTCCGTTCACTGGGCATTGTTGGATCCCGTACGTTTCTGTACAATTTACAATGCTGCCTGCTCTTCGAGACAGAAAATCGGAGTACGGTACACCGCCTCTTGGAACATTCCACGTCAACTCGTTCGCCGGTAATTTCACAAGAATTTAGAGTATCTGTGAAGAAATAAAATGAAATTGTGGAGTTTAAATTTAATGGCGCTACATGAATTTTTTTACTAGAATCACATCAAAGTGTTACTTAGAAGTTTAGTGGAGAAATACATGTAGCGGCCTAAAAAAATCGTTTTTTTTTCACGTAAAATGTTAGTCAAACATCGCAAGAATACGGCGGTAAAGTAAGTAATTAGCCGGTAAATCTCAGAAATCATTGAGTTTTCGTAATTCGACACTTTAAGGTATTACTGAATGGACCGTCGAGCAAAAAGTTCATCCAAATCGTGGATTTACAAGTTTAGAACATATCGTATATGTTTAGCCGTACAAATAACTAATTTAATAATAAATTAACACTAAGAAATGGTAATTTTCTACTTTTACTGATAATTGAATAATTCGACGATATTGGCGTGCGCTTGACTGAGATTTTGCCAGTGACTGTACATCTGTTTTGACTGTCCATTAAAAAAATGTTTCAATTTTTCTATTTAATTAATACTTTTATATCATATTATTATCAATAATTACCCGAAAACTCAATATATACTGAGTTTTCCAATGATTGCTATTAATTCATCGTTGAAAAAGCCTATACTCCTTATTACTTTCATTAATTTATCGACAATTACTGAGTCGATTCATTTAAAACTGAGCATAATCAATCGTCTGATCCTAAATCTTGATGATATGATATTTTCAGAATTTATGGCGATTCAATTCCATTTATTTTTGCAATCATTAACGTCTGCAGAAGCTGTTCTTCCATATGCGACCGTGTTAAATTCATATGTTTATAACTACTAAATTATTTAGTGAAAAATTCTAAAATAATTCATGTATATTATTCTATCAAGAACTATCATTCCTCAGAGTTTCAAGATTTTTAGCATGTTTTAATATCCATCCAGTAATACTTTAAACACGTATTTCTTAGAACTCAATACATTCTTCAAGTTTGTGGGAAACATAACTTTGCAACAAGCTGGCCGATCGTGCTAAAATTGTACACCCACGTCAATAACAATATTACCTTGAACTAATACCTACTTTTTTATGAAAAGTACTTTTAAAAAGTACTTTTTTATTGCAGAAAACGACGAAAATTTTATGTGAAATTTCAATTTTTTTTCTGAATTATGCCATTTTTTAATTTTCAACTTTTTGAATGTTTCTTAGGTATAAGTTCAGCATTCGGATGTTAAAATACTAAGAATTCTTGGCTCATATTTTTCAGATAAATATTGAAGTAGCTGGATTTCTCACAAACGGACACCAACCGCCAAAACCTTTCTGAAAGAACACGTCATAACGTCGCCATTGTTTGATATTTTCAATTGAAAAAATTAATTTAAACAGTTTAATTATGTAATAAATTGTATCTCAAGTTTTATAAATGTGAAATGTTTTGTTCCTTTCCGAAAACAAAACGGTCAAAATTATGGCTATTTTTTCATCGCCCACATGTATTTGCCCCCTTAATCTTTTTATAGCATTTAATTAATGACCTGTATGATTTTCAGAAGATGCTAATCGTTTTTCCCATTAAGAAGACTTTCAACAGTGAAACAAGTCTGCTTGAGTCCACATTCAGGCAATTATCACTATTATAATTTCGGAAAAATTCATCGCTGCCGGCTTTGTCGATGAAGAATTTTTGCCGGACTGCCAAATATTAAATATAAAATGTCCTATATCAATTAGCAGAGTATACTCAGTTCATGAAAAAAAATCATGTTTAAGGGCAGGTTACCATCGAGAGTCATAAAAAATGCATGAACTTCGGGAATTTTTTTTTATCGAATAAATACTTTTGAGAATGGATTCAACGTATATCATTCTTCTATCAATGGAGAGTAAATTCCAATTTCATTTATTTGGTAAAAATCCAAAATGTCGGCTCGAGCTTCCGTCAAACAAAGCCATGCACGACGTGTTTTGGTCTGGGCGGCACGCTTCACAGCCTTGCCAGTTCATTTGACACAAAAACGAGTTGAACATTATTAAACTAGACTACATTTGGGGGGCATTATCGTTTTTTTGATTACTGAAGACCCCTGGATCACAAAATGGCAGCCGTTTAAAAAAAAAACTCATTTTTTGCCCGCTTTTTTTGCTTCAACGGACGAAAAACATATTTCTAGATCAATTTTTGACAAAAATCGCTTCCTGATGGCCTCGTAAATTGAATTTCCTTTCAATTGTGTAGAGATTTATGTGAATCTGTTGATCTGTTGAAGCTGTAGAGCGCTCCGTGCGCTGAAAAATGGTATTTCCAGAAAAACGCATTTAAAATCTAACGTTAAGGCTGTAAATTCGGAAATACTTTAGATATGAAAATATCCTTATACCCACGTGTCCTAAACACTTGAAGGTTGCGAATGATGTTTTAAAAAAATCGTATTTTTCATCGTCATGAACGATAACCTGCTTAAATTTCATGTTGTACACTCGGTGAAGCTTTGACACTTTACGTACTAAAAAGTTTTGTTCTTCAAAGACCGAAGCTTTTTCACGTTCATTATTGAACGCAACGTTAAAGTAAAGACCTACAATCAATTACAAATCACATCACTGAGTAAAAGATAAATCTTTACAAATCAGAGATACGAATTGTGCTAAGAAATTGAAAATGCGAAAAAGCTTCATATAGTTCAGAGGAAAATGGAATTCATCGTATAAACTCAGTCCTCAGCGAATTGACGATGAAAGGCCCATGTGCAACGTACACCGATGTGTACGTAGTGAAGTTGGGTGAAGCCCGCGAAGGGTGAAAAGCGACTTCATCCCCCTGCTACGGGAGCTTCTTCGCTCTTCGCTGTTCCATCGTAGGTCACAATGTACGCCTCCTTTTCGCCTCGACGCGCCCCGGTTATTTATTTTTACTCTCAACTTAACTTACCCTTTCCTTCTCTCTATACCGTTGCCCCGAGGCTCTGACTTGCCATCTCGAGCTTCGTACACTATACGTTATATGGACACATCTATATATATCTCCGCTCTCTCACGTTCCTCCCTTTCATTCCTTCTCGCATCGCTGCTATGCTTCCTTACGAAGCACCAGGTGATGTGCGACGAACGATACATACACGTCCAGCCTCGTTGTACCTCGAGTCCCTTAAATCCGTAGCGCTAGGTGTAATCGACCCTCACAGCCTTCTCGCGATGTATCAGACCTTGCTCGTATTTCGAACGTCATTCTTGGGTTTTACATTTCATGTAAAACGAGCTTCTGTATTTTTCTGTACTTTGTAGCTTCTGTATTTCGTAGATCTTGGTCATTGTACTTTTCGACTTCGTGGACTACATAGACATTTGGGTGAAATGAAAAAAAAATCAATCTTAGAAGTTCCCTACACTAAAACGTCAAGCTCGTACAATGGATTCTCATCAGCATTCCGCACATTGAATTTTCTAAACACAATATATAGATATACAAAAAGAGTGGATCTTAAGAAAGTATAAATCTTATGTTAAAAAAGTATAAATCACTTAAAAAAGTATTGGGATGTAGAATAAGTTATCGCTGTGTTTTCGTGAAAATGAATGCTTTGTTTTTTTTTAATTAGTAAAAAAACATGTCACTGAAAGTATTATCCATCGCTAGCCACTACTTTTTTCCATCTTACTGGCAGCATTTCAATTCCACGTCGGGAAACAACGCAATGTTTTGCGTGTATCCAAGAGTCGACCCATTTTTTGACATCTTAAGAATGGAAGTGCTGCGGCGAGTGGAATAGGACTTCCCATTTAAGCGTTTCCAAGTATGTTTTCACCCATTTTGTAACATGTCGCCGGGCGTTGTCATGCTGTAAAATCACTTTGTCCTGTCTCTGCTCCTATAGTGGCCGTTTTTCCTTCAATACTCGGCTCAAACGCATCAATTGTAGTCGACAGAGATCTCCCGCAATAGTTTCGTTCGGTTTGAGCATCTGATAATAAACTACACCCAGCTGATACCACCAAATGCAGAACAGAAGCTTGGAACCATAGATATTCGGCATTGTCGATGATGATCATGGCCGGACTTGCCCCATGATTTTCTATGCTTAGGGTTATCATAGTGTATCCATTTTTCATCGCCAGTCACGATACGATGCAAAAAATATTTCCTTTTCTGCCATTAAAGCAGCTATTCACACGTAAAAAGACCCCGTTCGTCGTCTCTCGGCTTCAACTCGTACGACGCCCATTGCCCTTGCTTTTGAATCATTCCTAATGCTTTTAAAACGTTTTGAAACTCTTGTGTGATCAACTCCTAATGATTCTGCAAGTTCAGCTAGCGTCTGACATGAGTCTTCATGAAGTAATGCCACCAATTCTTCGCCTTGAAACTTCTTCGGTGCGCCAGAGCGTTCTTTATCTTCAACATCAAAATCATTATTTTTGAAGCGTCTATAAACCAATCTCTGCATGTTGTTTCGAACAGAGCATGATCGCCTTAAGTTTCAACAAGAATTCTGTGTACATCAGCTGCAGATTTTTTAAAATAAAGTAGGGAAGTGAAATTCCCCGCACTCTTTTTATCACGAAATGTGATATGTATAACACTATGAAAACAGTTGTTTATACTTCGGCGAAATGACATACCAAATTTCAAGCCTGCTTATAGTACTTCTTCATAGATGCGTTACCATCTTGAACTACACGCACGCAGTTCTGTGCGTGTTCTTATTCAACGTCCCAATATATTTTGAAAATCGATTTGAATCACATAATTGAAAAATCGACTGTAATTCTCGTTTCTTATTTATTTTACGGCACTTTGGCATACTACCACCACCACCACTTTGGCATACATACGTATACGCTCGGTAAACGTGCAAGTTATGACAGTGTAGAATCCAATTGGATCCTAATGAGGACTCTCCGTGTGCAGTATCCCTGACAAATTCCTATAGAAGTGTGGCTGCATCTTGAGACTGTCCAACAAATTTGTCCACGGGATGACCTAAGAATATTTTTTTGGGAGATTCTACTAACTCCGTTTGAGAATTTCAAATAAAAAATTCTGGAACGTCGTCAATCGGGAAATAGCGTGGAATCTGCTTGAATTCTAATGTGGACTCCCGAGGATTTTTTTCTCTCGTGTGGATAAGTATGAATTCTTTTGTTCATACGACAGATACGACATAGAAATTCAATTTCGTGAAGCTACAGGCTGATTATTAGATTTTTATTTATTTATGTTTCGCCTGTTAGAAATTCTTTGCAAAAATCATTTGTTATCTATGATCAGCGTGATGAATCTTGTTAATGTTTTCCCAAACGTCTATGTCATTGTTTCCATTGTTCTCAATGCCTTGCCAATGATGAAAAAAATGAGTGACCGAAAAACAAAATCGACTCGATACTATATTGATCACTGTACTAATATGCGCGGACTGAATTCGAATGAGAATCAAAAGTAAGTTTCGATCGTACGGTGGAAAACTACCACCATCAAATTTGGCCTTTTATCGATGTTATAATAAGACGTCGGTGATAAAAAGAATAAAATCAACGTATTCGTTGGAAACCGTACCGAAATAATAACGATGGATATTCAATCCTTCGAATCGCATAACTTTATGCAGGCGAGAGAACGTTCGCAAACTCTCGTCGCTATCGGCTCGATAAATTTCTTCTGTCCTGGATTTATTCGCGACGAGAGACGACTTACCGGCAACTCGCTCCCGCGTGATTTCGTTTTCAATGGTCCGTTAAGGATCGAATATATACTGCTTGGTTGAACTCGTGAGACTTTCCTGCAGTATACAGCTATAGTTGGTGCATGAAACGTCCATAAGTGAGAAATGAGCATGTTTCTCCTAGATATGCCGAAGACACACACACATATGTATATATATATATATATATATATATATATATCGACATCAGTGCCGTTTTACGAGAAAGCAGTTTTACGTGTCGCAGTTTCGTGTCTGTTGGAGTCTGGACTCGGTCATCATCAGAGCCAGTGGAATATGCAATTCGCTGAAAAAAAAATAAAAAAAATCGAAAGAATAATCCAACTTGAATTGGATCTTCGCGTATTTCCTGCATACACTTCGAATGCACTTAAACTTTTGAGCGAGTAACGCAGTTCTCATAGTAGATGAAAAGTTCCGGACTTTCTTTCTCATCTCGAACTAACTAACATGGTGCTACGGTCGTTGCGTGCAGGTGAGCTTTGCCTCCATCATTTCTGCATAGTATTTGTAGTTCATCAACGCTCCAATTGTCTTCTTTTTTTTCGAAAATTCTATCAGGCTTATCACGATTTTGTGGAAACGTTAGAGTTTACGTCAGTGCATCGAAAAAAAGTTTGAAATCTACGAAGGTTGTTTGCGTCCTATGGTCGTCTTTCCAATTTCTCGCTCATCGCTGGTCGGGCTTTAAATTTCTTTGGCGAAATTTCCGAAGTACCAGTCAATGTGGAATCATCCGGGAAAAAAATGTTTAGGTCGCTTTGGCTGCTTAAAGGTGGGAAGGAAGCGCAACGGTAGTGAGAAAAAAAAACTGTAAACTCGATTTGGAAAGTTGCCGCACTCGGAGAAGAGCGCGAGTCGAGTAACTATATCGTTGCAGGAAAACTCAGTAAATGGGTAAAGGAGCGCGAGGAAGACTACTCGAATGCCAACCAAGCGGCGGGAAAGCATAGAATGAAGGGGCTCAAAGTGAAAAGAAGTGAAATTAAAACTGTACAACTATGGTTGGTGAGATAGCAAAATGAAGATGAAACAAAGTACGAAATTTAATATTTGCCGAACAGCTTCAAAATACTGGACACTTTGTAACAGACGGAAATTGCATGTCCGTTTAGTTTTTAGCAACATTTACGAGCGATTCTCATATGGTTTATTTGTATTCAAACAAAGCGTTAACTTTTTTCCGTAAAACAAGTACCTTATTTGTTCATCCTCACGAATGACTTTATCGTGTTTCCAGATTTACTCTTTATTTAATTCCTCCGAATTATCTCTAAAAATCTGAGTGATCATTTTTCGCAAAACTCTCTAACGATATATGTGCTGGTGAATTAATATCCGCGTTAACATTTATTTGGTTCCCTAAAAATATCTCTGAAAATCACAGTTAGCGAAGCTTACTAACGACCTACAAGCTATTACTAAATATTCACGTTAAGATGATATATTAGGTGTGTGAATTAATTTTTACAGTTTTTTTTCCATACTTGCGGCTTATTAAAAAATAGACAAAACCGTGTTTAATCCAGGTAATATCCCCCGTTGCTTTCTACACCCTTCTGCCACCGATCTGGTAGCATACAGATACCATCACGATAGAAGCTGGCTGGTTTAGAGGCGATAAAGTCATCGACGAATTACCTAATATCTTCGACTTCTCGGAAGTGGCTCCCTCTTAAGCTGTGCGCCATTGACCGAAATAGGTGATAGTCGGATGGGGCCAAGTTCGGTGAATATGCCGGATGAGGAAGAACTTCCCAGCCCAGGTTTAAAATAGTTGTTTGGGTCGTACGAGCAACATGAGGTCGAGCGTTATCATGCAGGAGAATGACTTTTCGCCTTCCGTGTCCTGTGAATGGCCTTTTTTGCACAATTGCTTCGCTTAAACGATTTAATTGGTCACTATGTCGTTCTGCAGTGATCGTCTGACCTGGTTCAAGTTCATAATAAAGAACACCCTTTATGTCCCACCAGATACACAAAAGCATTTTTTTGACCTTCATTTGCGGTTTGGGAGTTGATTTTGTTGGTTCTCCAGGGTCCACCCATGATTTTTTCCGCTTGGGATTCTCATAAAGGATCCATTTTTCATCCCCCGTCACGATTTTCCAGAGAAAGTTCTTCCTTCGTTGTTTGCTAAGCAACCAAAGACACGTGTTCATCCGTTGTCCGAGGTTATATTCGGTAAGTTCATGTGGGACCCATTTCCCGAGCTTCTGAATTTTTCCCATCACGTGTAACCTCTTGGCAACGGTTGATCGATCAACTCCTAGTTGGGCTGCAAGTTCTTCTTGTGTCTGTGAAGAATCTTGGACCAGTAAAGTTTCTAAATCGTCGTCCGAAAATTTTTCAGGCTGTCCAGTACGCGCACGGTCACTGAGTTCGAAATCATTGTTTCTAAAACGTTTAAACCAATAATTGCATGTTTCGTATGACAGAATACTCTTCCCGAACACAGAGCAAATTGACTCCCACGCTTTGGTGGCACTTTTTCCTTGTTAGAATTTGTAAAGGATGCAGTGGCGAATGTGCAGCTTATCGGTTGCCATTGTTCTTGCTACTTTAATTTAAGGTTATGAAGCTCGCCCAATAAATTCATACAGCGTCTTGAACAGGGCTATGTCAATACTTTAAAATCCTAAAAGGACGTTGAAATATTTCAACTTGAAAGAGGATTCCCAGCCTGCTAGAAAAATCTGTAAAAATTAATTCACACACCTAATATATACATTAGGTGTGTGCATTAATTTTAAGGGATAACACAACTTTAGCTGCAGAAAATAAGGCCTAACTTCGACAATTTATTTTGGGAGTATGAAAAAAGGAATAGGATTCCTTTTGAGAGGGTTTATTTAACACATATTAAAGGATTAAAAAAAAAATTTATTATAATTTTCATACAAAATGGCGGTGCCAGAGCCCATCTTGAAAAACGTGTTTTTTTACAAATAGCTTCACGGGAAGACGGTTTTCTCGTAAAGTATAAGACCTGGAACAAAAACAAAAAAAAATGAGAATCTATATATTATTAGCTATGGGACTACGTAGGGATTTTTTTATCAAATTTTGAAAAAATGGCGCACTTTGGAAGAAATAAATCGATTTTTTGCCAAAAAAATAAGCAGTAAAATGTTTATAGAAAAAAAGTTTAGATTTAATCAAAAAACGGCAACGTACGCCCATAGAGGATGTAATTGTGAAGCTACGATAAAAATTCCAAATCGATCCATGCAAAGGTGTTCGAGTAATCCGTCCTCCCAGTTTGAAAAAGTGGTTTCGAGAAAAACGCGTTTAAAGTTGTTAAAGTCGTACGATATTGTACGAGTTTAAGTTGAAAATCGATAATTGAAACTTTAAAAAAAAATTCGCTACAGGACCAATTGCATATTGTTTTTATGACCCCAAAGTATTTTAAGCAAAAAAAAACGATTTTTCCAAAATCATAGAGTGGTGTTATCCCTTAAGATATTTCCAAGAGATGGCGTAAATAGTACTATATCGCATCGGGTCATATTGTTACTACTTTTACGTCAAAGTATCATCACGTGGCTTTAATTTTCAGTGTGTGTTATTTTGCCGAAATGTAAAAGACATTATTTTCTTGAGCATTGAATATGTCGAATTTTGTCTCAACAAAACCCAATTTGCGGGAATCTGTACTTTTTTGCTTCCATTTGAAGAAAAGTGCTGCTGAAAGTCAATGAACGCTGTCGAAAGCTTATGGTGATTACGCTTCACCGATTTTAACATGTGAGTACTGGTTTCGACGCGATAAAAAAGTGATATTGACGCGAAAGATAAGAAGAGTCCAGGCCAGCCGAAAAAGTTTGAAGATGAAAAAGTGGAAGATATACTCGATGAAGACCCAAGTCAAAGGCAAGGAAAACTCGCAGAATCATCAAAGGTTGATCAACGTCAGGTGTTATCAACAATTAATGCAATTGAACCAAGCATTGAAGCAAAAACGGCCGAATTACGCGCAAAGAGACGACAAAGTTCGAGCAAGACAACGCTCGGCCTTATGTTGCGAAACCGGTCAAGGAAACGTCAAAAGCACTTAACTGAGATGTCCTACCATACCCGCCGTATTCTCCAGATATTGTTCCTTCTGATTACCACCTATTTCGATTGATGACTCATGGTTTGTCTGAGCAGTCCTTCGATTCTTATGAGGATACCAAAAATGGGTCAATTCGTGGATAGCCTCTAAAGATGTGTCGTTCTTTCGATATGGAATCGACCTATTACCAGAAATATTGGAAAAAGTAGTGGCTAGCGATGGACAATATTTTGAATGATCAATTTATAACCATAATTCCACAAAAAAGCCAAAAAAATCCATTAATTTATTTGCTCCTACACTCACTCCTAATTGATTGGCTGAATGTTCACAATTTAATTCCTCAAAAATATCTCGAAAAAACCCGGGGATCAAATTTATAAAAAAATTCGACGATGTACGTGCTATTAAATAAATATTCACGTCAACATTTGTATATTTCCTTGAAAACTATCACTAAAAAATCTCCGTAATCAAATTTAGTGAAACTCACCAGCGATGTGACAACTATTAAATAAATATTAAATAACATTTATTTTATAGATAGTGGATCTTGTATTAATGGAACGAGGTACAAAACGTTGAAAAAGATTTAAACGAAATCGTATGTCTCGGGCTGCCATTGGAAAAAGTTGCCTGTACATTCAGGACGGAAATTTCTAGTCAATCACAGCACCGCACGAGTCCCAATAATCTTGTTAAAAGGCTTCATCGATTGATTTCTCGATCTGGGTTCGAACTATATAGAACTCACCGCCGTAGGATGCAACTTGAAAAGCAAAATAAAAATTAGAGAAAAAAGAATCAAGTAGCGGCAAACACTTTCTATATTTAAAAGAAGAAGAGGAAAACTCGATTTGCGCTACTGCCGATCGCGAGTTAATCTCACTACGTCGGCCTGCGCTACTCTCGTTGCCGTTGCGCTCGTTTTATCCAACAAGTTTTTCCAGATCGATTTATGTCTATACATATAATATATTTTTCCATGCTCGTCATATACGCAGAGAGGAGGAAGAAAAAATGATCAAGCATCTGAGTGACGACGTTAGTGTTAGCATAAATGTATACATATATATATATATATATATATATTTGTGTGTGTGTGTGTGTGTGTGTGTGTGTGTGTGTGTGTGTGTGTGTGTGGCGTGAAAAATTCCCAATATCTTTCGGAGCTCAACCGAGAACGATAAAATACTGGCTCTGTTTTATTCCGTCTCGCGTATATAAAGGCAACCTCTTATCCTTATCATTCATTGTTACACCCTTGCTTGATACGTTTTCTCGCTCTATCACATCGAAAGGGCTTTCAGCGCCTCAGCTTCGATCCATATTTCACAATACTTATCGGTTTCAGGACTCACTCTTGCGAATCGATTTGATTTACGATATTCGTGTAGCAGACTCGAACCCCGACGTATCAAGAAAGAAACTTTATACTCTCAACGCGGAACTACCGTTGTCAAACGAAGTTTTTATTCTTCTGTGTGTAAAAGCGAGAATTCGTCGGTAGGGAGAGTCGCAAAGTATGAAGAAGAACGTTGTGAAGGCGCCGCAGATCGGCCGAGAATGAAACGAGGGTTTTCGTCTCGAGAAGTAGATATATAAATCCGGGCACATTTTGCCCTCCGGCCATACGTCGAAAATTTAACAATGCGCGATACACACGTCTTCAACATGTAGTACAGAACGTGTCATGTATTTTAATAATGTCTTCGCGTATTAACGCGACATGAAACACGACTCTGCCGGTCCAGCAATCCATGGAAAGATTATTTGAAATGTTTACATTTAGCATACAAGTAGAGGAAGAGGCTACAGTTTCCCGATATTCATGATTTTGTAAGCTGAAGAATATAGATTCACCTTTTTTCTTATATTTTGAAACTTAAACCAACGCATTCTGTGAAAAAAAACATTGTCAGCTTTCCCAAATATATTTTTTTCGTTGAGAAAAACTCTAGTTTAGATTCTAACATTTCCCAGGGTCTAGTATAGGGCCGTCGCATTTCCCTTGAGGAAATATGGGTAGATTTTTCTTCTACCATTTCGTTCCAGAGAGAAACTATGAAGAAACAATGCTCCGAGTATGAGAGACATATTCTTGCTAGCCTTTTCCCTCGGGAGCAAATATAACGTTCCTTTCCAAATGTATTATCCATTAACTATTCGCCACCCTCGGAACTCAGGTTACTCTATTCTCGTTCTCTCACTCACGAGGCGGAAGTCTCAATTCTCTTGTCTCGCAGCGTGTCCGACTGCACGAGGCGAGATCCGCGCGAGCTTGTCAAAGCGAATCCAGGTATTGGATAGCAGTGACTTTAACGGAATAAGGAAAGCGCAAACCTGTTTTGAACCAGCCGGCCATTTTCGCCGTGCACGATCGCTTCCAGACGATGGGCCTTTGCCATTCGAGGAAGATCATCCTTGTGGAAGATCGGATGACAAATGGTTCGGCGCTGGCCTCACACTATCTTTCAGCACCAAAGAGGCAGCTTCCTTCGTTCTATCCTCTCTCTCTCTCTCTCTCTCTCTCTCTCTCTCTCTCTCTCTCTCTCTCTCTCTCTCTCTCTCTCTCTCTCTCTCTCTCTCTCTCTCTCTCTCTCTCTCTCTCTCTCTCTCTCTCTCTCTCTCTTCGGTCTTTCTGTATCCGAAGATTATATACGCAGTCTCTCATCGTCTCCATTTTCCTGTCATATTTTCGATATATCTATAAGAGCTTTCACATCCTCTCATCCTTCTCTGCGTTAGTTCCAGCATCGAACAAACCTACGAATATTCCATTCCAGGCATACAACCCTCGCGCATACATACACACACACACCCACAACGCCTTCGTGCTCCAGATCTCAATACTTTAATCATGATCAATGCATCCAGAATCTCTCATCCGTGCAGTACGTCCCTACCAATTTGACAAAAAGACAATTACTCGCATCGTGAACGTCCCATCAGGAATCCAGAATTAATGAGTTCTTTTACGATAGCTCAGCCACGGATCGACGGAAATTTACTGTTACGTATAAATTAAATTGCTGGCTCTAATTATAAATATATGAATAGGACATCCTGCGTCGCCTCTGCATTTTTTGGTACGTCCGTGTTTCTCGCATCGCATGAGGGAGAAATCAAATTGCGCGGCGAGAATAAAACGATTCTCCATCTTCTCTCTGTTCCTAATATTCCTTCAAGCTTTTTCATATCCCATTCAGCAAAATTTCCGTTATCATTGTACGTATAAAGCCAGAGAAAGAATAACAGCACAACAAAAAACTATCCAGTTTATCCCTTGGATGAATAAATAGTTTTGCTTCTGTAGCATACGAAAAAATGCCACAGACAATGAACACAGGTATATGTATTTGAAAACTCAAGCAGGACGACCCACCATGTAGGCCAAATAAATCAATCCAAAGTCAGCACATCGAGACGTCGTATGAAAAAGACGCCACCACCGTTCTGTTATTCACCTTTATTCCCCGTTTAGAAATTTATTGGCAAGTCCCTAGATTCTGCCACATCACTATAGGGATTTCATATGAGCACCGTACGCAGGAAGTCCACATTGGAACCCAAGTGGATTCCGTGCTATTTACCGATTGACGTCGTTTGAGAATTTTTATTTGAAATTCTCAAACGGAATTTGTTCGATTTCCAAAAAAAAATCTCATAATCCCGTGTACAAATTTATTTTGCAGTCCCGAAATGTCCCCCATCGCTATAGGGGTTTGTTAGGGGCACCGCACATCCGGGGTCCTCATTGGGATCCAATTGGATTCTGTGCTGATCACCGATGAACGCCATTTGAATATTTTTATCACGTTCGAATCGAAAATATGTGAAAAGGCATGACGTGTTGAAACATAATAAAATATTATATCAAAGTGCAGTAAAATAAATAACAAAGAATAATTACAATGGATTTTTAGTGATGACATTTAAATAGATTTTTAAGATACACTTTTCAAGCGATTATACTTTTTTAGAATCCACTCATTTTGTATGTCTATATATTTTGTTCAGAAAATTTGACGTAGGGGAAGTCGGGGCAAAGTGAACACCTTACGCTTGCCGTGATTATTGCCGATAATGTATAATAGAGAAAATTAAAACAATTATCTAGGATTAGTCTTTATTTAATCAACTTTCGAAACGCGTTAACAATTTTCCCTTCATTCTAGTTTAATTAGTTGCTATAAATCAAATAAAAAATGTCAATTTATCCACTTTTCCCGAGCCCCCAGGTAAAGTGGATACGGCATAACGTCAAAGTGGATAACAACAAAGAAATCTTTGGAAACGTACGTTACTAACAAAACGATCTGTATAAGGTAGCGTATGCTAACCCGTACTTCTTGGCTGTTCCTTTGATGGATTCTCCAGCTATACATAAATGTATTGCTGTTTGCATGACGTCTGGACTCCAAGAACCTTGCGTCATGTTTTTTCATATCTATTAACCATCTGAAACGAAATATGTAGATTATTATATATAATAAAATTATGTACGATCACCAGGCAAAGTGAATACGGTATTCGCTTTGCCCCACGTGGTCACTCCTGATGTTATCCCGTTTCAAATAAAAACTATTGCTTTGGGTCTCATTTTCTACACAGTGCATAAAGCTACATAAACATACATTGTAACCATCTAAAAACAAAGGACGATAAATAAATAACTTTCCTGCTATTAGCAAAATACTTATCTTGATGAATCAATACTTTTCAAGAAAAAACACAAATCGATGGGCGAACGTTGCTTTAGTAATGTGGCGATCGGCAAACGCATAATTTGCGAGTGGTGGCGAGTATTCACTTTGCCCAGGGTATTTGCTTTACTCGGACTTTCCCTATAGAATGCGATGGGATCCATCAAGTATCGTATCGAATTCTGTTCGATAATGTGTGGATCCTCCAGGATTCAAAATGTATTCGTACATTGGATTCCAATGAGAAATCCCGATTAGAATCTAATGTACGAGCGTAACGTTTTCGTATATGGAACCAATGCGATGACCCATTGGATCCCTATCAGGAAGTAGGGACTGTTTTATCGTAATGTTTTATTTTCTGAGAATTAATTGTTCAAACGAAAGCTGTGGAGTAAAATGATTAATTAAATGAAAAAGACAGAAGTTTGTTTGGGAAAAAGCCGTAAGGCATAAAAAACCCAATTTATTTCGAATGAATGTTAACAAGGAACAGGAACAGGAATAAGATCGTATTGAATGAATGAGGTGTGAATCAATTATATTTGTTTCGAACTGTGAGTGTGTAGACAGGAGGAGAAAGGGCTCGACTCCTGCGGACGGATTTGTGAATCCGTCGCAATGTAGCGAGGGTCAGACCTCGGGCATGTGGATCGGTTGGCCAGACCGATCGCTGCCGTTTGTTATCCTGATTTTTGGGTTTGTTTATAAGCGGTTTAGACTCGCTTTAAATACTGATTAGACCGAGTAACTCGCGATTGGTATTTTATCGACGCGTTTTTCTATTTCGCGGAGCACTCCGAAACACGACTGTTTCGCGAGACCTCTCGAGATCGATCTCTTGATATTTTTTCGTTGCCACACTAAAGTTTTCGTTTTTTTGAAACAAAAGATTAGTTACTTTTTCAATGCATATATGCCCTCCCTTGATATTTGACAGGAGACTCTCGTGGGCTGTATATATATATGTAATTGGGTTTTCTTTTGAGTCATATATATCTACTTCCTACGGAACATACTCCCCCCGTTGCGAACGGAGTGAGGAATATGTTTGTCGATTTTTTGTGTAAGTGAAAGTGTGTAGTTCGTAGGGTTTTAAATTTCGTTTGGGAGCGGGCAGAGCTGCGTGATATTTCGCTTGTAAATCCCATTTGCCGTCTTCACGGTGGCTACTCGGATGATTCCGTCGTCTCCGGGATGTACCTCGATGACCACACCCAGCCTCCACTGCATGCACGGAAGATTTTTATCGATGATGACGACGATTGTATTGATTTCGATCTCGCCATTCGATTTGTGCCATTTTTTGGCGTTTTTGTAATTCATGGAGATACTCTTGATACCAGCGTTTCCAAAAGTTTTGTCGAGCTTTGGCGATAAAGTTCCAAGTAGACAACCGATTTTCTGGAAAGGATGAAAAATCTCTTTCAGACAACATTGTCATCGGTCGACCAATTAAAAAATGAACAGGCGTGAGCTCGAGAGGGTCGTTTGGATCTGCTGAGATCGAACATATAGTCTTCGATTTCTATTGTCATGGTGTTGAGCGCTTCAAAGGTCAATAATTGTCCGCCTACAGTTCGACGAAAATGATGTTTAAACGACTTGCCGACCGCCTCCTAAATGCCTCCAACGTGAGGGGATAAGGGAGGGGTGAAGTGCCATACGATATTTTTGCGTATAGCAAAGGTGTTTATGTCTTTTTTGAAGTCGTCAGACTTTAAAAACACGTAAAGTTCGCGTAATTGATTGTTTGCACCGATGAAATTAGTGCCATTGTCCGAATAGACATGTTGGGGAACTCCCCTTCTTCCGATAAATCGTCTAAACGCAACCTAGAAACCCTTCTGTGGTCAGATCGCTTGTAATTTCGATATGAACGGCTTTGATTGCCATACATACAAATACGCACACGTATGCTTTGACTTGGTTTCGATTACGCAATTTTTTCTCCTTTATAAAAATTAGACCGAAAAAATCAACTCCGACATGAACGAAAGCTCCCGTGGCTTTGACACGCGATTCCACGCGATGTATACGCCATAGCCAAGTCGGCTTGGCCTATAGCGTATACAGCGTACACATTTTCTTACTATTTTTCGAACTTGATTTTTGCCGTCAAGAATCCGGAACCGGTGACGTATCACGCTCAAAGTGCTTTGTATACCCGAATGGTAGTTTTCTTGATGGATTTTTTGAATAATTAAATCTGTGACGGGGTGTTGAGGGGGTAATAATATTGGACACCGCTGGTCGTCTGAAATCTCGGCGTGACGTAAGCGTCCTCCGACACGAAGTAGGCCATGTTCGTCCAAAAATGGATTGAGAGAAGAGAGACGCGAATGTTTGGCGGTCCCGGTTTTCGTAATATGAGTTATCTCATCGCAAATTTTTCTTGTTGAACTATACGCAAAAGTCTGCGTTCTAGCTCAGTTTTTTCTTAAACGCAAATACTTTTTTCTTTAAATGTATTATCACGTTGAACGCGAAAGCAAAATGCCAATACATTTAGCATTGTTGCGTACGAGGAAAAACGCTTGAAAAGTTAATTAGGTGTATTGACAATCATGCAAGTGTCTTTTGATTTCGAAATTTTTATTTTGACACTTTCCGGCCACTGAATTTCAGACTTTGGCAGCCATGTAGGCCCTTTAAACCACGTGGTGTTTTTCAAAAATTCGGCGGGAAATTGTCCTCGTGAGAGCACATCTGTTGGTTTGTCTTTTGTACGTACATGTCTCCATTCGACTTTGTCTTGAAGCGACTGAATTTCAGAGACACGATTTCTTTCAAATACTGTTAACGTCTATGGGGACTTTTTGAGCCAATGAAGGACGACCGTTGAATCTGTCCAAAAAATAATTTTGTCTATTTGAAACTTAAAAGCCGAACGCGCTTTCATATAGAGCCGCGTGAGAGTCAGAGCGCCGCAAAGTTCTAATCGAGGAGTAGATTCTTCGTTCTCTTTTAAGGGAGCAGCGCGCGATTTTGCGCAGGCTAAACGCACGAACGTTTGGTTATTTCGATTTGTGGAACGTATGTATAAACATGCTCCATATCCGACTTTACTCGCGTCACAAAAACCGTGTAGCTCAATTTGGGTCGGATCTTGAATCAGAAGCTGTCGCTCGACGGATAAATCGCGTATGAGACCGATTTGACTAGCGAAGGAGGACCAGCTAGTAAATAAATCCTGTGTGACCGACTCGTCCCAATCGATTTTTGCGCTCCAAAATTTTTGCATAATAGATTTCGCAGTTAAAACTACGGGACCCAATAATCCGAGAGGGTCGAAAATTTTCGCAATTTCCGACAGAATATTTCGTTTTGTGATTTTGTTTGATAGATCGATGGGTTTTGCGGTAAAAACGAAGGTGTCGCGTTTCGAATTCCAAATGTCTCCTAACGTTTTAAATACAGCGTTTTGTTCCACCGCATTATCTACTCCGAACATTTTTTCATGGATGTTATCGACAGCATGTGCATGATTCGAGGCCCATTGGCGTATGATAAATCCACCGCGTTTTAATAATTCGATAACTTCATCCCATGCCTGCAAAACTTCTTCGATAGAATTTCCTCCCGTCAAGAAATCATTGACGTAAAAATCGCGTTTTAATACTTTGCGTGCGACGGGAAAACTCGCGCCCTCGTCCTCCGCGAGTTGTTGAATAGTACGGATGGCCAGATACGGTGCGGACGCCACGCCAAAGGTCACGGTGTTCAGCTCGTACGTTCTTATTTTATTCTCGTGATACCAAAAAATACGCTGGTATTTGCGATCGCGAGAATCGACGAGCACTTTTCAATACATTTTGGCAATATCGGCTGTAAGCACGTATACGTGTGTACGAAATCGAAGTATGTGTTCAAATAATTTATTTTGTATCGTAGGGCCGACCATCAAAGTTTCATTTAGCGAAATGCCTTTGTCGGTTTTCGCGGACGCGTTATAAACCACCCGTAATTTTGTTGTTGCGCTTTTTTCTTTTATCACGGGGTGGTGTGGCATGTAATAGCCATTTTCGGTCTCGGTGTCGACTAAAGACATATGACCGAGAGTTAAATACTCTTGCATGACCTTGTTGTATTCCGCGAAAAAATTAGGATCCGATTTAAACCGACGTTCTAGACAGTAAAAATGGCGTAAGGCAATCGATCAAGAGTTTTCGAGCTCAATGTGTTCATTTCGAAACGGTAATCGCACTATATATCGTCCATCCACTCCGCGATTTGTGTTTTTTAGATAATGTGATTCGCTCAATATCTCTTCAGATTCTTTAATCGTTTTTGAGTTGGGTTCTTCGAGTGTCCAAAATTTGTTCATTTGCGAGGTTAGTTCGGCAAAATTGCACGACACAAGAGCTCTTCCTCCCTTGGTTTTGACTCCTCCCACGATTACCCAGCCAAGTAAAGTTTTTTGGGCGAATAAGTCGCAGTCGTCTCGCGACAAATCGATTTGACCAATGGATAACGAAATTGTTGCCCCAGATCCAATTAGCATATCCACTGGACGCGGCAAGTGGAATTGTGGATCAGCCAGTCGTAAATCAGCAGGAATATTCACGTATTCTCGCGGGAATACTTCATTGGAAGAGAAATCTGCAATCTTTGGAATTATGAGAAAATTCAAATATTTTTGGAATTCGTTGTGTAAGGACCGGAAATTAATGTTAACCCATCCGTTGGATTTTGTCTTCATTTCATCGATCGCGTCGATTGATATTGCGCATTTGCGTAAGGGTAATTTTAATAAATGTGCGAATTTCGCGGAGACGAAATGAGCTGTCGCGCACGTATCGAGAAATACGCGAGCTTGAACGAATGCTCCATTAGCATTTCGTACACGAACAATCGCACTCATTATTAATTGCGATCGAAGTGTGTGAGAAATGGTATTTAAAGCCATGCCGGCTAGTCATGCTTGTGTTTTCGAGTCGTCTTGATCTTTTTTATGAGTCCACGATTGAGTCGCTTTCGAATTCGTGTCTCGATGCAAGAGCGTATGATGATAATAATTGCAACGCTTGCAATGAGTTGCACCACAACGTCCTTGGTGAGCGCGGAGACAATTCCGGCAAAGCTTTGCAATTTTGACTGCGTTCCACCGTTGTTCTATCGACAATTTTTCGAAAACCGGGCATTTAAATAGAGGGTGAGTCTCTTCACACTGGACGCAAGTGCTCGAGATTCCAGTAACCAAAGCGCGAGCACCGATCTCATTTCGTCGATATTTATTGACATTCAAAGTCTGATTTTCGCTTCGTTTTACGTTGACTTTCCCTCCCCGGCGCGACTCGTCTTGCTCGAAAGTTCGAAGCCGGAATATTGTTTCGTTAATAAATTGGTAAAATTTGCTTAATTCGGGTAATTCATCGAGGCTCAAGGCCTCCTCCCACTTTCGATGAATGTGTACGGCAATGCTCTTTCCAATATTCTGATTACGATTCTATCGTCTGGCTCTACCTGAAGCGATTTTAACATGCTCAAATGTTGTCGAACGTCGTCTATTAATTTCGACAAATTAACTGATGTCGCGTTCAGAATTGTCGAAATATTGAGTATCGCGTCGAGATGTTTTGATACGAGGACTCGTTTTTTGTCGTAAGAATCGATTAACAGTTTCCACGCGTTCTCCCTGTAGGGCATTTTTCAAGTACGTAAATTTTATTACGTTGTCGATGTCGATGCTCGAATCTACCATTGATTTGAACGTGTTTTTGAACGAAAGCCACTTATCGTGGTTTCCATCGAATTTTGGTATTTCAGCTGCCGGCAGCTTCAATAATCTTTGCTTTTCGATAAACGTGGAATTTCCGAGAGGCGCGGTGCATTTATTGTCGGATCTGCATGGCTGCATCATTTGAACGTGACTGGGAACTCGATAATATTTATTACGAAGGTTCTCAAGTTCACGGATCTGTTCGTTGTCGGGGTCAAGAACGACGAGTTCATCGTGCTGTTCTTCGTACGTGTGAAACAAAACTGTCAACCTCTCCAGGCGAAGTTTTGCATTAACGTCATTAATTTCAGCTTGATCGAGTCCGCTGATTATTGAGTTTAATTGTTCTTCAAGGCCTTTGCCTTTATGTACGATCAGAGCGATTTTCTTTACGTCTCGACTCATTTTGAGTTAGGAAAAAAAATTACGAAATTGAAAGAGAACAAACGCGAAACGTGAAACCGCACAACGAGAAAATATTGAACGTATTAGGTTTTCTCCGTTCCGTGAGAATTCGTAGATTGTTTTGATGACACGTTAATCACGTAAATAACAGTCTTTTTTTAATAAAAAAGGGGTTTCAAATGGTGATCACTTATCTTTCTTCTTGAACGTTTCTATCCGTGTTGAATGCTGCTGGTGGAGACTGAGCGGACGCTGTTCGATGGCTAAATTCTTGACCAAATCCGTTGGCGATGCAAAGTCGTATTTTCGATGGAAATAATGGTCAGCATTCTGACTGGGCGAATCGCTATGGATTGCACTCACACTTTTTGTTGTTATTTGTATTGTGTTGTTATTTTTTGTATTTGAGATTCACACCTCACAGGAGGCACCAAATGTTTTGTCGTAATGTTTTATTTTCTGAGAATTTATTGTTCAAACGAAAGCTGTGGAGTAAAATGATTAATTAAATGAAAAAGACAGAAGTTTGTTTGGGAAAAAGCCGTGAGGCATGAAAAACTCAATTTATTTTGAATGAATGTTAACAAGGAACAGGAACAGGAATAAGATCGTATTGAATGAATAAGGTGTGAATCAATTACATTTTCGTCGAACTGTGAGTGTGTAGTCAGGAGGAGAAAGGGCTCGACTCCTACGGACGGATTTGTGAATCCGTCGCAATGTAGCGAGGGTCAGACCTCGGGCGTGTGGATCGGTTGGCCAGACCGATCGCTGCCGTTTGTTATCGTGATTTTTGGGTTTGTTTATAAGCGGTTTAGTTTCGCGAGACGTCTCGAGATCGATCTCTTGATATTTTTTCGTTGCCACACTAAAGTGTCCTTTTTTTTTTGAAACAAAAGATTAGTTACTTTTTCAATGCATATATGCCCTCACTTGATATTTGACAGGAGACTCTCGAGGGCTGTATATATATATAATTGCGTTTTCTTTTGAGTCATATATATCTACTTCTCACGGAACAGGGACAAATATGGGAATCAAATTGGATCAATACGATAATTTCTGTACGGGTTGTATTTTGCAATTTGATGAATATAGGAACAAAAAGCGTAACGTGTTCCAGAGATTGCAAGGATTAAAATGCTATTCGAATAAAATTATAAAATGTTTTGATGAGAACTCTGTAGTTAACGGCAGCCATTATAGTCTGCGAGCAGAGAACTCGCTCCGAATCGAGATAGTGCCACTATAAAAATTAGACATGCTAAGTCGTTATATGCGAAAGATGGGAAAACTCAGTGAATTACAGGAAATTCATGCGAAAACAAATCATCTGCAAAGATTAAGTTTGTCGTGAAATTATAGCGGCAAACTCGCTATGTCTGATTTTTGCAGGACTTTTTCAAATTTTCCCTCAGCCAATTGATATGAGTAAAAACTGTACTTCTCTCAATATTTCACAAATCACGAAGCATAGAACCAGATGGTTTTATGCCCAAGTAAAAGTATAGCTTATCATATTACGTTTTTTATCGATATTGAGATAGAACAAATTGAACATGGTCGTAGTGAAACTCCCGTTTAAATAGCTGCAGCACATGTACGACCTTAACATTTTTGTCGGAGATTTTCTTCGTAAAATGAAAAATACTAGACGAAAGGAATGGTGAAAATGTAGCGAAAAAATGACAAAGAGCTTCATAAGTATGTGGCTGATGGATATGTGGCTCACATTCCATTATCGACACACAGTATGCATATATATATAATTCATGTTTATAGACACTTGAAACTTCACGAGCTATTGAGGTTTCCTTTCAAGCTTTCATACTGCATCTTCCGCAGTTTCTTCACTTCTTTCATCTGCCTTTTGTTGCGCCTCCTTCGGCTCCTCTTATCTCTCGGGACAATATATTATTCCTTCCAGCTCAGGCACACCGGAGCTGTTCCCGGTATGCTTCTTTTCAATTCACAAATTTGCATAATCCCCAAGTTCCGGTTATCGAAATCTCGCACGAGACACGAGGGAAGCGAAAAATGAATAAATCAAGATAGAAATCAGACAGACACGCGTGTCGGGAACCCATACAATGTCGTTTCAAGTTGTCTTCGAGATACTTTTGTACAAGGATTATCACTTGCCCATTGCTCTGACGCATTTGTCGGAAGACATGTCACCGTTCCATCAGAGGCCCAGGCCAAAAGTGACTATTTTGCAGACGCGGAATGAAAACTATCGATTCAAAATAATACACGATTTTTTAAAATACAGTTCGATCAGAAGATAAATTCGCAATGTACCCTTTGGATCGAACGCGAACATCGACTACTTATTCGCTTTCCATCGCGAAAGAAATCACAACAAAATTCTCCAACGAAGATGTCATTCGATCAGGGATGCTTTTGTGATTAGAGCAGCTTATTTTACAAACCTATTCCAACCCTCGCAACACACCCTGATCATTACGAAAGAGTTCCCTCTATCTCTCATTAATTTCCCATCAGCTTATGTATAAATATGTCCCTGAGAGTAATTTTTTTACTACTGAACATTCGTGCCATTAAAAAATATATGTGGCCTTCACTACGAATCTATCAGAGGAGGCTCAACTTACACTTAATACTAACAGGAAAAAATACAGCTCTCTTTGTAATCGAAAGTTTGTTCTTGAAAAGTTAACCAAGGATGCGTCTGTTCTCAGAGAGAGGAGAAAGTACCTCGATGTAACAGGCATGACGATTTTCCGAAACAGAAGAAGGTCCTTTTTTGGCCGCCATTGAAGCCACACGCTGTAGTTGTTGGCAGGTTACTCTTCACAGCGACGAAAGACGGTAAGAACGACGAAGGTCGACTAGGGACCTTAGGAACGTGACTTGACTTAGTTACTAGCAATTCTCAGAGAATGGTGAGTGGACTCCGACTACACACACATATACACAATCAGGCACTGTGGTACGTTGTCGTAGCTTTTGGTAGTTAAGATGCCGACGCCACAACAGTACAATCGTTGATCCACGTACCACGACCCCTCTTGTAATTCTCATCGACTTGTGGACTCGTTTCTTTCCAAAGCTCCCGTTCGTCTTATTGTCCTTAAGCGCTTTTCTACCTTTAAGCAGACTCGCATTCACGTCACTCCCCATTTGCAGCTCGGAAACACACGAGTTAAAACACAATTAACGTATTCGCAAAAAAAATACTCAAGCTAGAAATGTCTTTACTCGTATCATCAGTTTAAATCTTCAAAATTAATTTTTACGCCTTGTATTTCCTACCGAGATCATTTGGACTATGTTGTCTTTCAACAAGGAGACCTCGCATACCATCAAATTAGGCGTGTTTTGTTTCGCCAAGTGTATATATTTTTTTATCGCTTCCTCTATAAAAACTGCATCCATGAAATCGTTGCTGCACCTACCGAATCCGGTTTGACAAAACATTAAGCCGGTGTGAAACTTTCGAGCTTGGAGTTCCCCGATGCAGGCGGTATGGAGCATACAAAGTTGCAAATAAACATGCACACAATCCTGAAACTCAATAATCTACGGAAATTCTCGAAAGTTATTACAAATTGAGTTACCAGTCGACATCCGGCAGACAACAGAAAAATGAAAATTGCCGAAGTTACAAAAATGTAACGATTGAAAAATCGTCTTATCACCTGCAGGGGATTAGAAAACCGGCAGTATTGACACTTGCACCTCGTGATTTGTCAATCCCACGTGAAATGCAATTAAAAACTACGATCGTAGATAACCTGTCAAAAGTTGCCCCTACCGACAGCCGAGATTAGTTAAAAGATACTCCGATAGAGGTGCTGCGAGCGAATTAAGTGACAGTTGCATCGTAGGATCGTTAATTTCCGAGCGAGGGGTGGCACGTAGCGGCATTTAGCGGCAGGCTATTCGTATGATTGCAGCGTTGATTGGATGTCATGAGGAATAACGGGACTGGTTCTCAGGGAGGAGGAAAGGATCTTTCCTCCTCCCGGAGAAGCCGAGAAGGAATAATGCGCAATGCCTATTCCAAAGGTTACTACTAAATATTTTTTAGCTCCATCACTAAAAGATCTCTTTGCTGTCATCTAGGCGAGAAGAGCGCTAGCAACTTGATATTTCCGAATCAGCGATCAAAGATGATTGAATCATTCTAAAGGTATTGTCTAATGGATCCAGCAATACGTGCAACATCCACATATTGTCTGTGACGTTCCGCATTGTAAACTTAATGACACAAACCGCTCTCGTCATCAGGATAGTCTCGATCGAAGCAAAATTAATTAATCTCGTACGATGGTAGACACATCGTAGTTTTGAAAGGCTTGGGTACAGATAGAAGTCCATTGGCAACAGTGATCAACATTGAGTTAGATTACAATTCAGCCATCACGTAGGCAGAAGAAAAGGCGTAAGGGAGAGAGAGAGAGAGCGAGAGAGAGAGAGAGAGAGAGAGAGAGAGAGAGAGAGAGAGAGAGAGAGAGAGAGAGAGAGAGAGAGAG
>OZ010715.1:12603273-12675938 GCA_963932345.1 Ophion ventricosus | reverse complement strand
GTGAGACATTTTAATGTCAAGCTGATGCTTCAAGTTTTGACACTTATTTATTGATTCGAGATTTTGTGAGGTTTATCCGCCATACCTTTTGAAAAATAAACAATGCTCTAAATCAATAAGTTAAGGAAATTTGCCTCATAAGCGCAGAATTAGTAACGAAAAGCAACTTATGAATAAGCTACGCTTATTCTGCGCAGTAGTAAAATAAGTAAAGCTACTTATTCATAAGCGCAGCTTATCCATAAGTATCTTTACTGAATTTACTTTACTTTACAAAGCTACTTATGAATAAGCTGTTTTGCGAATGACAATTTTACAAACTATATTATGTTATTCGTGTCAACGCAAAATGATAGACATTTTAGAACTCTGATTTGACATGTATACAACCCGTGCGGAAACTGTCGTAGGGAACCAATTGAATTCTTATACTTGTTCCTACTTCCTGATAGGGATCCAATGGATCATCGCATTAGATCCCTTCACTAAAACGTCACACTCGTATTAGATTCTAATTGGGATTCCCCAGTGGAATCCAATGCACGAACCCAATTTAAATCCTAAAGAGTTCCCCCATTATCAAACACAGTCAGATACGATTGTTGATGGATCCAATCGCATTCTGTACGTTCATTTTTCTAAACAATAAATATACAGAATGAGTGGATCTTTAAAAAGTATACAGCGCTTAAAAAAGTATATCTTAAAAATCGATTTGAATCACATCACTGGAAATGCACTATAATTATCGTTTGTTATTTATTAGACTGCAATTTGACATAATATCAGTACACATGTACACGCTCACAAAGCGTGCAGGTTATGTTTCAACACGCCGAATTTTTTCTCCTGACTTTTCACATATTTCTTATTCGAATTCTCAAACGGGGCTCATCGGGGATCAGTGCAGAATTCAATTGGATCCCAATAAGGATTTGCCCTCAGTGCGCTGTGCCTAACAAATCCCTACAGAGATGTGGGATCTTAAGGACGCCCCAACAAATTTGTGCACGAGATCATGAAAGGATTTTTTTGGGAGATCAAACTAATTCAGTTTGAGAATTAAAAAAAAAAATTCTGAAACCAGGTGAATCGGGATAAATTGCGAAATCCACTTGGATTGCAACGTGGACTCGCTACGTGCGGCGTCCCTATTAAATTCTTATACCTTATAGTGTTCATACGGAGGTGTAGCATCCGAGGACTCCCCAACAAATTTCGGCACAGGAACCAAGTCGAATTGCTGAAGAAAGGAGCTTCGCCTCCCCGATGTACGAGATTTTGAAATAAAATGTAAAGATTCACTTACCGTAGAAAACTGTATTTGCAAGAGCTTAGGAAATGACGAGAAAAGTTTCGAAAGATATGGTGTAGGTAATTGCTGATAATTGCGAAAAAAATGCGTGTACGTGTTCACTCATACAGATGTCTTGCAGCAATAGATGCGAGTGTAAAAATTTCTTCCGCGTGTATCATTTCATCTTACCAACGGAGACTAATGAAAATCTCTAGGGGGGCCCGAAGTCGTTATAAAAACCCAGACGGCTTCTTATTTAATTACGCTATAAGAGAGTGTTATCTGCAAAGAAAAACTATTTGGTGTTTTACTTACTTACCTCAAACTTTAATTTGTTTAAACCGTGACAAGTGAAAATTCTCGTGGTACGTAGCGGGAACGGTGTTTGTTAAAGATACTGCCGTAAAAGGTGATGCCTGTGTGGTAGTTGTAATAAATTTTCGAACGTAATCTCCTGCAATATTATAGCTGGGTACTTGGGCTATACGCAGACGGAGAGAGGATGAGAAAGAAAGAAGAGCGAAGTGTTTCGGTTCCGGGCGAGAGCTTTCACGTAAATGCCAGCATTTATAGCTTTTATCGTGTTTATCCAGGAATCACAAGACGCCCTCGGGTTAGTGGAGGAAGCGCTCTGTGCTCTCTGCAACCACGGAGCCCAGAGAGAACGACAGAGAAAAGACATTTTTCTTTCCTATTGTTCGTTCCTATACATGTATGCGTGTGTACGTATGCGCACACTTCAACAATTTCTTCCGTTACGCTCGAGCGTCTCTACTGGATAGTCTGTGCGACAATGAAAAAGAAAGAATTCAAGCGAGAAATGCATAGCCTTCCGTATACCATTGTTTCATTGCGGTGAATTCAAAAGAACAATTCCACTGGCTGACCAACCAAGGATCATAAAAAATCTTGATTTTTTTTAATACCAGCATCCTCCACTTTATCGCACAATTATAAACCACGGAGACACATTTTTATCTATTGTTTCATTTCCCTCTCCTATTTAGAATTCCAATCGCAGTCGATATATTCCCATCCGCAATCCATGTGTGCATACATATTATGCGGTAATACATTCAATATTCAATAAATTTTCCGTTCCCGTGTATAAGCGACTGTTCGTACCCGTGGAATAATGAATTCCATCCTCAATGGAGATTGGCAAAAAGCACACACATGGAAACGCATGCGAGAGGGAGAAGAGATCGATCCTAGGGAAATACACACCCATACACATGACCGTTCCGAAGCCCGACTGGTAATACTTTTGCCTCTTCCACGTGTGGGTTTTCATCGATACATATCTAGTACGTGGTTCCAGACTCCATACGCGCTTCTCGAACCTAGTGTGTTATTCGAAACGGGAAGGAATCGAGCTCCCTTTCTAACGGCCAGCGTGTTGCCGAAGGCGACACGTCAGAGAGGACACCACCCCGGTAGCCCGACACCCAATAGTACGCGGCTTCGGAATATTGAAATTTTGTAGTATCGTGCATGGAAACGGAAAGTATGCTGCTATCGTAGGATACCAGTGAAGGTGAAAAGGAACAGACAGGAAAGAGAGAAAATGGGAGACAGTGAACAACGTGGTGAGCGAAAAGCTCCCGTGTCTCTGGCAAAGAGATTACTCAAAAATGGCACATGGCTGCCTGACTGCCATACAGTACGGAGCGAGTCACGTATAGTTGCGGTAGAAGACGAGCTGGGTTTAATCCGGGACACGGACTCGAGGACGATCTCAGCAGGTACGAAACTACCAGCGTCTCTGTGACAAAGAGAGAGAGAGAGAGAGAAATAGACATGATTTATTCGTTGCTGCGAGATATTGTGGACAGGTACGTTCTGCGGTGTCAGTTTCATCAATATATGCACGTGCAGTCTTTTGATGACCATCAGTTGTCGACATTTTAGTCAAACCACCGTGCAACAATGGAAACGGGAATAGACATTAGGAAAAATATACAGGAATCGAAGAGAAGTACAAAAAAATGCGTATGGTCGGACAGCAGAATAAGATGAGTTGGCACATCTTTTCAATCACATCCTCTCCACGATATAACACGTATTGCTATTCTTGGATGAGTGTGAATCCTCACGTGTATGTGGCGTTGGTCAGAATGGTTTTTTATTCTGACGTTTAGGCCTTTTCACACATAAGTACCATTCACTTATTTTTGTAGATTTGACTTATAATTGAAACAGAATAATAAAGATTTACTGAAATACTAATGACATTATTATACACGCTGACAAAATTATACACGCTGAAAAATATCCACAATGGCTACTCTTGCTGCGATACACCGTTTACCTTGCAATTCGTACGTTGTGTGAGTAAGCAACGCACATGCACCTCGTCACAATTATCAGCCTACACGATATGTTTCGGAACTTTGCTTTGTTATTTTTTTTACGGAATGCAATGGATCAAGTGTCTTCCATTTGCGGTTACCCTGACCGGCAAAATTTACCCAAACTGCTTCAAATGCAGTTTTCTATAGTAAGTGAAACTGCAATTTTATTTCAAAATCACGAATTCGGTTGAACGATTCTTGAAAAAAACGTTCCAAAAACTTTTTCATGAATTTCACACCGCCAGAATCGTGCGGAATTTCGGCTTAACGCTAAAAAATGCACTCTCTTCAAATGGTTCATAAAAATGGATTTCTGGTGCTAAAACTCGACTTCCAAAGGTATTATGGATATCTATTGTCCGGATTATAAATCCAGCCTACATTTGTAGACCCGAACATAGCAAGACGGCAATCAATTCTGAGTATAAATTTCAGATATCTAATCAAAACCCCATCCCGATATCCGTCCATGCAACGCATGACCCGCTGACACAAGTAGGCGCGGTCCTTTTCAAAAGACATTCGCGGCTCAACGTATGCGAGGCCGTGTGAGTCGTAGTTTACGTTAGAGGGAGAAGCACCCTATGAGAAAAAGATGAAAAGCACGAGGCAGACAAGGAGTTAGAGGGGGCCGACTGAGGACGCAGTCTGAGGAAAACTTTTGCAGGAATTCCTCCGGCGTCGAAGCGCTCTCACAGGAAGTTGTTACCAAAGCAAAGGGAAAACGACCGACAGTTAGAATGCTATATAGTGCGATCGTTGAAAAGGGGACAACAAAAAATAAATAAAAATTGAGAAAAGCAAGGTGTCTGAATGCCGTATGTGGCAACGATTGGTGGAAGAGAGAACGAAAGTAGTAAAAAGTAAGTTTGCCACAACGATTTCCCACGATATGAATGGCAGATGAGATCAACCTGATTTTCGACTCTTGTGTATATGCATCGGATAATGACTTTTACTCGGTGACTATAAATTCCTCGAAAATAATTTCCCTCTGCTTTTCGATTCTCGTTATCAGGACTTTCCTACTTACTTCCCCTCTGCATCCCAATCTGTCGTTTATTATCCAGAACAGGACGAGGCAACAATGCCCACGGACTGGAACGTCTTTCTATCCTTCTCCGACTCACCCTTCTTCGACTTTGAGTAGACAGTGAGATATTGGTCCTTCGTATCGAGTGCCCTCGTCGCCCCAAATAGGTACTATATTCAAGCCATTAATAAGCGATCTTGCAAAGGCGACCGAACGATCGTGAGGGAAAGAGGACGAGACGGAGCGAGGGAGAGAAAGTCCACATGGGACAAACGAGCGAGACCGAAGATTGAAAGAACGATGGTAAAACGGACGATGAATTTCGAAGCATTCTTCGTAGAGGGATGCAAACATTTTTACGAAAGTGCTCCGACACTTCCCCCTTTCAATGCAACGTCTTAAAATCCCATGAAATATGCAAAGATCCGTCTCCTGTAAACGCGAAGTTTTCACTGTTTCACGTCGTTCCGCAGCACCCATTCGGCTCCGTGTACAAGCGACGACGAAACGCCAAACATAAATTGTAATAACGCCCCGTGTCTTCATACAGGATCAACTACTGCCGTAAATTCTGCAAGTACGTTCGTTCCCAAAATCAATGTGGCAGAGCGAAACAATACTTGGACGTGTTTAAAATAGAGTTTATGATTGATTGCCTAGGAATTTGTCAAAATCGCTCTTTTTATTCTATAATATTTTATAATTCTACAGACTTTTGTGAAGACGTCTGTGAAAACCGTTTAATAATACTCACAAAAGTAGCCAAGTTATAGAAACTATAACGTGTAGAATGGTTAGAAAAATAGAAAAAATGAATAATCAACGTTTAGCATGCCGCCATTTTGTATTTTTCCCCCTATTAATCTGGTACCAAACATTACAATAATCATATAGATTAAGACTTGAGAATGTTTACAGCAGTGGTCGCTAATTGGGAGCGTTTTCTACGCACCGTTGCAAAGTAACATACCAAAGTACATAATAATAATTAAAAATAATAATATTCGTACATACTCTTAAAGGATCAATAAACATCTATAAAAAATGTAAAAAAAACGGCATCAGCTCAACGGTTATTCCATCCTAAATATCACCTCCAAAACGGCGCTCTAGACAACAATACTGCCATAATCGATCTTTTGAATGAACATTACTTATTTAGATCTACTTATCGTATTATTTCTACTGCAGATATTTATGGTCTTTTTTAGTGATCTGCTTTTTTCTCACCATTTACTGTAAAATTATCAAACTTTATATGTTTATATATTCGGGAGTTTGTGTCTTTATATCCGTACTCAAGTCCTTTTTTATGTGTACACGTTTTTATTTTTATGTGTTTGCATATTTCTATGTTCCCTTTATGTGTGTATATTTTTATTCTTTATGTAGCATGTTTACACCTTCGTTATCTGAATCGATATATTTTTTTTATTTCTTCGTAAATATGCTAGTAGATTTTATTTTTGAATTTGCCTGACGAATTCTGATGAAATTAAATGATATTCCAGGTAAGAAATAGTGACTCGCCTAAGCCATTTTGCGAAATTAGATGATATGGTATTTTTGGGAATGGGAATAGTCTCAGTTTTGATAAGAACGAGGAGCGCACTAGGTCACAACTGTGGACAAACTTATTATTGGAGTCAAACAACCAGTTTTATATCTATGAAGTGAAAAGACGCCTGACCGTTTTCATTAAATGGGGTGATTTACGGCGGTGAGCTGTATCCCGACTTTGAGAAAATTCATTCAGGGGATCAAATAAATAGATTAGTTTGTGAAATCTAAGAATCTACTAAAAATCAAATGAACCTAAAGAGGCGTGTTTTCTACTTTAATACAAAAAAAAAAAAATTACGGGCAGCAGTACAAGAACGAATCTACATATTTTACCTTTCAACCGCGTCCCGAGCCGTGAACATTGCCACCATCGTCAGTGGCGTAGCCAGCATTTTTTTCTGAGGGAAAGAGGGGCCGGCCTGACAAGAACTGGTTTTGTTCCCAATCATCTTTTCTTCGTGTAATAAAATGTACATAATAGACGATAATCACGTATCACACTTGAAACTTGTTTTAATCACACGTTCAGGGTGTCTCTAAATGACCTGATATTTTAATTTATTAATAAAACGTATTTTGTATTTGAAAAGTACCAATATTTTTAAGGTACAAATATGGAGACTATATGTGGAACACAATATCCGATAAATGGCCGTCTCGTCCCTGTTGTTTGCAAATGTTCAATTTTTTTTACGAAATGTTCTATTACATTTTGGCATAACTGCGGACTAATTGCATGAATGGAGCGTCCAATTACTTGCTTGAGCTCCGGAATGGTCTGTGGATCATTGGCATACACTTTTCCTTTCATAAAACCCCAAAGAAAGAAGTCCAATCCAAGTCCAACCCAAACAAACTTCGTCTGAAATTTTCACTATTTTTGTAGTGAATTTTCACAATATCTATACGTTGGTCGATCCTGTAATTCTCCATGACTAAACCTCGATTCTTCCCGATGCCAGTTGGCATAGATTAGTACTCTATGCTCGCCACAAAAAAAATGGCTCGCAATTTAAAATATCGGGTCATTTTGAGACACCCTTTATATGTTAACATTAATACCAAACTCTTGCAATACCTTAAAAAATAATCAATTATTTTTTTATCATTCTTTAATCCAGTTACCAGACTCTAAACTTTACTTTTAGTAGGTATTCAATTAAATAAGTCGTAGTTTTCTATTTTTTTCTGCAAATCAGCCCAACACTTTTTCAGCTCTACTTTTTCAACAATGTCAATTCTCCATGTTTAACAGTAACATATGAGAGAATCGTTCGTCAAGCATTTTCCTTTTAAGCCACATTTTTATCCGCCTCATGGCAGAAAAACTTCTCTCACAGCCGGTGAAGCTTACTGGGCGTACTATTGCTATTTGGAAAAGTTTATATAAGTTAGGATAGTACTCCGTTCCAATGTACTGTCTTAAATTTTCAGCATTTATTAAATCATTTCTAGATTTAAGTATGTTCATGACCATCGCTTCAGCTTCTAAGGCTGACGTATCAATGATTAAGATTTTTCTATAATGATTGATGAAATCCTCTCTGTTTTCCATATCTAATTTGAAAAATGCATCAACTTCATCACCTAACGGTAAATTCTTTAGTCATCGTTTTAGATTTACAACGATATTGTCTACTACTTGGTAGTAAATGTTGATCTTCCAGTATTATTCTGGGGTGTATCGCCCGGAAACTCTAATGAACATATTGGTTTTGCTCACAGTTCACTTAATTGCAAAATTTGAATATCTATTGAATTTACGTAATGAAATAGCTACTTTTTATACAAATTACGACGAAAGAAATAGTTTGAGTTCTATTAAATGATTTTTATTATACTTGCTTGGGTGAAACTTAAATAACATTAATCAATTATTTGACCTCAACTATTTTAGGTCCAATTTTCTCTGGGGTTGCCCCCCCCCCCCCCCCCCCCTCCGGTACGCCAATGGCCACCGTCGAAATTTAAAAAAAGCCTGTACCAAACAGCTCTCGGGCCTCGCGGTACTACTACTCCCTCGTACTCAGAATATTCGATATTCCGAAACTACCGGGCTTTGAACAGTCGGTCAGGTATCACCGAGTATCGTCCCGCGAGGTATCGATCGACCCGAAAAGAATAGAAAGTATTTTCTTCAAACGCCTCAGGCCTTTGGTAATTGAATTTAATTAATGGACCATCCATAGGCAACGAACAATCCACTATATTCTCCGTCCAGACATCGATGGAGTCGTACATACCTAGTTTACGAGTTTTCTCCTTTCTATCCACGTATACCTTGTACATACAGTAGTAGGTGCAGAGAACAAAGAGGCCCAGGCGTTGCACGTATCCAGCGGCATATGCAAAATATTTTTCCATCGTGACCTTTTGTGCTTATCGAGTTTGGCTCAGGGACCTCACGTACTTTCCACATCCTCGCTATACACGTATTCACTTCACTCTGTGCCCCGCTATATCCGGGCTAAATTCTCTGGGCTCTTTCACATCAGCGTTTCGTCGATGCCTCGCGGATCCGACCGACGGATGCGAAGAAAAGTATCAACATGCATGTATAGACCAATAAGAAAACAACCGGTTACCATCGTGGATCCCGTTCTCGATGCCACGAGGCTAAACCTCCACATGCAATGTCGCGTGAGCTAGAACTTTCTTTTTCCACTATCGCTTCACTCTGCTGTTGACAATCGTAGTATGTGTGTGTCTCTTCTATCCCTCTCTAAATATGTATGCGTGTATTTGTGTACGAGTATACAGTGGTGTCGAAATGCGGCAAAAGCAACCGCCCGCGAAGTAATGGCAATAGCTGTGGGCAAGTTCTGCCGCTCGAACGACTTCCTGTCCACAGAGAAGCAGAGGCTCTGTACATTGTTGCATGTTTACCATCCTAACAACCGACCGGGAGGGCATACCGCCGGCTACAACTCATCTCCGGCGTCACCCGTTGCTTCCTTGTGCTCATTCTTCCGAGTTTATCTTGTATTATCGATCAAATAGAAAATGCCTGACGACATTCGACGAGCAGCGCAACGTGGGTCACCTGGAAGGAGAGAAAAGTTTAGCTCCCTAGCTTCACGCGATCCACGAGTCCTGGTATATTAGGATATGGCTATGAGAGACATGACTCGGTCAATCGATTCGACCTAAAAGGTGATAAAATCAACCGTTTTGCTGGATCGTTAACGGGCTAGCGGTTTTTTTTGGGGGAAATTTTCAAAGGGTAAATTGCAAAACATCCGAAAAAATTTTCATCGTACAATGTTTATCGGTACTTTGACTACTTATTTGAAATTTTACAATAAATTGATACATATAAAACAGTTTCGGGACTGGCTGAATGGCTGACTGACACATATTCAACGCCCGGTCTAAAATGCTGAAGATAGAAACATGAAATTTGGAAGATATGTTCCTTAAAAGGTGCAGAGGTGCACTAAGAAAAGATTTTGCGTAAATGAACTCTTAAGAAGGTGAAACGGGGTGTAAAAGTTTGTATGGAAAATTGTACACCTTGCGAGTATGAACTTGAAACTTGGTATAGATATTCTTCAAAACAAATAATAAAATGCATATTTTAGGATTTTTCAAAACAACCCCTAATTAGGGGTACAACGGGTGTTGAAGTTTTTATGAGAAAATCGCATTCCCTGCTTTTATCTCAATGAAGTTCGAAAGATCTGTTCCTTAAAGGGCATAAAGCAACACTAAGAAAGAATTTTTCGAAAATCAATCCCTAAAAGGATGAAATAGGATGTAAAAGTTTGTATGGAAAATTGTATTCCTTGCGTGTACCAACTTAAAACTCGGTATAAATATTCTTCAAAACAAATTATATAACGCATATTTTAAGATTTTTTAAAACAACCCCTAATAAAGGGGACAACTGTAAATGATAAGTTTTTATGGGCAAAATTCCACGCGGACAAAGCCGTGGGCGGAAGGTAGTTATTCATATTCATGTGCATTGCTCAAGCCTCGTCCAAAAATAAACATTCCCATGATCTGCATGAACTGGTCCATGGATCTGAAAAGCCCAAGAGGATTCTGGTGAAGTAGTGCTATAGTTATAGTACGTAGTAATATTTCTTCGTGTCAAATTTCGTGCCTCGAATATTCATATAAAATATGCCAACTAAAAAGTAAACAAAATGCCTCGAATGACTATAGAGAATCTATATCCGGAGATTAAAAAAAAATTGCATTTCAAAATATTTAAAAATATATTCATGTAGAATCGAGATGAGAAGAAGGGCGGCATTGATCGAAGGAAGAATAACTGAAGAATTTATTAAGGAGTTAGGCCACGGTGACGACCCAAAAATCAGGGTTATGTAAAAAATAATAATTTCGAAGGAATAAGTAAGACGACTGAATAATCGTTTGAACATTTATTTGTATATATGTTAACAAAGTTGTGTATCATATTTCATAAAAAAATATTAATAATTAAAGAAGTTATAAACAATCTCGTGAAGGACCTTTGTACGTGAGAGACTCGACGGTGTACTTGATTTTGCCCATCCGGTTGATCTGAAACAAAAAACAAACAGTTTTTTCTTCAAATAGATACTATTGGCTAAGACTTAACCAAGCTTTTTTTGTAATCATGTTGCAATCATGAAAAAAAATGTTTATTTTTCGTTTCGTACTGTTAATAACTAATTTTAAAAAATGTTAAGAAAAAAAACGTCGATCAAAACTAAACTACTATTACACTGAATAAGTGTACCAAATTTCAAGTCAATACGTTAATTAGATCTCGACAAATCGTGTACACCATTTTTAAAAAACATAGTTTAGAGAAAAACGCGTTTAAAGTTTAAACTAGCAGTTCTATCATTGTAATCATAAGTTTACCTTCAATCTGCGATTCCGGCACCATATGTTAGACCTTCCTCTCCAATTTAAAATGCCTCAAGCGAAAAACGATTTTTTTTTCTATTTTCCACAGTAGTCCAACCCTTTAAACGAAACAGAAATGAGACATAGCCCCTTTTAACATGGTGATGGCTTCATCGGAACTGACGCTGCTGAGTCTCCCTTCACTTACTCCTCGTTGGGGGCAGTGCTGTACCTTTTCTTCTTGGGGCTCCGTCCCACAGGCATCTTATCGTGCAGACGATCTCAAAATAGTACATTGTGTACCAAGGAGGCAAAGTGGGTTTTTTACGACGAATACTGAAAGCATCGTGCAAGGCGTAAAAAAGCCCACCCTCCACAGTGTATACGAATCTTTATATAACAAAACCATGTTTTCCGAACTTTTGTATGGTTAAATACCTATTGCTCTAAGTCCGTGCAGAAGCATACGGGACCCAAATAACCACGCACTGCTTTTGTACCGCTCTGGTAGAGTACGCCTTACCGATACCGTACCTACCACGTACGTGCATACGGTACTATATTATCAATACGGTACCCCGTATTGATAATATACAATACGGGGTACCGTATTGATATATCAATACGGTACCCCGTATTGATAATATACCAGTACTGGTACGCCGTACTGGTACTATACCGGTACCGTACCGCAACCGTGGCGCCACTGTGTATAATTTTCAGATTGCAATGTCAGCCACGGCGCTAGTACCGTGAGCGTAAGGTGGCGGTACGTTACCAGTACGTAGTATCGGGTTTGTACCGAGCGCGCCATACGACAGTATCACGTACCGGTACCGTACACTGAGAGAAATGTATGGTAACTTCAACCATATCTTAACCATATTTTATATTTCCCTGAGGGGACAATAATATTTTATAGTCATGGTTATTGCCTAAAATATAGTACTGCTTATGATATTTTAGCAGTTGTGTTAACTATGCTCATATGTAAACCGCAACCAACAATCTTACAAGCATACGTTGATTGTTCAATGCTACATAATATAGTAGGTTTTCATAAAACGGATATTACCTTACACTATCAAAAATATTTTACCATATTGAATGGTATGTCTACTGAATGTAGAAAATATTCATAAATTCAAAAATTCGCAATTGAGAGTACTACCTGTATGATTGTTTATCATAGTTTGTCATTCCCTGACCTCCTGCAATGATTCCTATCGGAGAAAATATTTCGCCTGAACATGGATTCGAACCTACGACCTACCTATCTATACTACGCACGCTGCCACTATGCTACCGGGTACTTATGTTATTTTGATCAGAGATTTGGTATAACAGATAAAAGTAATTCCAGCTGCAATTCCGAATAGCTGTTACCTCCGATATAGGTAGAATTTTGCACAGATCGTCTTTTTGATAATATATGTCACTGCTTAAATGGATTTTTGGCGCAACGCAATAGTTTTCGAAATATCGAATTTAAAAAACTGATAAATTAATGCGCTAATATATCTATATCGATCACAGCGTGCTACCGCTGCCTCTACTTTATTGACATGTTCCACAAATGATTTACGTCTTCACTATAAGATTACCATAATTGTGTTAGTATAGTCACTTTTCGTAAGATCTTGTAAAATTTTATACTCAACAAGTGTTAATGTTAACCATATAAATAGTACGAATTTTCACTGAGAAAAATGTCCATAGTATTTTCTAAAAAAACGCCCATGGTAAAAGTGGGCATAGTTAAATTCCCTATAGTTTATTGACACCGCAATCATAATATGGTTAACACAACTATAAGCGTCTATCTAATCATGCCGTTTTGGTAGTGTGTTTGATTATCTAGTATCCCCGAAATAACTATTAACTACTGTGAAAGGCTTTACAATATTGATATAGTTAATTAAGTTTATATTTTTACAATAGTTAGGATTTATTTCGGGGATAATAGATAGTCGAGCACGCCACCAAAGGTGCATTTTTAGATATACTTTTCGCTTATAGTTGTGTTAACCATATTATGATTACGGTGCCAATAAACTATACGGGATTTTACTATCCCCTCTTTTGTCGTGGGCGTCATTCATAAATACCATGTACTTTGCTCTCAGTGCAGCATTAGTATTTGTGCGCCGATTTTGTGATATAGCTGAATTAACGATATCGATATTGTAAAGCCTTTTACAATAGTGTATAGTAATTTCGGAGATACCAGATAGTCAAACACGCCACCAAAGTCGCATGTTTACGTATACTTTTCGCTTATAGTTGTGTTAACCATATTATGATTGCGGTGACAATAAACTATAGGGAATTCGACTATACTCTCTTTTACCATGCGCGTTTTTTGTAATTACTATACACTTTTCTCTCATTGTCAGTGTAACATTACGGCATAGGATTCCACCGCCTATCAGTACAATACTGATACCATACGTGTACGCCGTAGGATACAATTGCTAAATGGTACGTTTGGTTATTCGGGGAAGCTGTATCGCACACGGAAGGGTCATCACCCGCGCCGCGGGGGGTGCAGGGGGCGGATCCCTCTCGAAGACACCAAACGTAGTTTGTTAAATGCATGAGCATATTTAAATGTACTATCTTAATAAATTGTTGTGGTGTCACGGGAAAGTGAGGTTATGTTTCTTCCCGTAAATAACTCCTCAATGTAAATAATTCTTTGACCTAACGACTGATGGCAGCAGCTCTTTTCCATAAAGGCATACAGTGACCGTGAGCGTGAGAAATGCGCATGAGCGGAGTACGAATTTGGGGATTTTTACGTACTGGTATGTTAAAGCCCTCTTTTACGTACCGTTCATACACGCGAAAAAGCGAGGAAGCATGGTTATGCTATATAAAATACAACTTTGAGAAAAACATGCTTAAACCTACCTGCGCCAGAGCCAGTCCTTTCACGCGTGATGCCGAATTTGCCCTCATAACTCCCTCCCCAATTGAGGTTTCGGAATAACTTTTCAACGATAAACGATTTAAAAAAAGTCGTTACGAAAAAAAATGGACTTTGTGATATAGCTATTTCTTACAATTGATCTGCCCCTACACCATTATTCATCATATCCAAAAATCCTCAAATTACAACGATATTTTTTTCCAAATTTGGATTTGTCTTTTATTCTAGCCGTTTTGGGAGACGCATAATAAATAAAAATTTAACGGCGACATCGAAGGAGTTTGTGAATAATAATTCTTTTCTACTTTCAGTGCCTCCGTCAATTCCAAAGATCTACGACACGAAGAGACGGGACATGAGCAACTTGCCAATTGCCTACGTAGACGAGGGTTCGAACCTGACGCTCGTGTGCGAGTCGCACGGAGGTAAGCTTGAAATATAGTGAAGGTTACTACGTTAAGACGGATAATCATGAGGTGGAGATTACGTGGAAAAAAAAATCTCATAAACTATTGAAAAGTATTCTTTTGTCGGTATAGAGCATCGAAACCAGTAATTTTCGTACTTGCTATCTCATAGTACACGGTTCGATTATTATTGAAAGTACCGATTTACCGGCGCATAGCCGCCTGCCTAGAGGATATTTTTGCGAGATTAAACCACCCGTGAGCCAACTGATATTTATTACTCACATTAATGCTGCGTGTGCAGATACTGAATGTGTAGGATGAGAATATTTAATTAAAAATGGAGAAAAAATTACAGCTTCGAGGTATACGATGCAACGATAAGACGATAACGCTAGTTGGTATTATCCGTGGTACTATGTACTTCTTTAATCCACCATTTTTCTTTCCTCCCCTTCGTTTCGCTAGGCATATTGACTTAGGAGACTTTCGACACGTTGACAAAGAAAAAGTACTTCACTTCCAACAAATCAATAATTAATTGCAAAAGTATTAATCATAATTAATACTTTCAATAGCTTGGCCTAAAGGAAATTACGTTCCGCTACACTTTCGATACTCGAGTGCTAATTAAAAAATATATTACTTTTACGTACGTTTTGTACTGAGAAGAAGCTTTACATTTTTCACGACGTCGAAGAAATCAAAATCGATGGAAAACCATTCTATTTTTTATTATTCGTCAATTTATGGATATATTTTCAGCGATTTGAATTATCTTGAAAAAAAAATAGTAGACTAATATGACGGAATGTAATCGGTGGTTCTAGTCAAATGGGGGCTTGAAACGAGGGATTTGAATTATATTGAAATATATAGACTACCTTCCGCCCGTGGCTTCACCCGCGCGGAATTTGGCCCATAGAAACTTTATTAACCGCTGCACGCTTTATTAGTGGTTGTTTTAAAAAAACCTAAAATATGCTTTTTATTATTTGTTTTGATTGATTTGTTGAGTTTCAAGTTGATATACTCAAGGACTACAATTTTCCATACAAACTTTTACATCCCATTTCATCCTTTTAGGGGTTGACTGTCGAAAAATCCTTTCTTAGTGCACCTCTACGCCTTGTAAGGAACATCTTTCAAATTTCATGTTTCTATTTTCAGCGGTTAGGGTGTACGTTGCCTATATGCCAGTCAGTCATTAAGTCAGTCAGTCCGTCACAGAACTGTTTTATCTTCTACCATACAAACTTTGCTACCCCCTTTTCCCCTTAAGGATTCAGTTTCTATAAACGCTGAAATTTGATTAATTGTATCTAGGAAGTTATACAAAGTTTCAAGTAAAGGGTCTAGCCAGATAAGAATGGTCAATCTGCCCCCACCGTATTTTGTGGCGCTGATTTTTTCCTAAGTTTCTAACCTAAAAAAAAATGTGCAAAATTGCAGCTTTCTACATCGATTCCGAGGGGTCTTCCTGCTGAAAAAACGTGTTTTTTCCATTTTTGCAGTTATTAAATACTAAGAGGCGACCGAAAAAACTGAAAAAATTCTGTAAAATCAGAAACATGTCAATGTTAATGGAAAAATTATGTTCGTTTTTTTAATGCTGAACTCTATTTTTAATCATCGAATCTTCCTTCAAAAACATTATTTTGTAGCGAAGAGATTTTTCTACTATTATGACAAAAATTTACATGATTTTACTCTTCATTCCCTACATTTCAAAAAAAAAGTCTCAAAATTCGATCTGCAACACATTGGAAAAAAATAAAAACGACAAAATTTCTCATTTTTCATTGGAAATCCATACATAAATCATTCTTTCGGTTTAATAAATGGGTGCTCAAAGCTGGAGTAGTTGTCAGACATAACAAACAGATGTAAACAATAGGATTTTTACGCTGATTTTGGATATTTTTTATTTTTCGACGTCATTTAATAACATATCGATGAGAAAATCATTGAGTATGTTTATGCAGACACTTGCTCACGTTGAGCTAAGATATTCTAGTTACGTAAACGGTCAAACACGCATGCATAATAAACATGAAGAACGAAGTGATGGCGTTTACACGAGTTTTTTCTACAGTAGTAAGGTAACAGCGCAGCGTTACAGAATTGCGGCTTGCGTAAACGTACCCTCTCACAGTTGTTTGACAGTTTACGCGGATCTGAATATTTCAGCTTATTAGCTTGACCAAAAGTCCGCGTAAACATACTCATCTCAGCATAGCTGACGGTAAAACCGCACAGTTCAAGTGGCGCCACTAGTGTAGATGCGTCGAACTAAATTGAAATACGCAATCGATCTAGATTTCATGTCTCATTTCTCATAACTACTCCAGCCATGAGCACCCATTTATTAAACTGAAAGAATGATTTATGTATGGATTTCCAATGAAAAATGAGAAATTTTGTCGTTTTTATTTTTTTTCAATGTGTTGCAGGTCGAATTTTGAGACTTTTTTTTTTTGAAATGCAGGGAATCAAGAGTAAAATCATGTCAATTTTTGTCATAATAGTAGAAAAATCTCTTCACTACAAAATAATGTTTTTAAAAGAAGATTTGATGATTAAAAAGGGAGTTCAGCATTAAAAAAAACGAAAAAAAAATTCCCATTAACATTGATATGTTTCTGATTTTTCCGAATTTTTTCAGATTTTTCGGTCGCCTCTTGGTATTTAAAAACTGCAAAAATCGAAAAACACGTTTTTTCAGCAGGAAGACCCCTCGGCATCGATGTAGAAAGCTGTAATTTTGCACAAAATTGTTTTTTTAGGTTAGGGACTTGGGAAATAATCGGCGCCACAAAATTCGGTGGGGGCAGATTCACCATTCTTATCTGGCTGGACCCTTTGACCCGATTTTTTTTATTTTCCATACAAACTTTGCCACCCTCTTTCTCCCCTTAAGGGTTGAATTTCTAAAAACGCTGAAATACATATTTCATTAATTTTGTCAAGAAGCACGAATACCAAATTTCGAGAGAATCCGACCAGATTAAAAAAAAATTCCATACAAACTTTGCCACCCATTTTTCCCCTTAGGGGTTAAATTTCGAAGAATCCTTTCTTAAATGGTGCCTACATAATAAAATCAACATGCCCTCCAAATTCCACGCTTCTATATTTAACGATTTAGGCTGGACGATGATGAGTCAGTCAGTCAGTTAGGACTTTGCCTTTTATATACCAGGTGTACAAGTATGAAATGCGGATTTCAGACAACAGATGGTGCACCAATGCAGTTTGTGCTATAAAGATTTGACACTGCGCCATTTTGTTGTGTCATCAACAAGTATCAGACGCGCCCGAGTGATAAATTGGAAAAGTATGTGCATAGTGTTGTATTGTTGTGTTCAATATGTCGAAATTTATACCGAACAAAGAGCATTCGCGGACAGCATTAATTTTTTGTTTTCATTTGAAGAAAACTGCTGCTGAATCATACCGATTACTTCGAGAAGCTTATGGTGAACATGCTCCATCACAAGATACGTGTGAACGATGGTTTCGGCGTTTCAAAAGTGGTGACTTCGATGTTGCAAACAAGGAACATGGAAAACCGCCAAAAAAATACGAAGATGTGGAATTGCAAGCATTGTTGGACGAAGATAATTCGCAAACACAAAAACAACTCGCCGAGCAATTGGGCGTCAACAAGCTGTTTCCAATCGGCTACGAGAGATGGAAAAGATTTAGAAGACCGGTAGATGGGTACCACATGAGTTGAACGACAGGCAAATGGAAAAGCGCAAAAACACGTGACATTTTGCTCGCTCGGTACAAAAGGACGTCGTTTTTGCATCGTATAGTTACAGGGGATGAAAAGTGGATTTATTTTGAGAATCCCAAGCGCAAAAAATCATGGGTAAACCCAGGCGCACCATCCACATCGACCGCAAGACCGAATCGCTTTGGCAGAAAGACGATGCTCTGTGTTTGGTAGGACCAGAGGGGCGTGGTCTACTATGAGCTGTTAAAACCTGGGGAAACGTTAATACTAAACGTTACCAACAACAATTGACTGATTTGAACCGTTCGCTGCTTGAAAAAAGGCCAGAATACCGAAAGAGGCAACACAAAGTCATTTTTCTTCATGACAATGCTCCATCACATACGGCAAAACCGGTTCGCGACACGTTGGAAGCACTCAGCTGGGAAGTTCTACCCCATATGGCTTACTTACCAGACTTGGCTCCTTCCGATTACCACTTGTTTGCATCGATGGGTCACGCACTTGCTGAGCAGCGCTTTGGTTCGTACGAAGATGTGGAAAAATGGCTCGATTGCCCGAAAGATGGGAAAAATGTATAACAAGCGATGGAGCATACTTTGAATAAAGCACTTTTTATTATTCTTCCGAATTTAACGTGTTTTTTTTTTTAGAAAAAAAAATCCGCATTTCATACTTGTACACCTGGTATATATAATATATATATATATATATATATATATATATATATATATATATATATATATATATATATATAATTATTCTCACCAACTCAACGGGCGTTTTTTTTTTTATAGATTTTCGTCTCCATCCGTTTTCCAGATATGTATTTTTGAAAGTTGTGAACATTTTTGTTTGCTTTGTCCTTATTTTGCCATGAACGGTGAAAGAAAAATGATATCTTTCGAAACTTGGTAGTCATTTTATTATTCTTGAACCATTCTTCCAGAAAAAATGCGTAAAAAATTTTGGTGCGTTGTTTTCATGTTTTTTTCTGAATATGTACTTGAGACATTTTAGTATAACGTATTATTCGAACCAACTCATTACACCTAAAAAATAGAGAAAAAATGGTACATTACCATTGGCTAAGGAATCCAGGAATGGTGCCTAAAACTTTCAAGAATTAAACCGAAAATTTCTGGCCTACAAACATATTTCATTTGTTCATAAAAACTCAAATTATCTATTGAAAAAGAATGAAAAATTGGTATTCCACGACACATTATAGATAAAGAAATTTTCGGATTTTATATAGTTAAAACAAATTTAAGATTATTTTTGTTATCCTTGTTCTTGAGTGAAGAATTTGTAACGTTATTTAAGATGAACGAAATGACCGTCGTATTCATGGAGATGTCTTAAAAAAAGCACAACGAAGAAAAGTTTGCATAACTTAAAAAAAATTATATCTGAAACATAGATAGAGGTAAAAATCTACAACAAATGATGAATGTTTCTTTCAATATGTAGAATAAGGTAAAAAATAAATGAAAAATGGTTAAGCTGAAAGCTCGTTGAGTTTTTACGAAATAGATCATATTTAATATATTCTACATATTTAATATATCTACAGTCAAACCTCTGTATAAAGAATCTCTAGTGAAGAGCATAAAAGTTCGTTATATCGAGTTTTCGTTATATTGAGATTTCGTTACATCGAGGTCATGTTCCAAAAATTCGTTATATTGAGGTGTTAATGAAAAGGACAATAAAAAATTGCACTAAGTTAAACCTTTCTTTCTTTAAAAAAATCAATTAGTACGATAAATACAGGGATATTTTTTAACGAAAAAAAAGGTTTAAATTCGAGCAATTTTTACAAGCAATTAGCAATTAGAGCATAATGTATATAACATATTATTTTTTAAAGCGGATTATTTTTTTAATTTAACAAGTATTTTAAATAAAACACATTTATTGATTTGACAATCATACATATATACATATAGTAACATTGAAATAACAGCTTTGGTATCTTTGGGTTCGTCAAAGTCTTATAAAAAAATGTCGGTAATTTTCTTTTGCGTACCCGTAGACTTTTGTCTTTGAATTTGGTTTTTGATAGTTGCGATTGCCGCAAACACATGGTCAAGAACTCATGGTCGTTGTCCTTTCGTGGCTACTCCAGATAAATACGCTATAATGATTGCTTCTTGTTTCATGATTTGTTGAAAAAGAGCTGGATGGAATCCTATACTCCGCCGCGATGTCTTTCTTCTTTTTTAATCCACTTTTCACTTCGTCGATTATTTTCTCCCCGATGGTCAACGACTTCCGTCGTTTACCATCCATATTTATGTTGCACCGGCTCAAATTCACGCTCCCTGATTGTTTTGATTTGACGACCGAACTGATGAAATCACGTGTACAGTTGTAGGAGGAAAATTTACAAGTCTAGACAAGCTCCGTAGAAGCAGAGAGGGGGAGAAGGGAACGAAAGGGGAAGGGATATCGTTTGCCAAACGTATCGTTATACAGAGGTTTTGTTCACAAAAATTCCTTGTATAGAGGTTAAGGGCCTGAAAATAAATTCGTTATGTCTATGGTTATTCTTCGTTGTATCAAAGGTTTCGGGTATCTGTCGGAAGGGAATGGACAAATCTTCGTTATATCGAGGTTTTCGTTATATCGAGGTTCGACTGTATATCTAGAGAGAGAGAGAGGGGGGGGGGGGAGGGGGAGAGAGAGAGAGAGAGAGAGAGAGAGAGAGAGAGAGAGAGAGAGAGAGAGAGAGAGAGAGAGAGAGAGAGAGAGAGAGGGAGTGAGAGAGAGAGAGAGAGAGGGAGAGAGGGAGAGAGAGAGAGACTTTGGCAAAAAAAAACAACGGGTGACTTTAACCACAAAACCCCTGCGTTAACCGGACAGGAAGAATTTTTTTTCATCGGCGTTTGAAATATAGAATTCAATCGAGTGAGGAATCTCGACGCGACGATTTGTCAGCTACGAAAAATGCATTACCGAATAAAGTACGCTCACCCAAGGATGAATGGCTCTATATAATCGGAAGACGACGAAGAGATTCTCGCTCATCATTCCACGACAGACCGCATATACGAGGAGGTCCTCTCATCTCGACGCCCGACATTGCTGGGGAGGGTAAAAAAGCACGACTTCACGTCGCGTGTGCTTGAGTCGCAACTAAACGCGTTATGTGTTGTCGACTGTCCATGTATGACGGTATGTACGAATCACATTGGCAGAAGTCCAGATACGTTGGAATCGGGCACGAGGACCGGGGGAGTGGGAGGCGAAAAATTCACTGTGCGGCGTTATACGCGTGAAGAGGTGCCGCAAGTAGGTTACGAAAAAAGTGTGCGAGAGCTTTCTGAATCCGTCCCGTCTCTGTCTGTCTCAACATAGAGCATCAGCAGCAACAGTAAAGCACAAAGCAACAGCAGCGTAAGACGACTCCGCTACTCTCGTCGCGTCCATCTTTTTCTCTCTCTCTCTCTCTCTCTCTCTCTCTCTCTCTCGCCCTCTCTATCTTTCTCGATGGTTCGTCGCGCAAGGAGCCGCAGCTTCCATGGGTCGGGGGTGCTCTCCGTCTCTCGACTCAGGAGAGCGAGACGAAGAGGGACGAAAGAAGACGAGAAGCACTCGGCGACTTGTGCCACGAGTACTTCCTCGCATCTCTGCAGCTTTTCCACCTTGAGAGTGTGTGCACGAGGGTCTAAATGGAATTGGCCCTGCGCCAGGGGAGTCCCCGCGGTTAAGGGAAATGGGATTTTTCATTTGGAACGCAGAATTCCAGTAGGAGAAAAGAGAGCGCGAGTCAGAAAGAAAGAAATGAAGAAAGCGGGGGAAAATTGTAGGGGTTCTTGGACGAGTGAAAAGAAGTGGAATGAGGGACTGCTCTGCGATTGGATGATTCGCTAAGATACCTATGAGTTAATGAGAATCGGAATATATAAAATCCTAACTAACTTATTAAATCATTGATTTATAGATGATCAACGCACAGCGCAAACTCCTGGACCTACAAAGTTTAACTTTCACTACTCATCCACCCACGTTTTCGGAAACGACTAGATCTAGAACCATTTGATTTTGCAGAAATACTCTTTGATTAAATCTATAAGACACGTGTAAGACGGAATTCTAATTTGCACTTTTTGAATGGGTAAAAAACAAGGTGATAATCTCTATCTCGTCCCGACTAGAAATTTTGATCCGGCAACCTGAAGACTGATCAGGCCCCCGATCAGTCTGCAGTCCGGAATGCCGTAGTACGGCACGCCTGATCAGGGCCGAATGTCCATCGGATCAGTAAAACCGTACGGCCGTAAAAAGGCACCCTAATCCGGCCGTAGTAAGGTAGCCTGTGCGGCGCCGTAAAAACGGCGTCCATGGACGCCGTGTTTCGGCGGTTTCACTGATCCGGTGGACATCCGACCCTGATCAGGCATGCCGTACTACGGTTCCACTGATCCGGTGGACATCCAGCCCTGATCAGGCGTGCCGTACTACGGCATTCCGGACTGCAGCTTGATCTGCCCCGTGTTGAAGCTGCCATATTTGAGAGTCTTGGCGATGTATGCACGCGCATATAAGCGTTTTTCCAATTTCCTGGCTGAAATAATAGTGCAAAATGGATCAAAAAGGGTCCCGAAAAAATTTATTGTGACACTTACGGGTGCGAAAGTGGCGTGCTGTACACGCAGAAAGAAAATACAACGGCTAACAGAAGTAAATACAGGGTGGGGCACATAAAGTGTTACAGAGCAATAGCACTCAAACTATTGATCATATCCAGAAATCTTTCAGACAAAAGTTTCAGTGTTCGAGAAGGCCGTCATACCGGACCACCCTATTTTTTTATCGGTGGAGGCTCTGAAGCTACTTCAAGGTCAACTCCACTTTTTAAAATGGAACCGTCTATTTTTTTCGCCTGACATTATTACCGATTTTAAGACGAATTCAGCGACCTACAACACAAGGTCATTCTAGTCACGCAAAGTATGAAAATAGTCGAAAAATCGAAAAATATCGGAATAATCACTTTCAAAAGATCCACTAACCTTGGTTTGGGTATACCTACAGAAGATGCTCGAAGTGATGATCGTCGACTTATAAACACTTGTAAACACGCCTGACCACGCCTGACGACATGAAAGAAAAAATACGCCGAGCATGTACCGAAATTATACCACAAATGTTGGCTGAAGTTAGACGGTCTTTTCATCAGCGAATTAACAAGTGCCTACAAGTCGAGGGTCATCACTTCAAGCATCTTCTGTAGGTAGACCCAAACCAAGGTTAGTGGATCCTTTGAAAGTGATTACTCCGATATTTTTCGATTTTTTCAACTATTTTTATACTTTGCGTGACTAGAATGACCTTGTGTTGTAGGTCGCTGAATTCGTCTTAAAATCGGTAATAATGTCAGGCGAAAAAAATACATGGTTCCATTTAAAAAAGTGGAGTTGACCTTGACGTAGCTTCAGCGCCTAGAATTAGAAGACGTAGGTTCGAAACCGAGGCTAGACGAAAACTTTAATGAGGTAGAACACGTTTTAATCCAATTATCCATATATGCAGCAATATAAGTAAAGCATATGGAAACGAAAAATACTACCAGAATATTTTAATTCATCATTTGTTGCCTTTTGTATTTTTCATTTCAGGCACGGCAGCCGGATCAGGGCCGGATCAGGGCCGTAATCAGCAGCCGGATCAGGGCCGGATGCCAAAAAGCGTTACATGCCTGATAAAGCCCTGATCCGGCCGCCTGATCAGTGCCGTAGTACGGGATACGGATGCCGGATCCGGCCCTAGTCAGTCCCGTAGCAAAATTTCTAGTCGGGATATCTATAAAAGATCTTAAGGCATCAGTCTCCGTCTATTGCACATATTTTCATTATTTTTTTTTTATAATATAATTGATTCCCATATTTTTATCTTTTTATACATAAAAATAGAGGTTTCAAAGTACAAGAAAAAATTTAATTAAATTTTTTTTTTAATTTATCTTGGTGACCTCGCTGCCGGATGTTACCCCTGTTTTCACCTTGTCGATACAAAATCTTAACTTTGGGGCATCTGAAAACAAAAAGTCGAGTCTTTTATTATAAAGTGGAGTTGTAGTTATGACCCCTACTAAAAACTTTCACCCCGGATAAAAAGAAAACCAAATGGCGCGCTTTTGAATTTTTCGACTGTTTTTTTTACAACTTAAATGATTTAAAAATAGGTTTAAATATTAATGAATATGTATACCGTTAGTAGGAGTCGAAGATATACATGCATAGAATAATCGCTGTAAATTTGAGCCTAATCGGCGCAATAGTTTTTCCAAAATCAAGTCGAAAATCGTTTTTTTGAGAAAAACGCATTGAACGTTTCGCTTGTAAAAATATACATAAAACTTTAGAAAAAAAAGCCTCTTATCCTCAATCAGCGATGCCTGGTCCATACATTATTCCTTCAACTTCTTCAAAAGCTTCACTTTCTTGGGATTTTTGGTTTCGGGTCACTGTTCTGCGAGCTTTGGACGTTCGACCCGGCGCAGCGGTTGCGCACTGAGCGCGCAGAGGTGCTTCTATTGTATCACTCCTTTTAGCCCCTTATCGGCCACCCCGACCTAAATAACGTTCTCCGTCGTATTTCTACAGGAATGTAGTATACGAAACTAATGTTTTCAAAAAATCGAAAATTTTCGAAAATAGACTGATACTGATCCCTTAACTGCTTCGCTGATTTCGAGATAAAGAACGTCCGAACCAAACTCCAGGCCTTTGGACGTTGGCATTTCAGGAAAGGCTTCTTCAAAGCGTTACATATATGTGGCTCACCGAAAAATGAGTCTTTTTGGGATTTTTTAAATACTAAAAAAGCAATCAAAATGAGGTTTGGTTCATTCTACATGTGTTGACGTATACAAAAATAAATGTATGAAAAAAATACAATATGGTGGCTACACTAAGAGCTTTTTTAACGCTCTGCGGGAGAACGCAGGACTTTTATAAATCAGCACCTAGTACAAAAATAACAAACGGTTCGTTATTTACATTACTTTTGCTAAAAAAATACACACATTTATCACAAAATATGGCTTTCTCGAAAAATAGCATCATTTTGAATAAAAAAAATTATTTCGATCAAAGATTGGTCTAAATTTATTTATAAAAAGGAGAATTGTTGATGAATTGTAAAAATCGTGTGTACTTCTTTAGAAAAATCATCTGAGAAGCTACAGTTGAAATTTCAAGTCAATCGGATAAAAATTGCCCGAATTATGCGTTCTCCTGATTGCGACAACGTGATTTCGGGAAAATAGCGTTTCAAGTTTGAAAACCGATTTAGGAACTATCGTCGACACGACGAAATTGAAGCTCTGATTTGAATTCTACGTGTGCCCACTGAGGCATTTTCATAGTAGGTATTCAGTTGTTAGATCGTTGATTTTTGTTGTACAATGACAGAACTAAACGACTCCAAATTGCTACTTTCACCGTCTAGGCTGTTTTGTGCGTTTTGGGGCACTCGGAGGAGCTTCGGAAAATGAGCTCTAAAAATTTCTTAACATTTTTTTCGCCTTCGATTCCTTTTGTCTATCATTCTTGTGATGTTTATACATAATTTGAAATAATGAAAGTGAACGGTCAAAATTATATTCCTACTCAGATGTAGACACCCACTAAGAAGGTTTTTTTTTTATTCGACCCCTAAAGGGGTGGACCTTGACGTATTCGGCTTTGTCGCAAATGATTACATCCAAATGCACATAATTGACAGAAACGCTCGATGTTGAAATCTATCAGACACTTGTAAGACGCAATTTTGATTTTCACTTTCTCACGGAGTGATAACGAGGGTGCATGATAGATAATCTAAAGCTGGTAAAGTTCTGCAGTGCGCTCGCATCGAGCCTGGGTAATCGGCTTGTGTACTGTGTACCACATTGTGTGTAGTTATACCTGCCGATGGATCCTCAGTCTCGTCTGCCATTTTCTTATTACATCCTGGTCGGCTCAGTGAGTTTCACGGCTTCCAGTTTTTCAAGTATCATCGTCGCAATTCTTCGCAGTCCAATAAAAATTGTATTATGTGGAAACGACGAAATGAGAAAGTCAAATCCCAAAGAATAAAAAAATAGTACCACAATGAAATTCTATTTGTCGATCAATTGAATCTGTTGTATAGGCACTGTAAAATATGGAGGCTGAGTGAGTTTCGATTATTACTATCAATGAATTATCATAAGACCGCGACATCAGACCGGTACTTTTATTCTACCTGTATAGCAAGAATACAAAACTTCAATTCGTCGTATTCGAAATAACGTTCACGATATTGAAGATCCCGACATCAATATGGATCAATCAGACATCAATTTAATATCGTCCTCAATTCGTACGGAAAATATCATTAATGGATTTCATTTTCGTAACCCATTTCAAAAGTTTCTTCTGCGAATCCATATAGTAACATGTGATTGATAAAAGTATCATGCCACGAGTATCCCTAGCTAGTACCGGTGCAGAAATTGTCGTAGGGATCCAATTGGATTTTCATCATTGTCATCACTTCCTGATAGGAATCCAATGGGTCATGGCACTGGATCCCTATACCAAAACGTCACGCTCGTACATTGGATTCTAATCGGCATTCCCCATTGAAATCCAATGTACGAATCAAATTTAAGTCGTAAAAAATTCGCACATTACCGAACAGAACCCGATACGATTTTTGACACATCTCATCGCATTATGTACGTTGAATTTTCTAAATAGTTTATATAGATATAATGAGTGAATCTTAAAAAAGTATAGATCGCTTAAAAAGTATAAATCGCTTAAAAAAGTATATCGTAAAGATCGATTTTAATCACACCACTGAAAACCCACTGTAATTATCATTTGTTATTTATTTTACTGCACTTTGTCGCAATATCAACCTACACGTATACGCCCACGAAGCGTGCATATTAGAGGAACGGTGTACGAGTTGATCCCATGGGGTAAGATGATCATTTTCAATTGCAACGAAAATAATAATGTTATCCAGTGGTATTCTTTGATAAAACATAGTGCCCGGCACCCCCCTCCCCTTCCCTGCGTTAGTCAATTCATGATGCGATGTGAGCGACGCTCTTATTTTGACGGGAAAAAAAATTAAAACTGTGAGGTGTTAATCTAAGGTGAGAATGACTTTAAGCTCAGGTAACTTTTGTTATATACTGTCGGTTGTAATCATTTTTGTGTTTGTGGCTTTATAATATACTCAATTTTGTTTTTTTGGTTGGCGTGGTAACAGTGGAATACTTATAAGTTATGTTACCGAGCAATAAATGAAAAAGTTGAGTTTGGGGATTCCCTTCTAAGTATACAAGATAATCCCTAGGGAACATCTTGTAAACAAATAACGTACCTACTTCATTTTTTTTAAAGGTGATGCAGCGTAATTACAAAAGTTGGTTTTGTTGGTTTATTTTTTAATAAATCATTTAAATGAATTAATAAATTATAATAAATCATTAATAATAAATAAATTAATTTAATTTAATTTAAATAAAATACATAATAAATTTAAATAAATGTAAGTTGGTTCATTTTTTTTAGACTGTACGATGAAGAATTTTTTTTCAACATTTAATGTTGGTTATGAAAGTTTGTTGTCTTAACAAACCTAAAAAGATTGTCTATCTATGTTAAAACTACATTGTTAATGTATACTTTATATCACAATTAATAATTGATATACCTAAGTAATTTACGACTGCCTGTAGAAGACTGGTTTAGTTTAATTCTAGTTGAGTGAGATAAAACTTATAATATTTATTTATGCAAGTTTTTATTTATATTTACGTAATTTCTCCAAAATAAAAAAAATCCCAAAATAGGGGCAAATGATCCGGGGGATCATCTTGTCCATACCCTAGGGAACATCATGAACACCGGGGTGTCCAAGATGATCCTTATGTAAGGCTTGAAAAAAAGGAAATCTTTTTATTGAAACCCTAATAAATTGAATGTTTCGCATATGCCAATCGTATGACAGATAAATATACCAGTAGTAAACGCTTTCAGATCTTAATTATGTTGAATATCATTGAAATCACGAGCATTCTCCCTTACGGGGATCATCTCTTATACCTTTTCTGGTGTGCGGCGTTCCTATCAAATCCTTATAGGGATGTGATAGGATCCCAGGACTCCCCAACAAATTTCTGCACGGTTATACTCACCAAGCTATACGCTTCTTATTTGTTCTCTACCTCGTCCTTTGCTTCGTCGATGTGTCTCCTTTCCTTTCGCAAATTTGATCCTTAACCCGAAGGATAGGAAGTGAACGCAGCGGAAAATGCAGAAAACGAACGGACGAGCATACGAGCGGAACATGGTGAAGAAGCAGCGCAAGAGGAAAGGACAGCGGAAAAAAATCGACTACGAAGAATAATATAAAGAAGGTGGAGCCGCAGCAAAGAGCTTTGAGAATGGCTGGTATCGTATAGTTAAGGGGGAGGAAAAGTGAGGGAGAAAAATTGTGGCTAAGCATTAAGGTGAACGCACATTTAACTCTGCCACGAGCTTAAAAGCAAACCCGCGTATATCTATGTACAAGTAGGTCCATGGGTAGCCGAGAAAGGCATGTATATATCGTACGGATACTTCGTGCGCTGCCCGGGATAGCCCCGAAAGTAATTGTTATTTCCTCCCGGAACAGGAAGGCACGGTTCGGCGACTCTGCGAAACGAGTATACCCAATGCATTTCTCTCTCTCTCTCTCTCTCTCTCTCTCTCTCTCTCTCTCTCTCTCTCTCTCTCTCTCTCTCTCTCTCTCTCTCTCTCTCTCTCTCTCTCTCTCTCTCTCTCTCTCTCTCCCTCCCTCCCTCCCTCCCTCCCTCTCCTCTCAGGTTCCCCCACTTCTTTGCTGCCACCTACTCACCCTCGCTTTAGCAAACCCCTTCCTCCCCCGCTCTCTAGGTTTCCACACTCATGTATCGACATAATCTCTTACTCTCCGCCCGGACGTACATCTTCCCTATCCCTCGATGCATTGTACTCTCCTCAATAACTTTCTCAGCGCGTTAATTCACCTCCGATGTTGTCCAGCACGTTTCTGGAATCTGCGGCGTGTTGTGAATACATATAAGCCAACGAATGGAACGAATATTCATGCAGATATAGAAATACAGAGAATCGATGATTAGCTCTTCAATCAATGAGCCGATGAATCCACCGAAATGTATTATCCTTCTCATACATGTGTAATAAGATGTTTATGGTGAATACTCGGCTTATTGCCCGAAGAACTAATTTCAGTAATTCGAGGAACCTTCAATCCTCCTGACAATTCCTTTAACCGACTAAGAGCATTGGGATATTTTTTTCGATTCCATTGTGACAAAGAAAGAGCAAGAAGGAAATAAAAAGAAAGATGATTAGATGAATTGTCATATCTGAAACGTTTCCCCCATTGCGGAACTTGCTTCCTTATAATGAATTAAAGGCCAGGATTCTCCAATTAGGAATGCAAAAAAGGATGACTGCATCCTGTGTGGAGTGCTATATAAAAGATAAAAGTTAAATATTGCCATTAACTTCCTGAGGCCCAGAATGGAGAAGGCTAGATTGAAGGTAGATCCATTGTACTAATATTGGAACAAAATATTCCGTCATATCGATCTACACGTTAAAGTATTAATATCTCTGTAAGGAAAAAGTATTTAGGTTTGCTACTCAGAGGTTGTTCTTATATTGATCCACTCTCACCTCAGTAAAATCAATCCACAATGACAAATGTCTACACAGACTAAACAAAAGTGTCTAGCTGACCGTGACATTGGGTCACGGTTCCAACGAGGTGTTTTCAAAACGGGATCTACACGAGTCCATGGTTCAATTATAAAAATATTACGCGGGGCGTCAGGAGAACTTAAAATTTTTAAATATATCGATTTTGGTTTTCGACGGATTCTCAAAAAATAACATTTTAAAAATATTCTCTAAAAATGTGAAGTCGCCCCGTCCAAAATTGAGTGAGTTACGGGCGTTTATAAAGCATGCCTTAAAATGACCTGACATTTTAAATTGCGCGTCATTTTTTTGTGGCGTACATAAAGTACTAATATTTGACAACTGGCATCAGGAGGTTTGGTCATGGAGAATTACACGATCGAGCAACGCATAGGAATTGTAAAAATTCACTACAAAAATGGTAAAAATTTTGCAGAGACATTCGACGACGTTCGAAAAGTCCGCCCGTCTTTTGGTCATCATAACGTACCATCTCGCAAAACTGTGGTGAATTTAAGCACAAAATTTGAGATTAGTGGTTCAATTCTGACTGCGAAAAGCAGTGGCCGTCCTCGTATAAATCGGTCGAATGAAAATATAGCCGTAGTGAGTGCGATTGTTGACAAAAATCCTTTCACCTCGATTCACCATCGTGGTCAGTAATTTAAACATTTCAGGATGTTCTGTGTAGCGAATTTTGATGAAAGATCTGCATTTGCATGCTTACAAGATTTATTACGGCCATTTATCGGATATTATTTATGTTCCACACATAACCTCCAGGTTTGTCCCTTATATTAAAATAAAAATATTCGTACTTTTCAAATAAATAATACGTTTTATTAATAAATTAAAATGTCAGGTCATTTTGAGACACCCTTTACGTAGTTGCTGCGAAGCGGCGAACTGCGAACTTTCGACGCGTTTTTCTCAAAATTACTTTTTCAAAATCGGTGATCACGATATTTCAAAATTCATTGAACCGATAAATTTCTAATTTTAGCAAACTTCATTTACATATTAAGAAGCAGTGCTTGAATGAAGGAAATTTTTTTCGATTCATAATTTTTTTTATCAACAGAAACGCAGCGTTTTCTCACCGAAAATCGATAAATTTCGCTTTGCACTGCGGCCATTTTTTTCAAAAATCAATATTTTATTAAATCCTTTGTCCAAGTACTAGACTATTTCATTGTAAAATCTAAATGCGTTTGATTTTTTTATACGTTTTTCAAACAGAACGTTTTCTGATTTTTTTATACGTTTTTATATTTTTTTAATATTTTTTTATATTTTTGTAACGAAAAAAATATCCCAATCCCAAATATCCCAAAAGATGTAACGAAATCGACCCATTTTTGAAGCGGATGTTGACTGGCGATGAAAAATGGGTCACATACGAGAACAACAGCCGAAAAAGATCGTGGTCCAATCGCGGTGAGCCGGCCCAAACAATCGCCAAGCCCGGATTCACGGCCAAAAAGGTTTTGCTGTGTGTTTGGTGGGATTGGAAGGGAATCATCCACTATGAACTGCTCCCATCGGGCCAAATACTCAATTCGGACCTCTACTGTCAACAACTGACCAGATTGAAGCAGGCGATCCACCAGAAGCGGCCGGAATTGGCCAATAGGAAGGGTGTTGTGTTCCATCAAGACAATGCCAGGCCGCACATATCTTTAACGACGCGCCAGAAGCTCCGAGAGCTTGAATTGGAGGTTCTATCGCACCCGCCGTATAGTCCAGACCAGACACGAAGCGATTATTACCTTTTCAAGCATTTGCAAAATTTTCTTGATGGTACAAAACTGGCCTCAAGAGAGGCTTGTGAAAATGAGCTGGTCAAGTTTTTTACCAATAGGGACGAGGACTTCAATCGCGGAATTATGAATTTGCCTTCAAAATGGACAAAAGTTATCGAACAAAACGGCGTATATTTGATCTAAATCGGATAATCCTAACTATGTTAATTTCATCGTCGAAATAAAGCGAAAAAACGCTCAGAACTTTTTACTTCATCTAATATAAATGGCGGTCCAACTCGTAAAATTTCGGAATTTACGAGCTACAAACCTCCGAAAAACGCATGTGGCTCACAATGTCCCGTGACGCATTGTGCCCCACTGTGCCCTACCTTAAATCGACCCATGTTAGCTTAATCAAGATATTCAACGTGATAGGACGAATCAACGCTTTTCGACTCGTCCGCTGCTTTACGATACACATTTCTTACATACCGATATTTCCTTACCCCAATTCGCTTTGCAGGACGTTTTGCAAAGCGGTATCTAGCGGAGTTACGCCGCTAAAAACTGACAGGGTATTAGAGCAAGAGACGCCGGCATCGTAATTTCTCAGCGTGTCATATTTCATCTTAATAAGAAAGCAGAGCAGATAGCACGAGCCCATTATTGTGTAGCACCGCGCGTTTTTGGTCTCACATTTCCCAGGTATTATTCCCTCTCGCATTGCAGTTACACAATGCGACGAATTATTTTGTCGCCCGTGGGTCACTTTCGTCCCCTTTATCCATGCATAAATATACGTGAGAGAAGTGCCGTTGGATTAGCAAGAACAAAATGCAATTACGGACGACGCGGGTGGTGCGTGCAACGCCCGAACGTGGTATCAGAGAGCTGATGAAGAGAAGCATTAGCTTGCAGAGCGGCAGCGACAACGACGCGGCGCGTGCCGTAGCACACGAATGGACACCCGACGCCCGTAAAATGTTTGTTTTAACGTCCGGCACAAAATCACCTCGACAATTCCATTCGTGATAGGATATAGGAATAACCCAAACGATCGCCTGTATACTCACGCAATTGCAAGCCCATGAAAGTATGCTGGTTCGTCCAGTTGGCCATAGTGCATTTCTCTCTCGTTTGCGTGTGTGGCCGATAAAGCTTCAGTAGTCGAGCCAGTTGTTGGTCAGACCGGAGACAGGCGTTCTATCAAGTAGCAGCGCAGCAATCATGACTCGACCTCTGCACATTATTATCCGCAATTACACGGAAAAATAATCATCTCTGCCATAAAACACACCCGGTAAATCGCCTTATTTCCTACGAGTTGGGGTTTAATGCTGTCAATGAACTCGTCTCGTTCATTTTGTTCATCCCGTTCGTCTTTTTCTCTAATAACGCCACTGCTTGCTTTGGTAAAGTGTACGTACAAACCTTTTTTTGAGCTTACCCGTGCGAAAATAGAGGGCTTTGATCAGACACATCTAATTCTCCCTAACTTTATTAGGGCCCTAGTCTGGAAGCCTCACATGAGCCATCAGTGGCCAGTCACATTTTGCTACCAAGGGCCATTAAAGGCACACTAATCAGGACCTTTAAAATTGCCTCAACGCACTGTAAAAAATAAGCGTGTTGTCGGTGTGTTGAAACAACACACAACACGCCTACAGCGTGTGTAGAACCTGGTTAATGTGTTGAAACAATGCGTTTTACTTATTTTGCCGTGTTGAAACAACTTTCTATGAGGGACCGCGGTATTTTAAACGTGTTGAAAATGGCGACAAGCGTTTACGCGCCTAAAGTGTATTGAAACAACACGCGTAAGATGTGTCGTTACCCCAACACACGAGTTACGGTGTCGAAAAGAGCGACAAGATTACACACGGGAAACGTGTTGAAACAACTTTCTATGAGGGACCGCGGTCCCTCATAGAAATCATTGCAGCCGTATGTGTACGTGTGTGTGCACTGTACAAAAAAAAATTTGTTGTTTCAATACGTTTTAGGCTTGGAATTCTGTCGAATATTTTGATCCGTTCCATCCCGCCTCTTACAAATAAACACATTGTATGCGTGTTGGTTCAAGGCATCACAGCTAGTCTACTAAACGCATCGAATATTTCATAATGAAACATGACCTAGATGTTTGTGTGTGTGTGTATATATATATATATATATATATATATATATATATACTAGCTTCCGCCCGCGGCTGCGCCCGCGTAACATTTGGCTCATAAATACTTCATTAGACGTAGCATCTCGCATTAGTTGTTTTAAAAAATCCTACTATATGCGTTTTATTATTTGTTTTGAAGAATATTTACACCGAGTATCAAGTTCATACACGCAAGGAAAGTTTTCCATACAAACTTTTACACCTCATTTTACCCCCTTCAGAGTTGATTTTTGAAATATCTTTTTTGAGTGCACTTCTACACCTTCTAAGGAACAAAAGTTTCAAGTTTTAAATTGATACACGCAAGGAATATAATTTCCCATACAAACTTTTACACCCCATTTCACCCTCTTAAGAGTGGATTTTATAAAAATATAATTGAATGACGAAATTATAATTATTATATTTAATCCAATAACAGTGATATATTAATCCAATAAAATTGAAATTGGATTTGTAATTCAAATTCTAATCTACTGGAATATATATGTCTCTTCATATACACTACACGCAACAATTAAAGGATCAAGAAAAAGATCCAACATTTTTGGGTCATTTTCAAGAAGCTGTATCTCCGCGAAAAATCATCGTACAGCAAAAATAAAGAGGAAATTGAAGCTACAACATTCTAGTTTTTAGATCCTCAGGTCCTACATTTTAATCGTGAGCGGTTTTTTGGTAATCATAAGAAAACCAACGAAAGAAATTTTTTTAACTGTTTGCCTGACTTTCAAAAGGTCCACAGACGTTAATAATTTTTTTTCAGTCTTTTGACCTAAATTTTCGTTTAGTTTGATTCTTCCTCTTCAATTTGAGCGGTCCGCGAGCTTTGTACGATGATTTTTCGCTGAGTTATCACCGTTCAAAGCAAAAATGTCTTTTTTGACCTTGGTAATCAATTACTCGGAAACTAATGATCGTACAGGAAATTTAAGGTGGGGTTTGAAAACTTTAAAATATCCTCTACGGGGCCTGTTTATTGATATACGATAAATTTTGTTTTTCTTTGCAAGAATGGTAATTGAATAAAGTGTACAAAATGGTGTATTTAGGGATTTTTGCTTAACTTGCTATAACTCTGAAAATAACGGATAGACTAACGATCAGTTTGGTTTTTTTTTACTTCAGAGTATCCTTGATAACCTCACAAAAGACCAAACTCCTGCGATTTTTCTTTCATTGTGTTCTGCAACGTCATAATTTACTTTTTTGTTAAAAATCAATTAAAGGATCATTTGTCCTTGTTTTTATTGATTTTTTTAAGTTTAAACTTTGTTTTCATTAATTGTTGCATATGTTAAGCGATAAAACGGATCAATAATTGGAAGAAAAAATAATAATTTTTTTTAAAAAAGAAAATGTGAAAAAATTGTGTTTATTCACAATGCTCCATTATTGACAGAAAAGATTTGCTCAATTGATCCTGGCGGTATTTCTCAATATCAATTCAAAAATTAATTAACAAAATCGTATACTCCAAGCCTATCGCTGTTTTTTCTTTTCAAAACCGTGACTGTACATTGACGTTTAAACATTTTTATCGCCGAATAAACCGCATCCAAGTAAAAATAAAATTTTCAAAACTACTCTAATAAGGGACGTTTGTTCTGAAAATGTGAAGAAAAAATTTTTCACACACTCACACACAAACAAAAAAGTTTTCATAGAGATCATGGAGAAATTTTTGTTCTTCCAATTATTGAACCTTTTTATCGTTAAACATATACAACAATTAATGAAAAAGAAAAATTAAACTTTGAAAAATCAATAAAAACAAGGACAAATGATTCTTTAATCGATTTTTAACAAAACCGTAAATTATGACGTTGCAGAACACAATGAAAGAAAAATCGCACGAGATTGGTCTTTTGTGGGGTTATCAAGAAGTAAAAAAAAACCAAAATGATCCTTAGTCTATCTGTTATTTACAGAGTTATAGCAAGTTAAGCAAAGAACCCTAAATACGTCATTTTGTAAATTTTTTTCAATTACCATTCCTGCAACGAAAGAAATTTTTCATCGTACACCAATAAACAGGCCTCGTAGAGGATACTTTAAAGTAATCAAAACCCACCTTAAATTTTCTGTACGATGATGAGTTCCCGGATAATTGATTACCAAAGTCAAAAATAACAATTGTGCTTTGAACGGCGATAACTCAGCGAAAAATCATCGTACAAAGCTCGCGGACCGCTCAAATTAAAGAGGAAGAATCAAACTGAACGAAAATTTAGATGAAAAGACTGCAAAAAATTTATTAACGTCCGTGGACCTTTTGAAAATCAGGTAAAAATTTTGAAATTTTTTCTTTTGTTGGTTTTCTTTTTTATTTTTACTCTATGATGATTTTTCGCGGAGATACAGCTTCTTGACAACGATCCAAAAATATTGGATCTTTTTCTTGATCCTTTAATTGTTGCGCGTAGTGTATATAGATAGATAGATATTCCAGTAGATTAGAATTTGAATTACAAATCCAATTTCAATTTTATTGGATTAATATATCACTGTTATTGGATTATATATAAGAATTATAATTTCATCATTCAATTATATTTTTATAATTAGAAAAATATCAAATGTTAGATTATATTCAATTTGCATTAGATTTTATTTGTTTGTATTCTATAATAATTCAAATTTAATTGTTAGATTATATTGTATTTGAATATTCTAATTAGAAAAATATTAGATGTTAGATTTTATCCAATTTAAATTAGATTTTATTCGTTCGTATTCTATAATATCGAGAATTTCATCGTTAGAATATATTTGGATTGAATATTATAATTATAAAAATATTAGATGTAAGATTCTATCAAATTTAAATTAGATTTGATTCGTTCGTATTCTATAATAATTAGAATTTCAGCGTTAGAATATATTTGATTTAAATATTATAATTAGAAAATATTAGATATTAGAATAAAAAGTATTCTATGTCTTAATCCAGGTCATAAGCTATCTACATATTAAATTTCATTGAAATCGATCGAGCCGTTTTGGCGTGATTGAGTAACAGACAGAGTTTCAGATTTATAATATTAGTTAGGATTAGAATTAGAAATAGAATGAAAAATAGCCTATGTGTTAAACCAGGTCATAAACTATCTACATTTTAAATTTCATTGATTATATAATAATTTGAATTTCTTCATTACATTAGATTTGATTACATAATATTTTGATTAGAAAAATATTAGATATTAGAATGAAAAGTATCCTATGTTATAACCAAGGTCATAAGCCATCTACATGTCAAATTTCATCAAAATCGATCAAGCCGTTTTGGCGTGATTGAGTAACAAACAGACAGACAGACAGCAAGTCAGATTTATACTATTAGTTAGGATATATGACAGTAGAAAGATCTGCAAAGGTTTTCATGGGAAATGGGGGTGGGGGGTAGAGAGAGGAAGAAAGAGAGAGAGAGAGAGAGAGAGAGAGAGAGAGAGAGAGAGGGAGGGAGAGAGAGAAAGAGAGATAGGTAGACAGACAGAGAGAGAGAGATGGGGAGAGGAATTATATACCTCTTATGTTAGATAGATTATATTTAATCGATAGTGATAATTATATACCATAATTTTTTTAGTCAAGTTATTTATGCTGGTTTTCCCCTGTAATGGCAAAGTCTGATAGTATTGGGGAAATCCATACTAGGGAATCTACAACTATAAGCGTTAAAGGCCCTTACTTCGTCTCCGTACTTAGACCATAGTTTTACTCAAGCTACCTATGCTGTCATTCTTTAAGGCCTTCGGCCACTCTAGGATTTTCCAAAAATCGATTATTTTTGTTATAGATGTACCTGAGTACCTATAAAATTATATTCCAAAAAAGATTATGGGTGTGAAAAATCTCTAAGTACTCGATTTTTTAATTCTAGCGCAACCCCTCTTGATTCGTGTCGGGACTTTCTACTAACTTTAAACGCGTTTATCTCAAAACTACATTTTTCAAGCCGGCTGCACTCCTAACTCAAGCAAATTTCAACCGATTCACTTGAAATTTTAATAATATATTTAGAATTACATTTTTTGAGGCACTACGTAGGATTTTTTTATTATATTGCATAGCTCCTTTTTTATAAACAATTGTCTGACAATTTTCTCATGGCATTTTATACTTTTTGTTTTAGAAATGCGCCATTTTTACAAAAAACAATATATCAAAACAATCTTACGTACTTCTATAGCTATTCTTATATATAATTGAAAAAACTTTAGTGTCTCATCATAACTAAAAAATTATAGGAGCTGTTGATCCGGCCGTTGATCTTCCAGAAATGAAGGCGTCATCGGAAAAATGCTGCACAGTCGCCATTTTGACATGTATCGTTGTGAAAAAATAATTTTGTATAGTCAATTACGTGTATAATATAACCCCTATTTTGTAATTCCGATTTATTTTATGTTTTCGCTGAAAAAAAAATCACAAAATATTCCCTTTTTGGCCTCCAGAGTGGCCTAAGGCCTTAATAGGGGCCCAGTCTGACTCTTTTATGAAAACCTCTACTAGGGAATCCACAAATAAGCCCTTGACGCCCCCGAATTGTATTAGGGATGCCCTGTCAATTTTGCGCACGGGTAGTGAAAAATGCTTGCCTCGTTTGGTCGAAAATCGTTCAAGTCCATTAATTAATGTTCTCTACAATAGAATTTTGAAGTTTCTTCGAGAAAATTATCCTATCTATAGGTATGGATGATTTTGGAATTTTCCGCAGACAATGACAAATTTACATCTTGTTTTAAATAAACAAGATTTTTTTCTTAGTGTTTTTTTTCTACGCTGAAACTTTTTGTATCATAAGAATTGAAGTCAAACATATTTTTAAAAAGTCCTTCAAAAGTCAGCTCAGAGTGAAAAAAAGAAATATACGTCGAGACTTAAATCGGGCCATACATTTAATTCTTTGGAAGAAATATGGCATGTTTGAACGGTTAAGACACAAAGAAAAGATGGTGGCTTGTCCAAGAGTTTGCGCATCGTTCAAAGGCAACGTTCAATTAATAAAAACGTGAACACTTCATGCACGACGTGCCCACGTGTTTAATGAAAAATAGAAAATTTCATTTTTTTAGTTCATTTTTTAAGACTTCACGGAATTAATCATTTTCTAATCGATTTCCGATAGAAGATTTTCATCCTTCCAAACTGGCCCTTGAAAGTTCTGGGCGATCAATTTGTTGTCCACTTATAGGCGTTGGAATTAAAAAGTGTGGTTTTGGCTTTGATCGCGAATGACTTGGTCAAAAATGAACAAGCAACAATTTAAGGAAACAAAAAATGGAGGGACACTTCTGGGCTACAAAAGTCATATATTAGATATCTTCAGAACACTTTTCAGCCCCCAGAGGCCTCTAAAATGTATGCAATCACTTGTTAATTTTTTTTCGCGTACTCAAGAAAAGGTGAAGAAAAGGTTATCATGACGGATAAAACCCTTTTGGAGAACGTTTGGAAACTTTGGAACTTTTTTCATGATCAATTTTCATAAGTAAACAGCCTTTCGAAGGTGTCCAAAAAATTAAGAAAATGTTCGCGATCCTCTAATTTAGAACGAAGTTAATTACTTGACGTCAAAGCGCTGCCGCACGCTTTGAACCATCATTAAACCTGAAAACTGAAGTACGCATACAAATCAATATTCCGAATACGTTGAATGCGCGACTCCATGACCCTGTAAGGATCCGAAAGATGAATATTCACCGTAATGTGTGTGTATATATATAGAACTGCACGATAATACATGACTGACGGAGTGATCTTGAGACCTGTGGATACGAATGGCCATGGGGAGCTTAAGAGGAACCGAGTTAATATATAGATATTGGATGTAGGCAAGTACGATGGCGAACTTGGGGACGATGGAGCAAAAGCCAAACACCGCTATATAGATATCCCTTGCATATGTACATACCTGTGTATGTTATATTAAGTGTACATGCACATGCAGTCCCCTATATCGCCGAACTCCAGAGTTGACAAGTACAGAGAATGGAGATGATACGTACGGCTTATATATAATTAGGGTCAACTCCGAGGTGATAATTATCGTAAGGGCTCTTGCAGCTCACGATATGTAAACTTTGACAGATAAATAAGTGGGTATTAATATCCTGTTTGACAAGATTCCTCGACTATCATTGCCGCAGCTCAGCCCTTATTCCTTTTCTCACCCTGTACCGTCCTCTGTCTCTCTCTCTCTCTCATTGCATTTCCATTCGATCATTCGACGTAAGTTCTGCATTCGAACTTGGTAATACCAAGGGATATGTTTATTGTTTAATGTATATGTTTATACTAATGATATACTAGGATCGTGGTGTCTGGCTGTTCTTTTAGTCTCAAATGAAACTGGTAGGATCAGAATACTATGCTGACACGATATCTATCTCTTTTGAAAATATTTTGTGTTACTCTTTCTATCTGTTCGACCAAAGGTGACATGGCAATGGATGAAAGTTTTCCTGAATCTTTTGAGTATTCAAGAGTTAAAATGCGTGACTTGGGTATGGCTAGGAGCTGCTTCTCTTCGATTTGCAATTAGCTCAACGGCAAGGCTATATTCTCAACCGTTTCAAAAACAGATTCTTATAGTGAGTGTATCCACGAATATCAAAGAAGTGCAGCTCCTTCCTCTAACAATTGGACGTCGACTGTAAATATTTCACGTCTTCGTGGCCAGCCGCTTGTAAGAAAAGCTTTGAAAACCATTCGTGGATTTCTTTAACAACGAAGCCGTGTGCCATGTCACATTACGCCGAAAAATAGGTATATAAATGTTTAAAAAATATCGCGTCTAATCAAATATCGCGTCTGTCGCGTTGTAGGATTCAGTTACCATTCTAGGGCTTGTAAAAAATAAAATGTTATCCTAACTATCAATTCAATAAATTGAAAAACTTATTGAGGCAAAAAAAAATATTATTACAAGAAAATTTCAAGATTGCTACTCTTCTTTCGACACTGTACAATTATTTCCACCCTTTGATATTACATTGTAAGGCGAACAACACAATAAAAATCAACAAAGAAATTGAAAAATGATAAATTTGTGCGTTTCCAATCACCCCGAAGGCCTAGTTTCATCATCACGGTATAATTGCAATCCAGATACCTTGAGTATTATCAATGTGAAGGCACTTTCCCTCGATCTCCCAGTGTCTGTGCTTCACCGAAAACATTTATTACACGCGCCTCTCCCTTCATTTTCGAGCTCAACGTGGATACATATGGGGGCTTAGGTTATCCGTCATGTACACGAATGTACGCATCTATGTATAATTAGAATTATACGTTGGATCATAGGTTGACGGAATGATGTCATTGACCGCATGTGCTCGACGTTTCTGACCGACAGGCAGACCGAAGCCGAGGGTTGTGTGGTTTCTCGGTACTCAGTTGATCAATTCGAGCCATGAGGTGAAGGAGATACAGGGTGCCAACGGCGAGATCAATTTCATGACGGTAAACCGCGTCACGCTCGAGGGTCTCACCAGGAATCACCACAACACTAGCCTGACGTGTAGGGCTAGCAACACGAATCTCACGCGGCCCGCCTCGGCTACCGTTTTCATCGAGCTTAATAGTGAGTATACTTTCAATTTTCATGAAATCACAATATATACGAAATACGGGAAAATGTTATTTTTCACTATTCATTATCCGAGTTCAACTATAATAGCAGGAATGCTGTGAGACAGCCAACCCGTGAAAAAATGTGACCAGGCATTCCCTACTTTGCGTCGGGCCCTGGCCAGGACCCTTTCATGGAACAGATCAGAAAGATCACAGAATTGTTTTTATGGCTTATACTCTATGCTCAGGAATTGCAATGTTCTGGCTAAAATAGATTGCGAGCAAGTACACTTTCACGTAATGTATAGCTGGCCAGAACATTGACATATCCTGAAACGTGAGACTTTAATAATTGTCTAAAGCTGCTTTGCTTTTTACCCCATCAAAGATAATTATAATTGATTAAGATGGTACTAATATATCTGCTGTAAATCTACTCACCATTATAAGCATTTTTTTCATCGACGATAGTATACGAGAATAAAAATGCTCATCATAAATAATGGTACTACAACAAGTATTAATTTGAGCATAACGGATAACCAAATTGTTTGAGAAGACAAAAGTAAGGGAGGGGGTTCGTAGTTTTCAAAATCGATGGCACCTTGTCAGGAAATATCAACGTCTTGGCCGGGAAAACATTACCCGTATGTTTTTCGCCAACAACTCGCTAGGTGGCTTCGAGCAAAGCGCTTCGCTTATCGAGGTACCGCCCTACAACGATAAAAACTTCGACCCGTTGTTATATCACGAACAGAAGTTCTCATAGCGTACGCATTCGCTAATGATTTGGCGATACTTGTGAAATAATAAGTATCAGTACGTTCTGATAAGATTTATTTTACTGTTCCAGTACCTGATTATTGCTCTATCCTTCCGCCGGTTTATTTCCGATGGCCCTGTCAGTACACTATTATCTTTCTCGTCATTTCTCGGCGATTTTACGATCCCTTTCCTCATTAGTTCCCGATCAGTTCACAAAAAAGAAAACGGCGGATTAGGGCTTGGTCTAAGACCTATTACATGGCGAACCTGATCCACATTGGGCGGCCTGACCATGGCCGTACTTTTTCCCGATTCAAATTTCTACACAAGAAAGGGAGCGATATAAGGAACAGAGAAAGATCACATTTGTTGATCAACAGAATTATTAGTGGTGTTGTGAAAAAGGAATGCTATGTAAAGTGTTAGCCAGTAGGGTAAGTAATTATACTGCTAGCATTTAGGGGAGACTACCAGTCTAGAGCCCGGAAATAAAGGTGAATTGCGACAATTTTTCATGGATACCCAGTTGATAGAATGAAAATTTTATTCAGTGACTTTTATTCTACATATCTTCCAGTATCTCAACAAATTTTGTCACCAAATTTTGTAAAAAATTGCGACGCTGAACCTGGATAAAGCAAAGTAGGTATTTTCGTCTGATAGAGTCCGGCGGCCAACAAGATTTCTCCTCAAATTTTTTACCTAGAACGAAAATTGAAAATAATTTCAGTTTTAGATAAAACTTGCCCTCAAACTACGTAGAAATATCGAAAAATATCAATTTTTGATAAAAATGCTGTATTTTTGAGAAAAAAATTATCGTTTTCGATAAAAGAAAATCGTCGAAAATAATTTTCTCAGAAAAAGTTTTCAACACATGAAAAATCCCCTACGTACTCTGATGTAAAATATTATGAGGTTACAAAAGACTGGCACATCAATCGGTAAAGAATTGGCGATATAATGTTGCCGGCTGAAGGACACTGTCAGGCAAAGGTGACTCGCTTTATCCTGCTTCAGCGCCGCTATTTTGTTACAAATTGTTATGACAACATTTCTGAAGAAACGATAAGATATGAAGAATAAAACCACTAAGCAGAATTTTCCTTCTATTAACTGATTATCTATAACAAATTATCGAAATCCGACTTCTTTTGTAGACTCTAGACTCGTAGTCTCCCTTAACGAAGTATTGTTGTCTAGATCGCTGTTTTGGAGGTGATTTTAGGATGCAATAACTGTTAAACTGTAACCCTTTTATTCTAAATTTTTTTACACATGGTTATTGATCCTTCAAAAATATGTACAAATAAAAATTATAATAATGCACTATCATATACTTTTGTACGTTTTTGTGAATGAGAAAAGAATGAGACGTTGTATGAATGAGATAAGAAAGCAAACATATTCTTAATCTGTATGAGCGTTGTGATGTTTGGTACCAGATGCAGCAAAAATAATAAAATTTGACGAAATGGCGGCAACTTTGATTATCAATTTTCATTCTACGGGCTATTATGGAAACAAAATAATTTCCACTCGAGATATCATAGTTGCCGCTTGAAAAAACCTAGTTTCGAGAAAAACGCGTTCAAATTTTACTGCGTTTCGACCGCGCTCCCCGAGCGTACTTTTATCAAGAGACGCGGCAGCGTCTTGATGCCAAGTAATAAAAAATAAAAATAAATCGACGCCACTGACTGACGCCACCAATCTCGACGCCACTGGTGAACTGACGAACACGCCGCGACTGTATACAGTAAGATGACCCGCCACCAGGCGTTTTTGAACTGTAACTCGATGTCACGTGAAAACGCGTCTACGAATCGAACATCTAATGACATTTTACCAATGTAATGTGTTTTTTTCCTATCGACTTTTTAAAATGTTATTTTTCTATCCGTCCACTCAATCCTGACATCTCACAATATCTGGTCAAATTTCCGAACGATTTTGAATTTACCACAGTACGGACGATTAGTATAAAATTTCACGCATTGTCATTTTTTTTCTTTTTTTTAAATCCAAACGTACAACAAAAAGATTGAAAAATGGCTCTACTCTATTACAAGAACAACGGGAAATGGCATCGCGCAAAGATGCCATCAAAATACATTCATTAGTTCATCACCAATTGAGCGCTTCAAAGTTTACTAACATGTTGAAATATGCTTGGTATCCTGCAAAACTGATAGAACCACGAGTCACATTCCGGAATGTTAACGAAATCTGCTTCCCTCTGTCTTTGTTAATAAAAATGTTGATGCAACACGTCCGCCTTTATACAATGCGCGTGGTGCGAACAGAACATATGTTTTACGTGTTTTTATAATAAGTATCACCCGCAAGTGTGCACTAAATCTGTAGCAAATGACAGTGACAGCGATGTGTAAATATTGTCACACTTTGATATGTGTTTAAAAAAATGATGTTGTGCATTTAATAACAGCTTTTTCCTTATTTTATATTAGCTTCAACCTAGCAGTTGAATATATGTAATAGAAAAAAACTTACGAGCCGTGAAATTTTATAGTGATGGTCCGTACTGTGGTAAATTCATGTTTTATTTCTTCTATTTTCAATACATAAACATGAATTTTCACGTTATCCATGAAAAATCGATATAAACTAAAAAAAAAGTATCCAAAGTCGCCAGCGTGGTAATCAGACGCTAACCGCTGGACCACGCTGCCTCAGTGATTTCGATTATAACGTTACTGGTGTATAGATTATGCCGGATTTTTTTATCGGCTATATCTCGAGAACAGTTAAGAGTTGAGTTTTCTCCTTTACAAGGTAGATTGCTATTGGAAAGTACTTTACTCTCGTAAAAGGACGTCAAAATCGGCGACCCCAAATTCGCGCCCTTCCCTTATGAAGGCAACCAAATAAAGGATTTTTCCCCTTTCAAAAAGATATGAAATCCCAGTCAATCTTCCGAAAAGGTGTTACACCCGATTTGGCTGAAATTTTGCACAGATGATCCATTTAATATATAAAGACATCCTCCAAAAGGATTTTTGGCGCATTCCAATAATTGACAAGAAATCGAATTTTTAAATTTCTTTTTTTAGCTCACACGACTATATCTATTGTATATCACTTACCACGGCCAATCGATATTCCCACTCCTCCAACTTTACTGGTGGCGCTTACGCCTGCAACTATATCTATACTGCTCGCCACGGCCAATCGATATCCCTACTCGTCCGACTTTACTTGTTGCTGGCAAGCTGCACTCACCGATCATTTCCCAAGAAGCGTTCATGTATCTCATGATATAAACATCAACATAAACCACTGAATGCCATAAGCCCATTTCATCTATTAGTAAAAGAAACAAAAGTGGGATAAAGTTCCGAAAAGCCCATATGCCGGATCGACTTGAAATATGGTACACTTACGTTTTTTGGCCTCCTGAGCACGAATATGAATATGGAAATTGGCGCAAATTTCATCTTCAAGATCAAAACTCAAAAAAGTCGATTTTTGAGCGGTTTTTCCAGCTTATTTCAACAACTATTGATCTGAGACAAAAATATTTCAAACAAATGTTGTAGATTATATGAAAATGCATGTTTTATGTTGTATACATTTTTTTCCTAAAACCATTTTTGTTCGAGAAAAACAGGATAATGCCCAACTGAAACCCAAAAAAAAAAAGCCAAGACAATCCCAAAACTGCAAACCCGAAAAATCCCAAACCTCCAAACATCCCAAACCCAAACAAACCCAACCAAACGCAACTGAATCCCAAACATCCCAAACCCAACCAAACGCATCTAAATCCCAAACATCCCAACCCCAACCAAACGCAACTGAATCCCAAACATCCCAAACCCAACCAAACGCGAAAAATCCCAAACTCCCAAACCCCCCAAACCCAACACACACACGCACACGCACACGCACACGAATACTCAGAATCAAACAATCACCATCACATACCAAACTGACACACCAATACTCATAATCGAACAATCAACATCATACATACGAGACCAACACAACGAAAGAACTCAACACTTATCGCAAACAAGCACAAATACTCTGAATCAAGCATTCAACACCACTCATACCACACAAACCCACAAATACTTAGAGTCAAACAATCAACATCACACATACGAGACCAACATACAAATACACTCATCGGATAAATTCAAGAGACAAATCCAAACACAAACACACAAGTACTGAGAATGGGTAAAGAAGCTGGGTAAAGAAGCTGAACGCTGACCCTTTCTCCCAACTTCTTAGGGACATCAAGTTTTTCTATCCTGGTAGAGGAGACTAAGTTTTTTATTTCGTCACTTTCCGAACCTCTTTCATTGATTAATAAAATCACAAAAACCCAAAAAAATAAAAAATTAGAAAAAAAACAAAAAAAAACTAAAAAACCCAAAAACAAAAAAAATAAAAAACAAAAAAAAAGCACTTTAAACACCAAACTCCGACCTCCACGTGGTAATGTGCGTCAGTAGGCTATTCCGAAGCGAATGGAGTTCTGGCAAACAAAGATCGGCGGTAAAAACCAAATAAAACAAACACAAACAGCAATCAAAACAAACCCAAACAAACTCGGGTATGTTGAATCGTGGAGTGTGTAGTTCACTGGGGTGGGCGCAGGGCACCTCGGATGGGTGTGTGGAATCGCGGGGTGTGTAGAACACTGGGGTGGGCGGAGGGCACCTCGGATGGGTACGTGAAATCGCGGGCTGTGTAGAACACTGGGGTGGGTTTGTTGGGCACTTTAGATGGGTGCGTGGAATCGTGGGGTGCGTAGAACACTGGGGTGGGCGGCGGGCACCTCGGATGGGTGCTTCCACAGATCATAATCAGGACAAACGAAGGGAGGGGAGTTGGGTTGGGTTTGGAGGGTTTGGAGGTTTGAGATTTTTCGCGTTTGGTTGGGTTTGGGATGTTTGAGATTCAGTTGCGTTTGGTTGGGTTTGGGATATTTGGGATTCAGTTGCGTTTGGTTGGATTTGGGATGTTTAGGATTCAGTTGCGTTTGGTTGGGTTTGGGATATTTGGAGGCTTGGGATTTTTCGGGTTTGCGGTTTTGGGGTTCTCTTGGCTTTTTTTGGGTTTGAGTTGGGCATTATCCTGTTTTTCTCGAACAAAAATGGTTTTAGGAAAAAAATGTATAGAACATAAAACATGCATTTTCGCATAATCTACAACTTTTGTTTGAAATATTTTTGTCTCAGATCAATAGTTGTTGAAATAAGCTAGAAAAACCACTCAAAAATCGACTGTTTTGAGTTTTGACCTTGAAGATCAAATTTGCGCCTATTTTCATTTTCATATTCGTGCTCAGGAGGCCAAAAAACGTAAGTGTACCAAATTTCAAGTCGATCCGGCATATGCGCTTTTCGGAACTGTACCCCAAAAGTGTTCTCCACTGTTCATATTAATCATCACATTCTCATCATACATCATCTCATTCACATCATCGCATTCACCTTCGTATCACACAGCACATTCACATCACACATCACATTCACATCACATTCACATCATATTCACATCACACATCACATTCACAACACATTCACATCACACAACACATTCCCATCACACATCACATTTACATCACACATCACATTCACATCACACATCACATTCACATCACACATCATCACATTCACATCATACATCATCGCATTCATATTCACATCAACGTATTCACGTTTTGAAAAATGGACAAAAGTTATACATCTTTTAAATTGATTCTGATACTGCCCGCTCACTCCCGCACTCTACAATGGTTACGCGATATCGAATTGATTCCCAAAACGAGATATTGTGGAAAACATAAAGGTGCGCTTACAAAGGCAACTAAAATTGCTCACTTCTGGGCAATATTGGCCAAGTATGACGTCACGACTACATCCAGCATACCTCTAGCGGCTATTGTCGGGCAATTATTGCTCAAAAAATTGCCCGTGTAAGCGCACCTTAAGAAAATGATGACAGTTAATGAGAATACTCTAGGTTGCGGACAATTCGAATGCCAGAAGAGTCGACAATATCGGCACGTTTCAATGGTGGCGGAAAATACGTGGTTTGAGAGATGCCATATTCCACCTGCAGCGTGCATAATAATAACTTATTGTTTTGCGAATCATATAAGCAAACAATAAGAGAAAGCTCGATCGTTGAAGGTCAAACTGTTTCAACGGAAACGGTAGCAGACCGATTTTCTTTTTGCAGGGAGGAAGTTCAGCTGGGAAGTTCATAGGGAAAATAGTCGAAATTGACGAGTGTTAAATCGGGCGCAGAAAGTATGAGCGCGGGCGTGTAGTCGAAGGTCATAAGATCCTCGGCATGATCCATCGTGGCCACCCCGAGAACTATCATATTGAAATATGTCCCGATAATAAAAGAGACAAAAAAACACTTCTCGCATTAAGGGGCCAGTCCACTTTGGAGCCACGAAAAAAGGCTATTTTCGCGATTTTTTGAGGATTTTATAAAAGATATGAATATAAAAGTTGTTGGGCTTGATAAATAAAGTCTTGAAATACATTAAAAAAAATTTTAATTAATTTTTATTCATTTTTAAGTACAAAAACTAACGTTTAACGTAACGCCGAGGCGTTACGTTAAACTATACATCACAACTCGGCAACGGCTTGTCTGAAACAAAAAATCAAAGTCCATTAGATTCAGTATGACACCAGCTACAAAATGACCCTCGGATATAAAGTTTTATCAAAAAATAAAAAAATGGGTGATGAAAAACGAAAAAATTTAAAAAACGCGTTTTTTCGCAGTTTTTCGCAAAAAAAAGAGCAAAAATCAAAATTTTAAAACCATCGAGGGTCATCTTGTTGCGAATCATGTTTACAATATGTAGTTCAAACTTCAAAAGAATCGGTTTATTAGTTTTAGAGATACGATGGAGCTAGATTTTGAAAACGTTGTTTCGAGAAAAACGCGTTTGAAGTTTATACTATGAAAAACTCTTACCTAAACTCAATCGGCAATTCCTGCACCGTACAAAATCTCTTCTGATTGCTCATCATCGTCGATTTCTTCAAGTATTGCTTCCTTTCGTTTGGTTCTGGTCTCTTTTGAGCACTCAGAACTGCGGCGGTTTGCAGAGCAAACACGCTCGTCATCGCGATTGTCGGCGAATCCGATGGCGATCGGGCCGAGTTTGACGCCCATTATTTCCATTATTTTAAGCACTGGACGAAATCCTTCATTAAAGACACACGCGGAAACTTTGCAGGCAATGTCTACGATTTTTTTGCCGTTGAACATGTGTTTAGGTGCCATATTCCATACGCAGTTGTTAAAACTTTCATTATTGTTTTGCGTATGGCCACCTAAACACCTTTCGAGCAGTTCTGTTTTGGTGAGATCCTCGTAAATGGGTTTTAAAACTTCCTGTACTTCCTCAGAAAGAGCAGGAGGATGTTTGTCGCCGATGGGTCGGCCGAGCGCGCTGTACGCCCAGGTAGACGAAATGAGGTCCTGACGTTCAGGTAAAAAAAAATACTTAGAGAGCTCGGATTTTCATAAAATGTTGACACAATATTTCTGAATGTATGTACTCTTGAAAACAGTAAAAAAAATCGATTTTTTGAAATTTTCAAAGTGGACTGGTCCCTTAATCCAAAAGCATGTAAAGAACAACCATCCGGACAGACTGTTGGAAAGGGTACATGTATCTCAGTTTACACGGTTTACAACACTGTACCGTTAACCATTCAGTAGAGTTCGTTAATTCGGAAACAGGGGCCTATACGCAAAATATTGAATCGTCGTGACGGTCGATGCGGCGTGAACTATCGCGAGGTGGTATCCACGCAAATACGCTCGCCGATCACATGTGTGAATTCATGTGCATCGTGTAAAGAATTTGGGACCCTTTACAGAATTAATAAAAGTAATTTAACTCTGTTACTCCGGAGTTTAAAAGTGCCAAAAGTAGCCCTGCTGGTCTAAGTTTGGGTTCACGTTTCAGTTCGCGATCACGTTGAGAATTTGGGTGGGTATGTGTGTCCGTGCGTTCTTCCGGGTGGCAGGGCGAAAGGAATTAATTTTTTTTGTTTTTTTTTTCGATCTACTTTGTTTTCCATTTGCTGTATTATTTTTTGGATTTTCCGAGTTTGTTTGAAACTTTTTTTTCGTTGTTTTTTGTTCTTTTTTGTTAACTGAATGGGTTTTTCATAGGATTTTTGAAACCGGTTTCTTCATTTTTCGATGTTTTCGATTGATTTTTTGTGTGAATTTGTTTGGGTTTGGGAATTTGGTTTTTAGAATACTGATATGGGTGCAAGGCATCACGGATGTTCGATATGTTATATTGGGTGAAGTAAAAAGTTCTGAGCGTTTTCCGCTAGATGTCTTTAGTGAGTCATATCTCACGATGTATACATCACATCGGGTCATGCTATACGGCAATTTAAAGGTGACTTTACGCTTCAAAAAAAGTTCTTTGACAGTTTTGTGTTTGGTGAAGCCAGTTGTGTGTTACAGCGTTCCAAAATGGAGGTAAAAAGAGAGAAAATTCGATACATTCTTCAGTACCACTACGACCAAGGTGAAAAGGCGAAGCAGGTGGCCAAAAAAATTTGTGCTGTTTATGGACCCAATACAGTATCGAATGCAACAGCAAAGCGGTGGTTCCAACGATTCCGTTCTGGTAATATCTCAGATGAGGCATGCTCTGGTAGGCCAATCGCCGAAAATATCGATAAAATCATGGAAATCGTCGAGTCGGACCGGCATGTGAGCACTTATTCCATTGTCTAGGAACCGAAGATTAGCCAGAAAACCGTTTGGAACCATTTGCATAAGGCTGGTCTCAATAAGAAGCTTCATGTATGGGTGCCACACGAATTGACGCAAAAGAACCTTTTGGACCGAATTGATGCCTGCGATTCTTTACTGAAACGTAACGAAATCGACCCATTTTTTAAGCGGATGGTGACTGGCGATGAAAAATGGGTCACATACGAGAACAACAGCCGAAAAAGATCGTGGTCCAATCGCGGTGAGCCGGCCCAAATGATCGACAAGCCCGGATTAACGGCCAAGAAGGTTTTGCTGTGTGTTTGGTGGGATTGGAAATCATCCACTATGAGTTGCTCCCATCGGGCCAAACACTCAATTCGGACCTTTACTGTCAACAACTGACCAGATTGAAGAAAGCGATCGACCAGAAGCGGCCAGAATTGGCCAATAGGAAGGGTGTTGTGTTCCATCAAGACAACGCCAGGCCGATTCATCGTTAACGACGCGCCAGAAGTTCCGAGAGCTTGGATGGGAGGTTCTATCGCACCCGCCGTATAGTCCAGACCTGGCACCAAGCGATTATCACCTTTTCAAACATTTGCAAAAGTTTCTTGATGGTACAAAACTGGCCTCGAGAGAGGCTTGTGAAAATGAGCTGGTCAAGTTTTTTACCAACAGGGACGAGGACTTCTTCAATCGCGGAATTATGAAATTGCCTTCAAAATGAACAAAAGTTATCGAACAAAACGGCGCATATTTGATCTAAATCGGATAATCCTAACTATGTTAATTTCATTGTCGAAATAAAGCAAAAAAACGCTCAGAACTTTTTACTTCATCTAATATTTTTTGTTTAATTGATTTTTTGTGTGGATTTGTTTCCTTATAGGAATTGCTTTTTTTCAATTTCTTTGATTTTCTAGTTTTGTTGTCCCAAATGCGCAGCATATTTGTGTAGGCACGAGGCACCTCAGATGTGTGTGTGTGTGTGTGGAATCGTAGGGTGCGTGCGATACCGGTATGAGCGTGTGGCACGTCGGATGTGCGCGTGCAATCAAGGGGTACGATGTTAGTGTGGGTGCGAGGGACCGCGGACGGAATTGTGGGGTGTGTGATACTGGTGTGGGCCAGAAAGAAAGTGAAATAACTTTCATGAAATAGCTAAGCAAGTTTACTAGTCATATTGTACACAAAATTGTTAAAGCTTAGGAATAATATTTTTGAAAATATTTCATTTGAAAAAATCATATTACTATTGTAACATAAAATTGATATCACCATTAGATAAAAGCTCAAAGTAGGTAACACACAAGTACACTGAAAATGCTGTGCAACGACTTGCCGTGCATGGTTAAGCAAGAAGTTCGGCGAAGGATTTCATCTCAACATCTCAACTGTCGGGTTAACAAAACATAAATTGTCACGATTTATTATGCAAGTGGAAACCAGATTCATGTGAAGTAGGGATCAAATACCTCATATACCCTGCGACCACACAGCACTTGTAATGTTATTTTATTTGCTTAATATAAACATTTATATAAAAGCATTTACTTTTTGCTCTATAACACAATTCCCGCACATCTCATAAAACATTGCATCGTATAGACCTTGATGTAATGGTTGAAGTATGCATCTCTAAACCACAGTATCAGCAGGTTTAAACGTTAGCATTACTGCGTTGTCCTCTTGCTGGTGGAAAGAGAAATATCTTGGTATTACTTCCGACACTTATGGTTCTATATTCAATGGTTTGTCCGAGTACTGTCGAACAATTTTTTGAAGCGAATATAATGTAGCTTCAACACGGCAACGTGAATTAAGTGGACTGACCTACGCACCGATAATACTCCATATCAAAATTATTCTGTGCGAATCACACTAGCGTGAGATATAGTAGATATCATTACTAATAGTCCTGGTAGTTGATGCCGCGCTATAATTTAAAATGATGTATATACATCGACGCAAAAGTTATTTTCACGGGCGGTCAGAACGGAAAATTCTGTTTCTTCCGAGCTTTTTTTTCTTAACCATGCACGCGAAGGCGTTGCACAGCATTTCCAGTGTACTTGGGTGATATTATACCTACTTTGTACTCTTATCTAATGGTGATATCAACTTTTTGTTATAATAGTAAGATGATTTTTTCAAATTAAATATTTTTAACAATATTATTCCTAAGCTTTACCAATTTTGTGTACAACATGACTAATAAACTTGCTTAGCTATTTCATGAAAGTTATTTCATTGATTTGGATATTTGAATTAAAGAAATATAATAAAACCATTGTTTGAATAATAATAAAAAGACTAATCTGAGATATTCGAGATACATCAGAAGTTTTTATATAGTAAAACTGACGATAATGATTTCGAGGGGTGTTTTATTACATGGCGTTTTTTTTTACTTTTTTAAAAGTTTTAAACAGTAATTTCTATAACTCAGTTAATCTATAAATATCACGAGCTTTCGCCCGCAGCTTCGTCCACGTGGAATTTGGTCCATAGAAACTTCATTACCAGTTGCACTCTTTATGAGGGGTTGTTTTCAAAAATCCTAAATCGTACGTTTTATTATTTGTTTTGAAGTATATTTGTGCCGAGTTTTGAGTTGATACACGCAAGGGATACAATTTTCCATACAAACTTTTACGTCCCATCTCATCCTTTCCCATGTAGAAATTGACCATCGGCCCAGCGCTGGCTCAGTTTCGAACTTGATTGGCCGATGCTCGGCAAAAATGCTTCGCCCAGGTATGGAAATGTGACGCGCGGCTGACGCTCGGCATCCGAATGTTCGCTACGATGCCAGAACCACGACTGGCCCATGTAGAAATTGACCATCGACCTAGCGCTGGCTCAGTTTCGAACTTGATTGGCCAATGCTTGGCAAAAATGCTTGGACCAGGCATGAAAATGAGATGCGCGGCTGACGCTTGGCAGCCAATTATTTGGCTGCCGAGCATAGATACGGCCAAGATGTTGCCGTATTTGTGCCTGAGATGGAAAAATAAATAAGTCAACAAATTATGAATAAAAATATTCTGGTAGGATTTTTTGTTTCCATATGCTTTATTTATATTACTGTATAAATGATAATTGGATTAAAACGTGTTCTGCCTCATTAAAGTTTTCATCCTAACCTCGGCTCTAATTCTAGAGCTGAGCGCGCTACCTATTTAGCCATCCCAACACTTGTGTAAATATCCTTTTTTTTCGCTCCTTGCTATTATCATTTTAAAAAAATGTCAATAAGTTGGCAAACGTCGAAGTTTGCATCGTTGCAATCCAACGAAGAATAATTATTTTTGACTGCTGAATTCTTTTTGTCTATTTAGGCAGTAAAAATAACTTTTACGATATTTTTTATTTACTCGACAATTGTCTTCGACAGTTGTCTTAGTTTTCGGCCGAGCCAAGACCAACTGTTTGCGCATGTTTTCTGTAATGATATAGCCGAAGCTGACTCTACAGTCAAATTATGCCCGGGCTGCAGAGGCCCGTTAGCTGCTGCAGGTTCAGTAATGTTGGTTCTTCGAGCCTTCAAACAGTTGGGTCTGTTCTGTGCCATCGACATGCTAACGCTTGGGCCAGTTTAGAATACCGAGGCTTTGTATCCACTACTGAGCCAAGTCTCAGCCGATTTTCCACAAACGGTTGAGGCAGCGTTGGCTCTGGCGTTGGCTCTGGCGTTGAGCTAGCGTTGGGTCAGTTCTGTAACCATCGACATGCTGACGTTTGGGCCAGTCTAGAATACCGAAGCTTGGTATCCACTACTGGAGCAAGTCTCAGCCGATTATCCACTAACGGCTCAGTATTGGCATTTCTACATGGGTTAAGGGGTTGATTTTCGAAAAATCCTTTCTTAGTGCACCGCTACGCCCTTTAAGGAGTATGTCTTCCGAATTTCATTGAGATTAAAAGCAGACAATTCGATTTACCCATACAAACTTCAACACCGCGTTGCACCCCTAATTAGAAGTTGTTTTGAAAAAACCTATAATATGTGTTTCATTATTTGTTTTGAAGAATATTTATACGAAATTTATAGTTAATGCACGCAAGGAATATAATTTTCCATGCAAATTTTAACCTCCCATTTCACCCCCTTTAGAGTTGATTTTCGAAAAATCCTTTCTAAGTACACCTCTACACCTACTAAGGACCATACCTTCCATGTTTCGAGTTGATACATGCAAGGAATATAATTTTCCATATAAACTTTTACACTCCATTTCACCCCCTTAAAAGTTGATTTTCGAAAAATCCCTTCTTAGTACACCTCTATACCTTCTAAGGAACATATCGTCTAAATTTCATGTTTTTATCTTCAGCCATTTAGGCTGTGCGTTGTCTATATGTCAGTCTATTTTATATGTATAGATCAAACAGTTTTCAATCAAATAAAATGAAAAAAAAACGAACAATTTTGTTCATACTTCTAGACCACAAAACTGCATTAAGCAACGCTACCGTAAATGTTCACTTATTAATCGATGTCAATAATTGAACAAAAAACTCAGATAAAATATACTTGATGCTAATAGAATCGTTTTTCAACAAGCAAAAAAATTTCAAATACGTCCGAATATTGGCCGTAAAATATTAAGTAGGTATTTTTCAACATCAAATTAGCCTTTTGCTCTCTCTCTCTCTCTCTCTCTCTCTCTCTCTCTCTCTCTCTCTCTCTCACTCTCTCTCTCCTCCTCCGCCCCTCACTCGACCTGCCTCCCTCTCTGTCCCTAGTGTATGAGTTGCAAATTCAATTGCTGAAAGGAACATATTCGTCTGTATAGCAATAAAATATCGAGTGGAACATAAACATATGAATGGCATGTACAGGAATGTAAAATGTGGAACAGGATATTGAAATTCCACGCGTTTTTCATCCATTAAAAAGAACGCATAAAGTTGTGAAAATCGAACGCGAGAGTGGAAAATTTGGGTGTAGTAGGGAAGAAGGGGTTCATTTTACGAGTGTAGCCGGGTGGTGGCCGCGGCTGGCATGTCGAAAACCAATCAACTCCCGCGACGCTACTTCGCTACTATCATTAATAAACAACTGAATTGGTGGCACACAAGCCGAACGAGATTGCCTCTACAGCAGTAGCAGCAACGAGCGTATACGCGAAACAACTACGAACCGTCGCATTCTGCAACGTAGCAACGCCGCCTCGACGATATTAAATTAAATTTTATGACGTGAAACCCAGGAAGCCTGGAGATACCGATATAGCAGATCATCTCGTTTCTCAAATATCAGATCCCCCAGTTTTGTTCACTCCAACGCCGGCTGCTTTCGCTTTCTTTCCAATACTTAAAATGCCCTCGCGTTATATTGTACAAAACGCGAACTATTTTTTCTGCGCCATTCTTGCGTATTCTTTCTACATCGAGTTCAACGCCATCTTCACCAATGAACGCATTACAGACAATAATAGTAATATTTTCCAGCACGAGTTTGCGCTTGTTGTCCCATACCCCTTTGAGAATGCGATAAACTCACTTAAGGGCTAACTAATCCGAAAGGGCGGAGAAAACTATTGTCGAGCTTTAAATCGTACTTTAGGGTCTTCGAAAAAAGTGCTATCTTATAGGACAGAGTTGCTATCTTCCCTACTCTATATTCATTGTCAAATTCAAAGTAATTCGACACAAAACCGTAGAAGCATTTTTTTTCCCTAACGACGTTTTTAAAGTTGGCTTCAAGGTACTCTGGTTATCTGGTAAACTAAATGTTCCACAGAAATGCGTAGAGATTGATGATTTTTTTGAAAATGATTCCTCTTATCTGAAAATGAAAATTTGTGTTCGAATACTTGCCATTTCTATGAAACACGATCTTTTACTATTTCTCTACATACTCATCCAGCTGCTTATCATGCGAATTGTGAACATTTTTCTTCATTTTTGTCATCAAAGTCAGTGCTGTACTGGTGCTGCAAGGCCCGAAGCACCTTCTCCAAAAAAACGTCAATGCTCACACGGCTCTGGCAATTTTTAGAGACTTTTTTTAACGGTTTCATACACTGCAATAATCAAGTTCATTGAATAGATTTTCGATATACTTTCTTGAGCACAAAGAGTCATTAAAGCTACATCTGTTTTTCGAACATCCAGCATAGCGTTGTCGCTTAATGGATTCGCGACCAATCGGTGAATTGATGCATAAAAAATTTTCTTCGCGTGTAGGTATTTATCTTCGTTTCGAAATCGAGCGAAAATTATTAATAAAGAGTGTCTCAAAATGACCTGACATTTTGAGTTGAGACGATGAAACTTTTCGAACCGTCTCTGCAAAATTTTAACCATTTTTGTAATGAATTTTCACAATTTCTATGAGTTGCTCGATCGTGTAATTCTCTATGACTACACCTCAGTACTTCCTGATGCCAGTTGTCAAAGATTAGTACTCTATGTTCGCCACAAAAAAATGGCGCGCAATTAAAAACATCAGATCATTTAGAGACACCTTTTATTAATACGCGTTTCAGGAAAAATATGAATAACCGACAGCTACGAATGAGTAATGATTCAAATGATGTTGGTTTAGCGAACCAGCGTATTTTTTGCTTTCTCTGGCTATCGAAATATTTCGTTTGCCAATCGTTGGATTATCGAACCCTCGCTTTCGTCTATACATATAAAATAGTTCCGTGACTGATTGATTGGCTGACTGAAGTATAGACAACACACAGCCTAAAACGCTGAAGATGAAAACTTGAAATTTGAAAAATATATTGCTTAGAAGGTGTAAAGGTGCAGTAAGAAAAGATCATTCGAAAATCAACTCCTAAGAGGGTGAAAAGAGGTATAAAAGTTAGTATGGAAAATTGTATTTCTTGCGTGTACCAACTTGAAACTTGATATATTCTTCAAAATAAAAAATAAAACGCATATTGTAAGATTAAAACCCTTAATAAGAGGTGCAACTAGTAATGAAGTTTCTATAGGTCAAATTCCACAGGGGTGCAGCCGCGGGCGGAAGCTGGTATTCCATATAGTCCCAGCTTCGTTGCAATAATTCTTCAAAAATAAATATACACGCAGCGAGGATATCTCATTTGTCCGGTCAAAAAAAAACTCTGTACTCGGAGAATGTAAAACGGATCGATCTCCCTGCGAATGATGACTTGCATTGATATTGATTATGGCGGAGAACGGACAGGTCGAATGACATTCGTAAAAGTAACGAATTAATATTTGAATTTGCGTAATCGAAAACACGAGAACGAGAGAAAAAAAGCAAATAAGAACTTAATGAGAGTCAGCGGGAATTCATTCAAGACGACTCTCGCTGTCTCGTGCTCCAAAGAGATTCAGCTCGCAAAAAGTTTCGTCAAACAAGTTTAAATTAAATCATGTCCCGTGAAGTCGTAAGATGGCGGAGGGTGACTCTCGTGCATAAGAGCGGCCTCATCGCATAACCGACCCGCAGACGTTATGTCCTCGCTTCCGTAGGTTTACCAAATACTCTATCTCGTCCCGTCGCCTCCCTGTCCCCGGATTCCCGCTTCATTGGTATCGTTATATTCGTGTTCTTCTGTGGCTCAAGCCACCTTTGCATTTGCCAGAACGAACGCGACGGGAGAACGAGGGAGTAAAATTCAGGGCTCGGCTCGTTGCCGAACTTTTACCTCGTACACGTCATACGATTCAACTGCGTATGCGAAGCAGTGGAGAAAATGAAAAAAAATAAATAAATAGAACAACAAGAAACGTACAAACAGTTGAGGGGTAGAATGGTGGCTGCATGCGCTGGGATGGTTCCGGTAAACGGAAGTGAGAAAGAGGTAAAGCGAAAAAGCCGGAGGGAAGAATACGAGGCGAGAGCTTTGGAACGCTCTACTCTCTCTGTCCTGTCTGTCTCTTTCTCTCGAATCATCGTCCAAATTTGTACCCTTATGGATTCTACCGTGGCATTGGGAAATCATGAGAACTGCGAATCCAGTAAACCCTGGACCATGGCTAAAACGAACAGAGAAACGATGGCTAAAACACGCCTAACGGATTTCTTACATTATCGATTACCTTTAAGATTAAACTGACCCGTTTCGAATACAGTTTTCCCTGGTAAATGGATCTGTGATTCTTTTTCAAAATCACAAATATCAGGCACGTGTAGTGGAGACTGGGGCTGGTTGTGACGTTTAAATCAATTTTACCTGCTGCCTGTCGTCTATGAAATAATCAGATATTTTTATACATTTTTTTTATATAAATGAATTAATAAGCTTTCATTACATATGCATAATTTAATTATGAGTTTGACGCAACTATTAGAAATTAATGTTTAAAATAAAATTACAGTGTAACTTTTTGCCTCGCACTAGGGGTTAGTTTTTACACTATAAGGGGTAAGATGTGACACGAAATAGACAAGTTTACTAATCAGCCTTTTATTTTGAGAATCATTATCAGAATCATTGTTTTTTTAATAAATAATATGTAGGCATTAAACAGTCTTTAGATACTGTAACGGGTCGGTATATGTTACAATAAAATTTATTTTTTTGGGACTCGATCAGTGAAGGAATTAATTGAGACTCTTGGTTTTTAGGTATTTTTAACAAAATGGAATTTATTCAGTTTTTATGGCTCGATATAATGCAACAAGATCGCTGTGTACAAGTGTTGGATGTGTTTTTGCATCGCGGTATGTGTGTTGCGTTGTTATAATGCGCCGCTACTCCGTCGGTCAAATACTCTATTCACGGACTGACTCGGACGATAAGGGTGCGCTTTATCGCGGGCCGGTATTTCGCTTCCCCCTCTCGCTCGCAGCGTGGTATGTTTGCGGCGCGCTCTGGCATACGGCGCTCGTGGTTCGCCACGCACTTCCCCCTGTCCAGGGGGGTGACACTCGTATATATTCCCTTAACAATCGATGTCCCCGTTATTGTCGCCACGTAAACTAACCCACCATGCGGCGCTAGTAGTCACCCGCATGACCCCCACTCCGCAAAGCGCCTCTCCGTATTATTTCGTCATCTTTTTCGTCGTGTAGACCAACTGGATATTTTTTTTCGTTTTCTCGATCTGTCGTTGTTCTGGAATTAAAAAATCGTAGTGTTACAAAGTGATAAAATAATAAACAATTTTCGTGTAGCGATAAAATAAAAAACAATTTTTGTGGTTTTTGTGCTTATATTTAAGAATGCCTGCGTGCGTGGTCCTTGGGTGCACGTCAGGTTATCAAACAAACAAGGAAAAATCGCATTTTTTCAATATACCAAAAGATCCAGAAGCCCTGGAATTATGGAGAAAAGCCATCGAACCCACAAACAAACCCATCAAGTCTGGTGAATCAGTGTGCGACAAGCATTTTCGAGAAAAAGAAATATTGTGGAAACGGGAACTGCGAGGCCCCGATGGTGCTGTAATTGGTGTGGTGAGTACTATAATTGAGATAAAAATAATTTTTTTATTCACACATTTTCAATTATAATGCTTTTCATTTTCTTATAATTTATTATAATTTTTATTATTATATTATAATTTTATATTTATTATAATTTTATTATTATTATTGTAATTATATTATGTTAATATAATATATTTATTATAATTTCCAGTCACTGTACAAAATCCCTCGGTTGGTGAAAGGTTCAACGCCATCGATATTTGCTTGGACGGAATGTGCGACGAAGCCCGGATCATCGGTCGTACTGGAAAATGTGCTACATCCGGAAAGAGATTCTGCAGAAGCCATGGATTGCAGCAATATTCAATCGTTCGACGCTGTCCCTGCAATATCTGAAAGTGAAGAGGAAAATATACCCGTAGACTGTACAAGCGCTGTGCGAACGGAGAGCGCCGTGCCAACAGAGAGCGCTGCGCCAACGGAGAGCACTGTGCCAACGGAGAGCGCTGTGCCAACGGAGAGTGCTGTGCCAACGGAGTCGCATGGTGAAAATTCTCATGAATCGATGGTGCCACTTACGATCGAAGAATTGATTGAATTAAATCAATCGCCAGTACCTGGATGGGTTAAGCAGAACATAAGGCGTGACGATGTGACCAGTGTAGTCTTTAGTAAAGCAGAGTTCCGTAGAGACAGTGTTGCACTGAAAACATTTCCACTCAAGGAAGTCATAATCACAAGTGATTTGTCAGTGCACGTGAATATTTTGAATAATGTGTATAACTATGAAAAGCTCTCTTTCCCGTGTATGGAACACGCCGATAATGTTCTTTTACACATAATACAATATTACGTATTGATGCGGATGCAGCAATATTCTGCACGTCTCAACGCAGAACAAAAAAAAGCAATCTCGATAAAAAAAAAATTGCAAGATATTGTACAACGTGACTAGTCCATTATTTAAAAAAAAATAATGTTATCTGTTTATTTTGTTGAATAAATATTTTTATAATACATCATATTTCAACAAGTGTAAACATTGCATCCCTCCCCATATACACATATACTTTTAAATTTTAATCTAGATAATGAATTATCCAAACGCGTCGAATGCAAATTAGGCAGACGCTGCGCGACTGGAGTGGGGGTCATGCGGGTGACTACTAGCGCCGCATGGTGGGTTAGTTTACGTGGCGACAATAACGGGGACACGGTAGACCCAGCAGTGTCAGGGGGCTGCCCCTGTCCTAGGGAAATCGATCGTGGCGCGCTTGATCGTGGTACGGCGCTAGGGTTCACAGCGCGTTTCCCCCTCTTTCGCTAGACCTGCCAGTGGCTTGCGGTGCCGAGCGCGCTCTCGTGCTACGCGCCGTCCCTGACTTCCCCCACTTTAGTCACGCTCTTACCAGAGATTAGTAGGGAGATGTACAACGCTCCCGTTTTCGGCGTGCCTCGGAAATGGCGCTAAATCGCGGCGGCGAGTTCGGGAATATAATTTTGTGATCATCGCCTCTGTCGAGGTTGCAAATTCCCTTGTAGCCGCGCGAGTCGTGATCACCGCTCAAGTCGGTATCGCAGTCAGCGTGAACACAAATGGGTAGCTTGGTGGGGGAAAAGTCTCCGCCCCTCGCAAATCGTGCTTACTCGACAGGCGAACGAAGCGAGGTTTTCCGTCCGATCGAGCTCGATATATTTGTGTAGCCGTACTGCGGATTAGAATATGCATTAACTGAATTTCAAAGTGAAAAACATGTATTTAAATCATTGTTTTTTCTCGGTTGTGTGTTTATGGCGAGAATGCGGGTTAAAAAAATTAACGACGAAACGCGTTGAAAAATAAAACGTCGAAACGACCGTGGAAGGTTCAAAAAGAAATCTTGAGCCTTTGCAGCGGTCGTTTCGGCGGTTTTTTTTCAACACTAAACATTATAGACAAGCGTGTATCATAAATGTTTCTCTATCCTCAATGAGCGTCGTGGCTGAGGCGGCAGCCTGACGGATTAACAATACTTGCGGTCCGGGTTCGATCCCCGGTAAATCGATTTTTTATCTATTTTTTTTTCTTCATTTTATATTCAAAAAAATTCGAATTTCCTCTCGCTTTAGCTACTCTCGCCTGTCCAGGCATTATTTATGATATTTAATTCATATATGTTTAATAAAAAAAAGACACTGGCTACCGGGGATCGAACCCGCGTCGTCCGTACTCAGAGCCTACACGCTGATATCTCAGCCGCGAGGCTCTTGTGTGCGCGCGTGCGCGTGTGCGTGCGCGGGTGTGTGCGTGCGTGTGTGTGTGTGTGTGTGTGTGTCGCCCGGTATTTCCAATACCTCCTCGCACTCTATATTCTCCTAATACAAATTTTCTGTTTATCCTACCGTAATTCATTCCCTCTCTTTTTATTCTTACTAATTGTGATCTCTTTTTTATTCTTGTGATTTTCTCCTTTTCTTTCTTATAGACTAAAAAAAAAACTATGTCCCAACTCTTCCTTTCCTTGTTTCTTAAATTTCCCCTTTCTCAGCCTTTTCCCTCCACTACAGATGTACTCTGCTGAGCGGTACTTTTTAATTAACAAAAAAAGATCAGATTCTCGGGTAGCGACTCCTGCCTTTTCCTGTTTTTCAGTGTTTCCCTTTCTCAGTTTTTCCTCTCCGTAAAGGATGTTCTATTCTGAGCGGTACTAGTCGATCCACAAGGGATTAAAGAAGTGCCGTTCCTCTCAATTTCCTTCTCTTTTATACTCATTCTTTATTGTTTATTGTTCCCCTTCCCTTACCAATTACCCATCATCCCCTTTATTGTAAACTTTTTTCTTAGTCTAAATAAATTTTACTTTCTCTTTGTTTTTGTTGCTTTCTCTGTTTTCTTTCCAACGTCTTGTTCCCCTTCCGTTCCTTATTACCTATCATTCCCTTTATTGTTAACTGTTTTTGTTTCTTTTCTGTTTTCTTTCCAACGTCTTGTTCCCCTTCCCTTCCTTATTACCTATCATTCCCTTTATTGTTAACTGTTTTTGTTTCTTTTCTGTTTTTCTTTTTTCTTCATCGTCTTCCTTCCCGCTTATTGTTTCGTGACCTTGTGTTGGTTTGTGCCCTCTGAGTGTCCTACGTCTCGTGGTTTTCCCCTCCCCTACTCCTATCGCACGATCGTTTGCTCTTTTTTGAATGTGTGTGGTAGGGGTATCGCGCATGGGACGTATCTGTACGTCTCAATACCTAGCATACTAACAAAAACATAACAAAAAATTAACTTCAATACAAAATATAAGTCTTTTAATCTTGAAAACAACAATAAAAATCAATTTAAAGTAATCAAAAGTAAATAATAAAAAAGAGACTAAACCACAGAGCAATTAATCGGAATAATCAGAGTCACCTTTTTCGCTTGTTCGTAGACGTCCTTCGACTTTATTCCGCGCTCCGTTTTTCGTTAAACCATTTCATTCTACGAAAACAAAAAACAATATTTAATTAGATAAATCACTAATACTAGATGGGGCAGGTTCTGACATGTCACGACCTATCCCCGATATTTGTAACTTTTAGCCCCATCACCAAAATTTACCATACAAAATTTTACCCTATTTTAGCATTGAAAATGCTTTTAATAATTATATAGGGGGTCAGATTTAGCGAGATGTCACACGAAACTAACGCCGCCCCCCCCCCCCCCCCCCCGCTCCACTGCCGCAGATTGTTGCAGGGTGGGGGGAGCTGCGACATGCTAAAATACCTGTGATTTCTTGAAAAATGCTGCATTACATGTAAAATCATTTGTGCTTACAAGTTGTAAGTTTCAACTTTAGTATGTACATTACAATGTTGGTGGGTTTGGGTTTGTTTGTTTGTTTGTCCAGGTTTGGGTTTGTTTGGGTTTGTTTGCTTGTTTGGGTTTAAGTTTGGGGTTGTTTGTGTTTGCTTGGGTTTGTGTGAGTTAAGTTTGTTTGGGTTTGTTTGGGCTTAAGTTTGATTGTTTGGGCTTAAGTTTATTTATCTGGGTTTGTTTGTTTGGGCGTAAGTTTGTTTGTTTGGAGTTGGTTGGGATTGGGTTTGTTTGGTTTGGGTACGATGGATGGATGGAGGGATAGATGGATGGATAGTGGGTATGTGAGAATGTGTGTGAGAAACCGCAAGAGTGAGAATGTGAGAAGAGAGTGAGAGAGTGAGAGAGTTAAAGATTTAGAGAGTGAGAGAGCGAGCAACTCATATTATTTGCATGTATGCTTTTTATCACTCGAAAAGTCTGATTACATTTTCAATGCCATGAAATAGTTGCACTTTGTGTAATATCTGTAGATTTTTTTAGGTCATCTTAGCTACAAAATCTTGGTTTTAGCCTATAAAGAACATGTCAATGCATGTCATTACACGATTTTAATACTGTAACAATAACAGCGGCAGGTATAGACAAAAATTACTAAATATTTAAAAAGTTTGAAACCTGCATTTTTTTGCACCAACGCCCGCAGGTCATCCTGTCGACAGATACGACACAACTTGCACCTGTGACGTCAAGTTCAACGTTGCCGCATCTTTTCTCTGTTTTTAACATTTAACATATAACTTCCTTTTTTTATCGGAAATTTCCGCTGTAACTTTTAACCCCTGTAACTTCCAGCCCCAGTCTCCCCTAGCTCTTCCATCTGGCGATTTTCGGAGAATTCAGTAAACTTTTTTGGAAGAAATCTGAAAGTTTTTTGATGGATCTGATTACGCTCCATCATGATTATGATGCTCTGCAAAGTAGGTGATTTCCATTAACGTATTTTCTCGCGTGCTTGAGGCAACGATCAGTTAACGTCGAGGGATCGCAAACCATTTCATTTCCTTCTTGAGAGAAACGCCACGCATCATAACATTTCAAGTGCCAAAACCGTAGTACGAAGCGTGATAGAGGAGGGGGAGGGCGGCAGAAAAAATAGCTCAATCGTGGTACCGTAATGACCGTTTTCAACAGGTCACAAAGCCAAAATGGTGTCGTTTAGGCCACACTTTCGGCGAGAATACATTCGTCTTTGAGATCTTTCTTGTTGCGGTATTCGACTGCTGTTCATGCGGTTATTGCTCGAAAGTACTAGTTTTGGGTGTATACACAGCAGTTTCGTTGCGTGCATCTCGAGATATCATAAAAGCTCGTTACGACGGCCCGGCACCCGGTGCTGGCAACGATCCGTTACTGTTTTCAGTGCTCCACGTGTGGACCACTAAACTTCGAATAATTCACCCTCCAGGGTTTTCCACTCTGCCATGTCTCGTACTACAATTAAATAAGTATGCTACTCCAGCCTCACTCGCTGCTGGACCAGCGGTACGCGAAAGCAATCTATTTCTCTTTTCGTTCCCCAGAAATAAATTAGCGAACCATTCTTTCGTAAAATTAATATTATTTATGTATGCTTCATTCCCTTGAGACCGCGATTCAAGTTGAAAGTCTAACGTTGCTCCGTGCGATGAAAATATCAAGTATTCGCGTTGACTAAAATTTGAGGTAATGTCAAATGTCAGCCTACTACTCGAAGGATTTGATTATTCCCGAGACAAGATTGGAATAAAAATGTCGACAGTTCTTCCAGCATATTGAAAATCCCTGATTATCGCAAAAAAGGATAATACATTCCCTACGTACCAAGAGAAATTACGCACACTTTACGGTACACATCTTTTCCAGGCGAAGCTTTCATATAAAGGGTGTCCCAAAATGACCTGACATTTTAAATTGCGCGCCATTTTTTTTTTGTGGCGAAATTAGAGTACTAATCTTTGACAACTGGCATTAGGAAGTATTGAGGTTTAATCATGGAGAATTACACGATCGAGCAACGCAGAGAAATTGTGAAAATTCACTACAAAAACAATGCAGTTATTGCAGACGAAGTTCCATGGTCGTGTTATCGCGCGCCGCGGCGATGTGAACTGGCGACCAAGATCGAGCGATTTGATGCCATTGGGCTTCTTGCTTTGGGGTTTTCTAAAAGGAAAAGTGTATACTAATGATCCACAGACCATTCTGGAGCTCAAGGAAGCAATTTGGCGCACCATTAATCAAATTAGTCCGGAATTATGCCAAAATGTTATTGAAAATTTCGTCAAAAGACCGAACGTTTACAAACAGGGACGAGACGGCCATTCATCGGATATTGTGTGCCACACATAACCTTCATGTTTGTACATTATATTGAAATTAAAATATTCGTACATTTCAAATAAATAATACATTATATTAATAAATAAAAATGTCAAGTCATTTTGACACACCCTTTATCAGAGCCATGATCAACTAAAATGGAGATAAGTGGAGCTAGAAGAAAACGGCCAATAGAATCATCCTGCTCAGCTTTGATGGACATGAATTTAGCAGGTGATTGGTTGCTTTCTGCTAGCTCCGCTCATATCCGGTTTAGTGGATGATGGCCCTAAGTGTAGAAAACTTGGAGATGCTAGCGTGATACCTTTTAATTATTTTCACGCTTGATTTTCTGATTTCCTTGTCGTCGCTGCAAACTCCCTCTCGGTGAACAGATGGCGATGGAAACGAGAGAGGAAACTCTACAAATTTGGCAACAACGTGCGAATATACTAAAATAGCACATCCATTATTATGCCACTCTCTCTCTCTCTCACATACATTCTCTCACTCTCTCTCACCCTCTCTCTCTCTGTCTCTCTCACTCTCTGTCTCTCTCACTCTCTGTCTCTCTCCCTGTCTTCTCCCCCTACCTCGGTTGTCCAGAGCAACGCGCTTAACGAGGCAACTTTTCGTGAAAAATGTCGTTTCTACCCGTGTTATGGGGAACCATGCATACCCATATATATTGTATAAGTGTATATTGAAGATGAGTCACGCTAGGCGACTCGCATATTCGAATAATCCCCGAGGGAAAGATTCCGGAAAGAGTCGTATGCACCCAAGGGAATTGTCAGGTTCGTGAAAATCTCATCCGTATCACATCGTTTCACCCGTCCTAGTCCACGCGACGTTAACTTCGTTGACTTAACGAAGTTAACCGAGAACGACTCGTGAATTGCACGACAAATCGTATGTAACCGTGCAGGAATTCACGTAGAGATCCCATTGGATACCCGTACTTGTCCCTACTTTCTGATCGTGATCTGATGGGTGATCATTGTACTGGATTGATATACTAAAACGTCACACTCGGACGTTAGATTCTCATCGGAATTCCCCAGTGGAATCCAATGTGAGAATTCAATTTGAATCCTAATCCTAATTTGATTCAAATCTAATTTGAATCCTAAAGAATTCCAATTTGAATCCACATTATCGAACAGAATCCGATATGATTCTTGATGGAAGCCATCGTATGCTGGTAGTTCAATTTTCTAAACAAAATATATAGATATAAAAAATGAGTGGATCTTGGAAAAGCATAAATCTTATCTTAAAAAATATAAATCACTAGAAAAATTATATCTTATTATCTTTTGTTATATATTTTAGTGCACTTCGACATAATATCGCTGAAAACGTACACGCTTAGGAAGCGTGCGGGTTATGTGCCAACACGCAAAGTTTTTTTTTCTTGACTTTTCACATATTTTCAATTCGAACATGATAAGAATTCTCAAACGGCGTTTATTGGGCAACAGTGCAGAATCCAATTGGATCCTAATAATGAGGACTTTCTATATGCCGTGTCCGTAACAAATCCCTATAGAGATGTGGTTGCATCTTGGGACTCCTTAACAAATTTATGCACGGTATCACGAAAAGATATTTTTGTTGGGAAGATCCAACAAATTCCGGTCGAGAATTTCAAATAACAAATTCTTAAACGACGTCAATCGGGAAATAGCGCGGAATCCAATGTGGAGTCTTTACGTGCGGCATCGCTATGACATTTTTATAGGGATGTGGTAGGATCTGGGGAATCCACAAGAAATTTCTGCATAGGTGCAAACGCAAAAGATTGAACTTAAACGGAAAGTTTGATAGATAAAACCTTTTTTTCCGAATCACCCTAAATATATAGCGAATACGCTATGCTTGAACCGGAAAATCATTTTTAAAGTTCAATCCACCTCAGTGTGAATACTTAAATAGGAACCACATGCCTTTTGAACAAACCGATAGTGCATCTCGTTAGACAAGGTTGGAGCTTTAATCACGGTTGGATAATTCCTCTGAACCCTCTAATCGCCGCAATAATCTCTCACGTCCACACGCAAGAGGAATGTTTGGTTCGCGTGATGATAACTATCTATCCATCAGCGACTCAGTGATATGTGAAATGTCCCATACAAGCTGGCCTCAGATTGTTCCTCTCGCTCCCTCTCTCTCTCTCTCTCTCTCTCTCTCTCTTTCTCTCTCTCCCCCGCGTTTGTTAGAAATACACGTGTAGTGGATAATAGCCGCGGATTATTATGAGTTCGTGCATGCATTATCCCTCACCAATCTCAGCAATTGCGCTCCAAGCCCCATGGAGTGACGAGGACTTATACAGTGCAATCGTGTGCAGTCTGTTATTGCCAAGTTGTTGACCAGTAACGACGCGCTTAAACATGGCCATTCCGCCGACCTAATTAGTATGTTCACGCGAAAAAAAAGTTCAATGACCAGGCCAGTCGCTTGAAACAATGGTGACACTTAGCGGACTGTCAGGCGTGTTCCAATCACAAGTATGGAAGTGTCATTGAATAATTCACGCAAATCAAACATCCGAATGCCGGAATCGATAACGTAACTAATATTTATTAGTCTTAAAGTACCAGGTGTGTAAATTCAGTATTTAGACTGATATTTTTCAATTTTTTTATTCGAATGCAATCACAATACAATATTGTCTCTCTCAAAATAACTTCTTTGGGAAACCGCACAGCGCTGGTGACGGTTCTTCCAATTCGCATAGCAGTGCTGGAATTCGGATACTGGAATAGCCTTCAACTGGTCGGTTACAGCCGTTTGAATGTTTTCGAGTGTACCAAAATGACATCCCTTGAGGTGATTTTTCAATCTCAGGAAGAGAAAAAAGTCACAAGGACTCAAGTCAGGCGAATAAGGAGGCTAAGAAGCCATAGGCATGTTTTTACTGGCCAAAAACTCGTTTATTGAAATTGCTGTATGACAAGACACATTGTCGTGATTCAACGCTCAGTTGTTCTTGATGTTTGGTCTTACACGCATGGCCCCTTTTCGAAATTTTTCAAGAACCTCTCGGTAAAAGTGTTGATTGACCGTTTGGCCTTGAGGTACAAACTCTCTGTGGACGATTCCCTGGTTATGGAAAAAGCAAATCAACGTGCATTTGATCTTAAACTTGCTCATTCTTGCTTTTTCGGGCCTTGGAGAGGTTGAAGTGTGCCATTCCACCACCCACCATCGAAAAACCTGGGCCCTTGACGAGACACTGTCTCCGTAGGCCTGCTAAAGTTTTGCAAAATTTTCCGTCACACTGTGCCCGCGTCTGAAGCAAAACCTAATAGCATACCCTTGCTCGAAATTGATGTAACTCGTTTTGAGAATGCACTGGAAGAAACTGTTTTCAGTAACAAAATCGCTACGGACAACCAAATGATTCTAGCGAGATCAAACTCGTACTGAAGGCGTATCACATGTTCACCTTGCCGCCCCTCCGAGTCCCGCGTCCCAATCGTTGCCAGATCGAATGCTACGTTGCCACTCTCTACTTAATTTACACACCTCGTTCTTATACTTCAAGGTATGTATGTGATGGGATGTTTCTTTTAAAAGGAAACTAACAGTTTAGAGCTCGGAAAATAAGGTGAACTGCGACAATTTTTTATGGATACCCAGTTGGTGGAATGAAAATTTCATTTAGTGGCCTTTATTGCACACATCTTCGAGTATCTTTTCTAATTTTTTCACATGATCTTGTAACAAAACGGGAGCGTTGAAGCTGGATGAAGCGGGTCACCTTGGTCTGATAGTGCACTGCGACCGGCAAGAGTCCTCTCTTCGGATTTTTTACGTAGAACGAAAATTCAAAATAATTTCAGTTCTAGATAAGATTTGCCTTCAATGTACGTAGGTCGATCGAGATATATCGATTGCTGATAAAGATTGCCTTATAGAACGCCAAATCTTGGTCGATTTTCATGATTTTTTTTTTTTAGGGTAAGGAATGTATATATCTTTTCAGGGTTGTAACTTTTTAGTATATAATTCTAGTTTCAAAACGATTTTTGTTGCTTAAAAAAAGCGAAAAATGGCGGAGACATAACCAGTCGCCGTGAAGCTGCCCGGTAGGGAGGCCGAATGCGGTGTACACTCCAGCACCTCATTGAATTATCTGAAATTGTCTGCGCGAAAAACATTGATTAGTATATACGTGTGGTCACTTGATGAACTAATAATATTGGAACAATAATGCTAATTGGCTGAAGGGGAGGCCTTAAAACAAAAAAGTTGATTTTTTCGGAAAAAATTCAAACTTTGATCCAGTCAAAAACATTTTTTTTTTGATAATCTTTAGTCGGTCTTAAGTTCGTCAATTGGACATAAGTATCATAAAAACGTGTGCCAAATATGAGCTTCATCGGTCAAACAGTTTTTGAGTACTCGTCTACATCGATTTTCAACAAGTGGAAAAAAAAAGTTTCGAGATAATAGCGTTTAAAATTTCGACAAGGGAAAAACGTATTCTGTGACTTACCGACTAGTCAGCTATTCCAACACCGTATGTCCTTCAGCTTCCGCATGATACTCATTTTGTCCATCGAACAGCTATTATTGAATCGACGACTCATCCACCTCTCCACATAGTGCCTATACCTGCGCGCACAGCTCCAAACGGAGCAGAGATGAGTCATGCTCAAAGATTCTCGGGACGTCATTTTTGAGAATTGACCAAAATCAATTCTATTCACCATTACAAGCATTTTTTTCATCGGTGATAATCTACGAGAATAAAAATGCTTATCATAAATAATGGTATTGCAACTAGTGTTGATTTGAACATAACGAATGGACAAATTATTCGATAAGACAAAAAAAGTAGAGGAGGTAGTTCGTGGTTTTTTGAATCAACATCACCTTGTCAGGAAATTTCAATGTTTTGGCCGGGAAGACATTACCCGTATGTATTCCGCCAACAATCCGCCAGGTGGCTTCGAGCGGAGGTCTTCGCGTAACCAAGGCACCGTCCTACAACCATAAAACTTCGGCCTGTTGTTATATCACGAACAGAAGTGCTATGCTCACAGCGTGCACATTCGATTATGATTTTGCGATATTTGTGAAATAATAAGTATCAGTACGACCTGATACTATTTATTTTACTCGGGTATATCACTAAAAGCCCTTTTTCCAGTACCTGATCATTACTCTATCCATCCGCCGGTTTATTTCTCATGGCCCTGTCAGTCTGTGCTGCCAGATCGCGCGTAAAAGTTACCCCCTCTCTAGTCTCTTACGCGCCCATCACACAATCATAGTAGCGCGTGTCCGTGAGCGAGCGACGCTCGGAGGTCTTCGGAAAGAGCCGACCGCGGTCGAAGTTTCCCGACCGCGCATTCGGCAGCTACACTAATACATGGACGCTGAGCACGTTCATGTGCGGCCAAGCCGAAACGAAGGCTTCGAGGGAAAAAGCAATCTGAGCACGACTCGCGCGTGACGTCACCCGACGGCACGCGCGGGGCTTTTAAATGATTTCAATGCTTATTTAGCTCTTAATTCTCTGCGCTATTAATGTATACAAAAAATGTATCGCGCATTCTGATCGCTTATTTTTTTTAGTTTATACGTTAATTTAAATATAATAATAAATCTAAATTACAACTTATTTATCTTCTAAAAAATTGTTTACGCTTTACTCACACCCGTCCTTATGCCAAATAAATTATAATTCATAAAAGTAAGCGGAAATATATTTATATTCGTATTATTATATTAATTCTCATACTTTCATCAAGCGATAAAGCATTATCCCCAAAAACAAGCCAATCATCCATCCGGCCGCCAAAGGTAAGTACCAGAAAGTGCACATTTTCTACAAGCGATGAGATGGTCCCGTTGGTAGCGTTCCTGGTTTCGGTCCGCAGGGGCGCGGGATCGTTCCCCGCGTTCAGTGCTTTTTTTTTTTTTAATTATTATTACTATTAATTCTTATTTGATTAGTTATTTTTATTAGTTATCATTATTATTTTAATTAGTTATCTTTTAGTGTCGAAAAATTTGTCGCGCACTCTGACCGCTTATTTGATCAGTTTGTACGTTTATTTAAATATAATAATTAATCTTAATTACAACTTATTTATCTTCTAAAAAATTGTTTGCGCTTTACTCACACCCGTCCCTATGCCAAATAAATTGTAATTCATAAAAGTAAGTGGAAATATATTTATATTTGTATTATTATATTAATTCTCATACTTTCA
>OZ010715.1:12533273-12598273 GCA_963932345.1 Ophion ventricosus | reverse complement strand
ATTTTTGCCTCGCTGCGGAGAGCAGTTAGTGCGAATGTGAACATTCGCCGCGTCTTCCGTATGATCAAACGTTTATTCAGGTGAATACGTTTCAACTTATTCACCTGAACGAACGTTAATTTAAAAATAATTCGCAATGATATCAGCGTTATTTGGAATCGTGGTCAATTATTTTTCGCGACACCTCGATTATTGCCAATTATCGTAATTATATCTTTCGAATGTACAGCAGAATGTGTGCGCACAAAAACGCCCAGGGCTCAACTGTAACCCTCCGAGAGTTTAGAGATGTATCTACTTGTAGTAAAGTTCCTAGTGCGATAATGTATCGAAACTAGCACGCTGATGAAAATTTTCGCCAACTCCTCTACATCTCAATTCCGTTGACTAATATTGTGGAAAAAGAACAAAAGTTATCCACTTTGTCCATTGTAGCAAAAGCAGAGATAAAAATATATGGCATTAGGGGCGAATGCTAAGAAAGAGCAAGAATGTTGGAACATTGTAGGCGGCGGAGGACACGTAGAACGCAGTAAGGGACGAGAATGAATTATAATATTATCCCAGGGGCAACATTTTGTTAGTGGATATATATATATATATATATATATATATATATATATACATGGATGTTGGAAAATAATCATATGGACCCTCGTGCCGGTAGGATATGCCGCAAAAGAAGAACGAGAATAAGGCGAGGAGAGACGGAAATAAAACGCTATCCAAGACAAAGTTTCGTCCGTCCAACGTTCTCCAAAACCCACTCTAATTCTCCATCCATCCGTTCATGTTTTATTTTTTCTATTGTCCCCCTTTATTCTTTCAAAATGGATAAAATTCCGATTCGCGGATAAAGCGAGTAGAGTTTCAAGTGGCAAACCACGACCAACCGCCCGGGGGGAAGTGGAGAGCGATAAAAATAAATCCCAGGGAGTCGTGCGCGTGTTTGGACAATGCTATATAGTTACAGCGATGGTAGTGAGAGGACACGGGGAAAAGAGAGTGCGGAGACACATGAGTGAAACGAAGAGGGTTGATGGAGGAAAATAAGTTGGTGGATTTGTCGGCGGATTTTCAAGGGATGCATTTCACGCTCGAAGGGGATGTGTGATCGTACAATGTTTCTATCCTATAATGCATTTGTGCCCGTGCACGAGAGGAAAAGAGAAAGCAGATGTAAAGTGTTGGAAAGAATGAGAAAAAGGGAATGAGGGGGCGCGGTCTATGGAAAACGGATGCAGGATCACGTCGTGTCGGAATAATCGGTAATGCATGAAGCGTCGTCGTATTCGTCCTTATCGCGATTCGTCTCTTCAAATCTTACATCAGAAAATTCGCGTTGCACAAGTACTCACGTGAAGCGAGACGCCTTGATCTTGTCATTAAAGGTATATTGGTTTTACGTTAGGTACGATACGAAACGTGCATCTTGGTGTTGATTCGTTTTATCCTAGCAGAATCGTAACAGAATTGAATTTCAGCCCGATGCAGCGAAATTTAAGCCGAATGTTGAGGCCGCTGAGAGGAGTATGACAGTAGCGGTACTGGTTTGTCTTCTACACCCCAGTGATTCGCGAATTTCCAAGGATGTCACGAGAAAGCACGTTATTGCTAGCTGGGGCGTGTAAGACAGGAGTATATTAGGTATACACAGGATACGAGGATGCCTTTCGCCAAGGGGCTGACACGTGTATTTAGTCAGACATGTTTTGCCAACTCTCGTCTCGGATTAGGATGCTGCGTCTCTCGCAAGAGGATCTCACCCCCCCCCCCCCCCCCCCCCCGGGGATAATCGTACGGAGATCCAGAACAGAGAGAAACTGAATGTGAACAGAGTAGCATATACGGACCATTCCAACTTAAATACGTTGCGTTATGTTGGGCCGAAATGATACACGATACCGTCGGTCAACAAAAATACATCAACAATCTTCGGAACTCTTCTCGAAAGTGACTGGTCTGAAGGACTTGTCATTTCCACAGTCGACGTCCAATTAATAAACGATGGGGCTACACCAGTAGAATATTCGTGAATTTGAAAAAAAAACAACGGTCACAGGTTACTTACCCCAGCAAAGAGTTTTCGAAACAGGTTGGAAAATGCTCTTTTGGTTGAGCTAATGGCAAATCGAAGATAAATAGCTCCTAGACATGCCGGAAACACGCGTTTGACACTTCAAACATTGCATGCTGTAAAAACATAACCGAGAAAAATATCGCAAGTACTTGAGCAAAAATAACTATTGTTATGCGCTTACGACTTCTTTCCGATATGTCTTTGTCTACCTTGGAAACAATCAAATGACAAAACGTCCACGTTTCTAAACACAGAACTTAATAACGTGGAGTATTAATTCTTTCTACTTCCATCCCTTCAAACTTCTCTTGTTTCCCAGCCTTCTTTAGCTGCTTACTTGCAACATTCGGGTAGTTTTGCACTTGCTTTTTCCCACTACCTGTATAGGTCGACTTATGATTGCATTCTGCGAATCAATGAATAAGAAAAGTTCCGAAAGTTATGGTGTAGTCACCTGCTGATATTCGTGACTTATACATTTACTCGTCACTTATACATTTGGCTTCTAGTGGCTTCTAGGGATTTGTAGTGGCGTTATGTCGCTAAAAACCGACAGAGTACTCCAATGAGAGACACCGGGGTCGAAATTTCTCAGGGTGTCTCATTTCGTCTCGAGTAAACACTAGAGAACCAGGAATGGTAAACGGTAGTAAGAGGACTGAAAAAAGAGTGTCAATCAAGCTCCCAGAAAATGTCAACTTGTACCATGAAACAATAACGAAGGGCTGAGACTTTTTTGCTAAAAAATTGTGGCTATTAGCAAATCCCGACTTTTAAGAGTCGTTGATTGGATACCGAATGCCTCATATGTCAAGATTTACAATGGAATGCATGCCAACAACTGCGTATAGGTTGAACGACAACGTGGTATCTAATCTGGGAATCTATTGAGGAAGGAAGGAACGAATGGCGAGAAAAGATGGCAACTATAATCTTGAAACCATGCACGGAGCTTACAGGTTCAGCGATCTTTACAGATTAATATACCGTCGAAACTTTTGTACACTCTCGCTGAGCCTCCTCGTTCCTAGTATAAGTTTCTTCGTCGTATCTATAGCACTGTTTCCATATCCAACGGTATTTAGCCGGTACCGCATGTAGGGGTGATCGTTGACGACAGTAATACTCGTAACGGCAATGATAACAACCGTCATCGCGAGATAGGGTTTTCGGGAGCTTTGTGTCTTTCTATTATCCAACATGTATGGATATATAAGTCCCGTCGGGCTTCTACACTATAAAATGTAATGGCCTGAGACGCACCCTATCGTTGCCACGATCGAGGAGGGTTTGAAGATAAGACGGAAGAAAAGTCTAACAAAGGTTAAGAAGGAATCGGAACTCGCGGTATTACTACGGGTGAACGTTGGCCAACCTCTCTCTCTCTCTCTCTCTCTCTCTCTCCCTCTCTCTCTCTCTCTCTGTTTCTACTTTATCTTTATCCTTTCAACTTCTAGCTCTTCTGGACATCCAAGGCTATTATTTCCACGAGGCTGCCTCGCTCTCGGCCTCGTGAGAATAAGCCCGGAGCACACAGCTGGCCGCGCATTTTATAAGCTGGCTCAGCCCGTCGTTCCTTTGCCTTTCGCTTCCTCCACACATCTTAACCTTTGCTCACTTATTCTTAGCACCTTTTGTCGCGTTATTTTCGCACTAATTTTTTTTTATCTCCCTGCAGCCAGCTTACGGATTAATTTTTACTCAACTCTTGACTCCTGCTCCCAGCGTCTTATTTTCATCACTGCCCTGCAGAGTTGTAGCTGCAGTCCATTACTCAGCTGGAACGGAGGGAGATACCCTTTTTTTTAATTACAATACACTCTAGGCTTCTTCGTTTCATTTTCTTTTTTCAATAATCTCGAAATCCAAACTTTAATACGTTTCTCAATTTCATCTCAATGACATCGCAACGGTATTGATGAAAAACAATGTTCCGCGGGATTCAAGGTTTAACGCCGACTTTGGGAAATTTTGCTTAATTTTAACTTTCGTCGTTTTCGCTGTAGTTTTACGCGCTCAGATTTTCGATACTACAGTTAGCGAAAGTTTTTGGATGCCGAGAGCGAAACTAAATAATGTTACAGCGTTTATAATATGCGCTCAAAGCGAGTCTACGTCAAACTCGTTATTGCATGCGCGTTCGGTACTGGGGGTGGGGTTTGGTTCAATTATCCCTATGAATGCACAGCACCGAAAAAAAACAGAAACTGTTTCGAGAATGCAAACCATCAGAGAAAAAAAAGTTACTCATAAAAAAATCGTAAAAACTGAAACTTTGTTGTCTCGATTGCAAACGTGCATTGACGAAACGAAAGGGTAATGACAACTCAATGCAAAAGCTATAACAGTATTGCAGAGAACCAGCAGTGTATGAAGCAAGTGAAGGATGAAGCTGCGCTTGCGGGAAAAAGAGCAGGAATACGGAACGAGAAACGGATAAAGTCGAATGAAAAAAAGAAAAATAGAGACAAAGAAGGAGAAATTGAAGCGTGGGAATAGGAAGAAGAAGAAGAAGTTAATCCCGTAGCTGCAAGAGCGTGATACGGCATAGTAAGAGCGAAGAGCAAAGCTCGCACGAAGGTTTTCGCTCTGCTATACACAAAGAAGTGAACGTTACATAAATTGGGTCTGGCTTGGCCAGGGAAAGCTCCTGGTACCCCTCGCCCTCCCCTGCCCATCGCCAGAATTTCCTCTTTCGCTTAGTCTCGCCCTCGCAATTCGGAGCGTATTTTCCTCCAACGCATACTATGTACACGGCTGTTCAGCTCACCATGCCGAACGGTCCAGCCGATACTGATTCATCGAGAGCGCCCACGCTCACCGGTACATCACTGCAAAAGAGACGGAGAGAGAGAGAGAGAAAAAGAGAGATAAACAGAGCGAAGGGGAGAAGAGGAAATTGTAATAACTCGCTGCGCGTAGTCTCGTCACAAAGTCTCGTTTCTTTTTTATCCCAGACATGCTTTAATATCGGAAGCTCCAATTCCATTTCACGCGGGCGATTTTAATATCGGCAAAATTACTGGTTGCATTCTCACCCGTATACTCTCATACTCGCAGTTTTGATAGTTTCGATGCCTATCGGAACAAATGAATCTGAGGTGAGATGAAAGAAACACTGGATTTGGGAGAATACAATAAAATGGGAATGTCGACCTTAATGAATATCTTCTCGAAAATACCGTATTTCCTCACAAACGCGTCGACAATGATATTATCCCAAATGCAGAATAAAATTCATGTAACGCGCGCAAATGTGAATCAAAGTATAGGGAAATTAAATGTACGTAGGGTAGGACGGGGCTAGTTGAGAAATTTTACACTTAACCTGTCGTAACTCTCAAAAGGTACATCAGATTTACTTGGTACCTACACTGCTACATAAGTAATGTATCGTGCTCAAAACATCTGCAGAAAAAAAAAACACTATTTCAGATAAACGTTCCAACAGGCTTGCATCATATTGAATGTAATGCCTAAAAATATTAAGAATGCTCACGAACTTGAATTACGCAAAAATGTTGATTACACTAATAATAAATCGAAGAAACATGTAAAAAAACTATTTTTCCGCTTCCAACGAAGATATTGAGACCTTTTGTTTGTGGATATTACGCATCTCGCAAAGACGTATAAGAAACTCGAAGAATATTTTAAGTAGCCACAAAAATTCACGTAGTTATTTGTATTGGTTTATAAGCCAAAATTTGGTATGCTCAAAATTTTCGTTTAATCACTTTTTTTAGTTAAATCACGAATGTATGCACTGAAAACTGCCACCACGATTTTTTGCACTCTGTGAGCCTTATGGACCACTTGCTGTAAGCGGACGCCGGTTTTACGTAAATCGGTTATTAGTGCTAAGCTATATGACATAGCACGATAAGATTTAAGGATATCTCTTGGGGATAGATTCTTCTAGGTGATTTATAAGTTTCAGATAAGTACATCAAGAGACGCGGCAGCATCTCGACGCCAAGTAATAAAAAAAAACGACTGTCACGACAACAACACGCCACGCACTCTTTATACACCAAGATGGGCTTTAGCAGACGACTTTTTAACTTATAATCGACATTACGCGAAAACGCGGAGACGAATCGAAAATCTAATGACATTTTACCAATGAAATGTTATTTTTTCCTATCGATTTTGTTTGGGTCATTTTTCGATCCGCCTACTCAAACTTGAGATCTCGTAATATTTGGCCGAATTTCCGAGCGACTTTTTTACCACCAAAATTCTTCAACACTTTAGAACGTTCTAGACTCGTCGGTTTTCCTGGAGGGATAAAGTTATTCCGTCGCATCGTAAGCTATGCGACGAAAGGACGTATGTAGGTCCTTTTAGGGAAAGCGTTAATATGGGGAACGCTCAGCGTTTCAGCCTGAAGTGCACCGTTGGTGCACTTCAGGGCAAAGCTACTATAAACAAACGATGGCACGCTAGAAACGTCAGAAGTCGGGTTCTTCCAATGTATGGCCTCTGTCGGCTTTAACCTCCAAGTAGGGTTAGAGCACAAAAGTGGAAAAGCAGTGAAAGTGTAAAAGCAGCGAAAGTGGATATAAGTTCATAAAAAAAACAGCCCTAATTACGGTTACAAAATTTATTTATAAACAAACGACCCCCGTATACATCATAATATTATATTGAAAAATTCCATCGTTTTTGGTTATACATACTCGCAGATTCTCGCCGCGGATCCACAAACAATACGCGTCAAGTGAGTTGATATGACAATAAGGCGATTTTTCATAACCTCACTACGTAATGGACGGACATGCGAAAGAGTTTAAGTGGGAATTGTGTTATTTTAAAAGCGAATTGCATAAGTTTTTGCTGCATCATATCGTGAAATAGAATAAACATGACGTACGTATGAAAAACGTCACGTGGCTCGGAAACATCCCGACGCCGAGATGGGAAGTGAAACGACGATCGCAGTCAACAAAACGAGGATTTTACGTTTGAGAAAAAAGGTGAGTAAATATAAAATTATAATTTTTATAAAGTCATATGAGTACTATATTTGCATAATAGTGTACGATCTGAGTTTGAGTTTTCCCCACCCATTTTGAAGTGATGAATAGAATATGTTAATGTTTATAGGGCCAAATATACCACCACGTGACCGTCTGGATGATGCAGTGCTTAATTTCTTATTCGCATCCGGAAAAACTGCAAGTTTCGCCAGACAACCATCGACAGTAACATCGATGCGGTGTACGCAGCTTATGGCAGAACTTTTCAACAATTTTAATGGTAATATTCTTCTATCTGGTAGTGTATTCTTTGCGTAGACTGGTTACGCTATAATAATTATCTGCGTAGACTGGTTACGCTAGAAGAATTCTTTGCGTAGACTAGTTACACCAGACCAATTATTTGCGTAGACTGGTTACGCTAGAAGAATTCCTTGCGAAGACTGCATAGGCTAGAAGTTACATATAAATTGTATTAAATTAACTGTACAACGACCTTAGATTTCTTAAATAAAAATCGGGAAACTGAGTATAAATGTGTGATAATAATTTCTCAAATTACTATTGTGCCAAATTCAATTTCAAAATTCAAATTCAAATCAAATTTATTAAACATTTAAAAAGTTGTGCGTCCCAAACTTTTATTTATATTCACATATAGGTGACTTGGTAAGAAAAAATATTTTCTACTTTTCAGTATATTAAGGGACAACACCACTGTGACGACTTAAAAAAATCGATTGTTTGAAAACCATCTAGAAAAATCTAAAATACATTTAAGATTAAGATGCCGTTGGACCCAGGTCGAAAAAATAATTATTTTCGGAGATATTGAATATTTTGTGGAGCGGAGCAGCGCTCCGTGACGCTCGGGGTCCCGCGCAGCTGCGCGCCTCAGGGTCGGGCATATCGAATAGCGATCCATACGACGGTTTCGAGATAAAAAAAAAAGAGTGCATCGATCATGTCCAAAAACATATGGGGACGCGCCTCCGCGAAATCGTGAAAAAACAAAAAGGATTGTCTGGCAGAGGAAAGCTCACCGGAAAATTGATTGACGAGTTGAGCACATATTACGGCTTGGCTATTCGGAGGAACAGCGATGATGTTGAAAAAATGAGGGAGGCAATTTGGGCAACTATCAAACATAAAATATCCACAGATAGTGAGCCACAACATGACGATTGCCCAGAGGGAGCCGAGTCGTGGTGTTCGTGGCAGCGAACGGTCGCAAGCGGTAATATTTCTGAATATCGCCATAAGCCGCCTCTTCCTGAGGAAATATTGGAGGCAATTACGCCAGTCTTCGAAAATTTGAGCAGAAACGATTTGCTGCAGCGTTTTTTGGGCGGCTTCACGCAAAACAACAACGAAAGCTACAACAAATCAGTTTGGGCAATAGCCCCCAAGTGTCAGTCCGGGAGCAAAAAAATCGTCGATATTGCAGCTGATATCGTGGTATTATTATTCAATGATGGCCTGAGAAGCCTCATAAAAGTTTTGGAGACGTTGGGGATAACTATCGGCCCAAATTGTTTCAATTTTTGCGTTGAAACCGACGCAGCGCGGATCGAGCTGGCGGAGCGCTCGCTCACAGACGCTGCAAAAGAGGCAAGAAGAGCCTCTGCAAGTTCGAGAAAAGATGCTAGGGACAATCATTTGCTTCTTGAAGGCCAGCTATATGGTGCCGGCATCGCTGATTAAAGGTAAAAATTTTTTTTTCCAATTTATCGCATAAATTAACAAACCTAAAACTTTGAACGCGTTTTTCTCAAACCACTTTTTTGAGTGCGGCACGCAGCAGAACTCGAGCAATTTTTATCCGATCGACTTCAAATTTGGACTGCATCAATAAAACTAGATTATCTAAAGAAGTACATAGAATTTTTTCGATATCTCAATAATAAAAAAAGTTATAGCCTATTTTCGACGAGAAATTTTGCTCGAAAATCGTCCTTTAATTTCAAAAGCGTGCCTATTTTTTAAAAATCAATATTTTTTCAAATCCCTGTGTACTTCTCTTCAAAATATCATATTATTAACGAAAACACTCGGTATTTTTTTTCAGATCGACTTTGAAGAGAGTTCTGCTGCGTGCCGCGAACCACTGCAGAGGCAACAGTACCTGACGCGGGAGCTTCCCCAGCGTCACCATGGGGCGTGAAAAATTTGAAATTTTTTTTTTATGTATCTTCAATAAACAACGAACAAAACAAAAAAAAATTTTCGAATATCTCTTTTTTTCCCACAAAAAAAAATTCTTGAAAAATGGCAAAAAAACAGGGGGTCACAGTGGTGTTCTGCCTTAAATAAAAGCTTGTTTTTTTTTTAATTATTTTTTTACGTATAAATTATTTTCTACTTTTTAGTCTGTAATTTTTTAAAGTCGAATCATGCAGTGTCACCTCTTAGAGGCATGTTTGCAAAATTTCAGAGTTCTAAGTAGTCGGGAAGTGGGTGAACTATCAATTTTCCGTTTTGCATCTCACAACTAGTGAAGTTAAATAAAAGCTTGTAAAAAATAAAGTTATCGTTGTACCTTTTATTAACAGGTGCGACTATTTATGCATAGAAATATTAACCCTTTTCCTCATCTGCAGAATTTTCCTCATCTGCAGAAGACAACAGTCTTCTAATGAAAACAAAGCCATGAGATTGCTAAGAGATTGAATCGTGTACTATTTATCCGTCTGTCTCTTTTGTCTTATACTACCAGGTGGAACCAAATCACAGATTTATTAGGAATAAATGAAATATTTAGTTGTTAGACGATATTGAATAGATCTTGATTTGTATAAAAAAATAATTTTAATAATGGAATGCAATAGGAAAAAAATTGATTTAACGAAAAATCTAGTCAGTTCAAATAAACGAAATTCAAATTTCTACAGTAAATCCTTTGTCATATACTGAACATCCCCTCCAAATGTTAAATCGACCATTTCTATAAAATTTACAATTGAAGAAACACTTTGTAAAATAGAGCATTTAACATTACGACACTGATGACGGATTTCTCATAATGTACTGAGCGATTTGACAGTTTTTCATAACACTTTAAGCATTTTTCACACTATTTCGTGCCTAAAACTGCTATTCAGCGATACGTGTAGGTAGGCAAAATATCGCCTTATGTTAAAAAGGGTTCTTTTAATTGTAAATTTTATAGGAACGGTGTAGACGATCGATTCAAAATTTGGAAGGTGCATTCAGTATATGAGAAAGAATTTGTATAAATTTATTGAAAGAAATGTATAAATTTGAATCAAATGATAACACTTCACTAATTGTACCGAAATTCCTTAATCAGTGTTCTGAGATACAAAAAAACATACTAGTATGAAACAATTTTTACAACCCGTACCTTGATTTTTTCCACTCTAAAATTCTGGGACAGTGGTATGTATGCATGTACTTAACTGTGATTACATATCTCTTGTTAATACGAACATGTCTGTTATCTGCTAGCCTAAAACGGCAAAACTTTGATGTTACAAACTTGCATTAAACAAAAATTCTAAACAAAAAATTAACAATTTGAGTTGGCTCATTACTTCGTTACTAACAATCAAATTTTCAATTGGAAAACCAAACATTATCGTAATAGACATATTGCTATTGAAAAAACATCGTGAATTATGCACCAATTGCCATTTTCAAATGCTAAAGAGTTACAGGTACATACTGTATTTCACTTCTACGTTATTCTCATATGTCATACTTGCTGTACCCCTTAAAAAACGCATAACTGAAATTTTACTGTAGTTCGGCCTCAAGCATTTATATCAAAAGATATAAACATACTGATCTCTTTCAATATAAGAAAAACATACATTTTCGGGCACGGCGAATTAGAAATTCGAAGACAATAAGAAGCGTAATATTTGTTCAGTGACCTTAAGTAGCGTCAGCGAAATAATCCACCATCCTAATAAATTTAACGTATGGATATGCAAATAAAAATATATACCACACTAACTAGAGTGACCAAATGACGCTGCAACCACGTTAAGTTTATAACTATAGAAAATGAAGTATTTCCGTTTCAAAAAGATATGAAATCCCCCTAAAAAACTTTAACAAGTAAAAAAAAAAGTCAAGTAATAAAAAATGCCCTCGAAAAAATTATCGGTTGTTTCACTATCTACAATATTCTAATTAACCTCGAAATATTTGTGTTTTTTTTTCAAACAATAGTTTTATTTAGATTTTAATTTTTCAATTCAAACGTACAAAAGAAGTGAAATAACTTTTTATGAAAAAGCCAAGCAAATTTACTAGAAACGTACAGAAAATTACCAAACTCTAGTAATACCATTTTTCTCAATATTTTCTTTTCAAAAACCATTTTACTATTATAATAAAAGTACGAATCACGATTATATAAAAGTACAACGTATGCATCACACAAGTACTGTATGTATGTATCGCTGGAAATGCTGGGCAACGACTTGGCGTGCATGGTTAAGAAAAAAAAGCTCGGGAAAATACACGATTTTCTTACAGAAACGTCCCTATCGCTTGCAAAAGTAACTTTTGCAACCATTCATCTACATAGATTATTTCAAATAGTAACATCGCATCAGGCATACAGGATTATTAGAAATGAGATGTTCGACTGTACTTAGACAGATTATCGGAAATGGAGCGATAGGTGTCGAGAGTAATATCGATATTCCTTTTCTACCTTTTCAGCCTGCCAAAACTATGTCCATTACACCACAATTTATACGACGCAATAGATTTCATGAGATGTATGGTGGTTCTGCAATAGAGTAAAAAGTGAATACTTCCAAATAACTTTTCAAATTATGCAAATAAAGTGAGATTTCAAGACCCGTGTGGTCTAGGGGTACATCACTGATTTTTTTATTTATACTTTGCGGAATCAGAAACTTGGTTTGCAGTTACATAATAAATTGCGTCAATTTATGTCTTTCTTAACCTAATGATCAAGTTGTTGAGAAAACGTCATCCTTCGCCGAGCTTTTTTTCTTAACCATGCACGCCAAGTCGTTGCCCAGCATTTCCAGTGATACATATATACAGTACTTGTGTGATGCATACGTTGTACTTTTATATAATCATGATTCGTACTTTTATTAAAATAGTAAAATGGTTTTTGAAAAGAAAATATTGAGAAAAATTGTATTACTAGAGTTTGGTAATTTTCTGTACGTTTCTAGTGAATTTGCTTGGCTTTTTCATAAAAAGTTATTTCACTTCTTTTGTACGTTTGAGTTGAAAAATTAAAATCTAAATAAAACTATTGTTTGAAAAAAATCACAAATATTTCGAGGTTAATTAGAACCTTGTAGATAGTCAAACAACCGATAATTTTTTCGAGGACATTTTTTATTACTTGGCGTTTTTTTTACTTGTTAAAGTGTTTTAGGGGGTCCATTAATACCCGAAGTACATACCGTAAAACAAAAAGAAATGTTGTCAATCGGTGATTTACCGTTAAACTAACAATCCTATGTGATTTTCGTATAGGGCTTATTTTGTAGATGGCATTATGGCGCATAAATTTTATGTGAAGTATTTCTTTATAAAACCCATTACAAAAAAAATAACATTAAAATACTGGTATTTTTTTCAAATAATTTTTGACGACCTTAAAACACCATACAATCGGGAAATATTTTAAGGGTATATTCCTAGTGGTCTAAAGAACCTCGAAAAAAATTGGCAACATGCTGGGCTCGTTGAATAGAAATCATGTTTATTCCGACTGGACTAAAGGAGAAGACGGTTCTGTGGCATCTGGCGGTAGTTGGCGGCGGCTCGTAACCAAAAACTACGAATCCTGTAATACAGTCGTGACTGTATTGAAGGTTCGCAGCGTGTGATACATGGCCTTAAGATGAAATTACGCGTTTTGTGTCACAATTAATAGCAATTGCTTAAACAATATATTTCGGTACTTTACTCAGTCATTTTTGTTACGGCATGCAATGGTACAAGTGTCAAAGTACGCGTTTCTTATATGGCTGGGAGCTACTTCTCTCCAATTTCGAAGACTGTTTTTTGTAGTATGTGGATCTGTATTTTTTATTCATTTTTTTCAGTCACGAATATAGGGGGGGGGGGCACCTTTTTCGGGTACTCCAACGTCGTCTGTGTGAAAATTTGAAACCATTCGATTCAGCTGCTTTTCCGAAAAGTTCCGAAAACTTTTGATCGATTTTTTCCACCAGCAGAATCATGTGTCATTTTGGCTCGATATATAGTTGTTCCTCTCAGATAACGCGACTCGATGATAATTTGTATATGAGCCTACTTCTGTTAATTCACAGTACGAGAAAAAATCAAATCGATTTTGCGTATATCGAAGGTGAACATGGTGGAAAGTGTGTAGCCATAAAACTCTCGCAATTCACCGGGGATTCAATTTGAATCAGGTAGGGGTCCGAATGCGATGTTGTTAAAAAAAAATAGCGAAGCGCTAGTATGAGGGAATACTATAGTATTTTCTTCTGCCGCCAGTCACAATGCTGTCTCTCAATCTCTGGCCCCATCTCGAAGTGTTTTTTTCTTCATTCTATTTTCTCTTTTAATCTCCTTTGCTTCCCATTTTCTCCGCATTGCGCTGCGTCATATGCGCGCGAGTATTCGTCGGTATATCCGTACAAAATCGTTTTCGCTACACAGTAAACGTGGCGGAAATAATCGCCCCTTGTCGAGGATTCATCCCTCTCGTCTCGCTTCCCATCGATTCCTAGCCGCTATGCGCACCCTCGTCCTGATCACTTTTACCGGATAAACCAACAAATAGGATAGATAAATGGATAGAGGAACGAGGTTCAATTATATTGTTGGAAAGAGACGGTAAAACTGAATTATCTTCCTTCTTGCGTTTCCGCTAATTCATTGCTGAATTCATTCACGAATTTCCATGATCATGCCATTGAGCAAATTCGCTTTTTTGTCTCTTTGCTGAAACTTTCGTTGCTTTCCGGCATACGTGTTTCCTCGTCGCGAAGGACAAAATATCAGGAAAGTGCTTAATCAATGGCAGAAATCCTCATCTCATTTTTGATGGCATCCTATTCAACAAAGTCAACAAACTTCTAGGATAAGAGAGCTCGTCAATCTTGAATCCTGAAAAATTGACTGTTGAGGGAATAATACCTATTGAGAAACGTCTATTGATGTATATTTTACTTAATTATTCTCAGAATATTTTATCGAAACAGTCTAACATTTTTTCGGAACTGGAATATTATATTTTTTATCACGTTTCTTATTATGTATTGAAATTAAACGGTCACATCGATTAGTCTCGTTTGGCCGAAATAACCCACGATTTCGTCGTTAAAAAAGTCCGTGAAACATTTTCGAACTTTTCTCTCCAATGTTCGTGATTTTGAAAAAAAATGGTCACTTCCCGCAGAAATCTATATTCAACACACGTTGGAAAATGAAAGCGTGGTTGATCGAATCGCAAATCGAAGTAGCTCCAAGCCATAATAGAAATACGCATTATGACACTTGTGCCTTTGTATTCTGTGAAAAAATAACTGAAAAGAGTATACGTAGTACCAGGCTGGCGTAAAATAAATCCGAAAATGCCCGTCGTTGTACGGTTAATGGAGAAATAACGTAATCGTAGACGGTGTATGAACTCGAGAAAAAAGCGCACCCTTGCGTGAAATAATCATGGGATTTTTTAGCATACCTCGGAATTCCGAATCCTCTCACTGTATTAATCTTTTCTGCATGCGCAAAAAGGACGTTGGATTGCACCATTGGTGATATACCAAAGAGATGGCGAATACGCAAAATGGAAAAGAGGATGAGTTTGAAAGCACAAACTGTTATGCAATTTCCCTACGATTCTACATTTACATCGTTCATTTTTTTATATTGCAGTTGTCCTAAGCTTCGCAAATGCAATATTCGCATTCCACTATTCAGCGAAATGAAAATTCTGGGTCGGTAACACCATTAGTTTACTCGTTTGAAATGGAAAATAAAGGAAAATCGAAGCTTTCCCGCAACAGCTATTGAATCAGACAGAAATGTCGGATTACCCGTGCAGAAATTGTCCTAGGGATCTATTTGGATTCCCATACTTGGGTTTTTTTTGGGAGATTTTGGGGATTTTTTTTTTGAGATTCAACAAATTCCATTTGAGAACGTAAATCAGGAAATAGCGGGTAATCCACTTGGATTCCAATGTGAACTCCTTACGTGCGACGTTCCTATAAAATCCCTATAGAGATGTGGTAGGATCTGGAAACTCCGCAACAAATATCTGCGCGGGTGATGCTTCTACATAATTTTGATCACAATTGACGATTTCATGGTATAATTCGATGGAATTGTATTATTGGTTGCAGGAGAGCAACGTAAGCCATCTCGAATGGGTACCGAGTCCGGAAGACGACGGCAAGTACTTGGCGTGTCGGGCGGAGAATCCACATTTACCGGAAGCCACAATAGAGGATAGATGGAACCTCACCGTACGCTGTAAGTGACGCAGTATCGATAAATCTTGATAAGAGAGAAAAAAAAACTTTCTATGTCCCGATACATAACATATAGTTATTTCGCATTCATACTTTAACTCTATGCACACACACACTCATAAATATATATATACCTATATTGGGGGCAACAAAGAATACCCATGTGTATATTAGAATATAAACATTTCCGTTGACATTTTACACAAATTATATCAAATTTGTTCGAGCTCCATGACGAATTATTATTTTATTTTAGCTTTTCTAGCTTTACGATGCTTTCGAAAGAAAACAGGAAACGAAAAAGCACTTTCCAAAAAGTTCGAGCACCTTAAATGCCGTTTACCTGAGTTTTCTTCCCTTGCAAAGCTCCCTTCGGAATAAAAAAAACTCTGCAAAGTCCTATTTCACAAAAGTATTCTCTTTTTTTATGGATGAAGAATGGATTTAAAAAATCGACATCGATCTGCAGACTTTTTGGACACTGTCAACAGCTCTTTTGAATAAAAACGGTTGTGTAGATTGTATGCTCTAATTGCGGTCTCATATAGAAATATAGACTCTTCGGGATCCTTTTTCCCTCGTGTCTCTTTGTAATCGAAAAAATCAAATAACTGTGTTCGATAGTCGTACAATTCCGCTGCACATAGAAATTCTGGAAATCTTATCGTTTTGCCACAGCAGACGCCCGTCCTGGTTACCTATTGAATCTCTTTGGTAGCTCGCGGACTTGTCACTGATAATGGAAAATAAATTCGATTATTCTAATGAATTCCTTTGCCTCGGGGTCGTCGCTATAACCAGAGACCACAGCATCGGATCCTCGGAATATCTTCTTCTCTGGTAAACTACTCCCCAAGGAATCTCGTTACAGCCAATATATATCTGTTTACCCACGCCCACATACCTATCTATATAGGGTGTTTCATTTCAATTGCACAACCATAATAAACCGTGAAAACGAAGTCAGATCGAAACATGTCTGCTACGAAAGATTACCGTTTTCGAAATGGACAATCGATGGCGAGATTACCTTTTTTTTGTCGACGCGTCTTACGTGGAAACGTACTGTTTACATCTCTTCAAGAAACGTTGAAGAGAGGAAACGTACTGTTTCAACATAAAAAACGAGAAGTTATAACACTTAAAAAATTTTAATCCACCGCCTGCATTATCATCATTACTCAGGGTGTACCGCGTGGAGATTCGAGGTCGGATTTACGCCCGGTGTGGGTGCGCGCAGATTGACATTTTTATGACACAAGCCACGAAGGAAATACGCTTTCCCATAAAAAAAAACAATCCTCAACGAGTGAATTAACGAAAGCGAGTAACAGTTCTCCTTCAAATAGAACAATTAAGTGACAAATCGTACAACCACAACCAGTAGCTTTCTCACCTACTCGTATCACCAAAATGAGTGCAAAATTTACCTTTATTACCATCATTTGCCAGAGACCCGACTAGAAATTTAGCTACGGGGCAGACTAGAGCCAGATCCGGCATGCCGTATCCCGTATTACGGCACGGTACAGGCTGTCGGATCAGGGCTTTGCTAGGCGTGAAACGCTTTTTGGCATCCAGCCTTGAAGCGGATGTAGTTTACGGATCTGATGAGTGCACTCTTTTAGGCCCCGATTCGGCTGCCGTATCTATAAATGAAATAAAAATTAAATCATCAACAAATTATGAATAAAAACTTACCGTATTATTTTTTGTATCCATATGCTTTATTTATGTTCCTGCATATATGAGAATTGGATTAAAGATGTATGGGCTACAACTAAAAATCATAATAAACTGTTCAAAATTTGGCATGTCATTCAAAAATCCAAGCAGAGTTCATGTGCAAAATTTAAAAATGATTGAGCAAACGCATCAAAAGTTATATAATAACTCTTATGACAAATAGCACTTTCTCCGATATTTATACTATGAAAATATAGATAAAATCATAGGAACGAGTTGTAAATTTTTCCACGCGTATAGAATACATTCAAGAATCTATTCGCAAAATTTTGTACACGTATTTAAAGTAATTTCGGTGAAATTTAATCAAAACTGGAAGAAAATTGTCAATATCTAACAATGTTGTTACAAATTTATAAATAAATAAATACATAGCTGTTCTATAAGCTTTATTAAACTATCCAAACAGTTTAGAAATATTATATTCTTTTATTCAGGAGCTCATTAAATGGAATTTCACAAATTTTAAATTCCTGTTTTTTCGTTTCCAACAGATAGATTCAGGTGTTATTCGCAACTAAAAGTTTTTCCTGACTTGGGCGAAATATTACGATTTTTCAAGAAAAACTTAATTCTCTTCATTGAAATAACATTTAGGCTTATGAGTTAATGCATTTTTCCACTATATATAATTAGTTGAAACCAGTTTACATAAAATTATCATGGTTAAAAGTGAGAAAATTTATTTCACAATACTTTTGGCAGTGACGATATCTACCATACATCCTTAAATCATGTCCTGCTTCGTTAAAGTTTGTGGCCAGCCGCGGGATTTGAACCTACGCCTTCTAATTCTTAAGCTCAGCACGCTACCTACTTAGCCATCCTAACGCTTATATAAACCTGCTTTTTTCATTGCTTATTTTTATCATTCTAAAGAATGTCATTAATTTTTTTTATGATCTTTTTCCTTGTAACGTAAAAAAAAAAATTCTTGAAGTAAAGTTAAAAAAGGGGAATCTGAATTTATAATAACCCACAATAATAAACTCACTTGTAATGTATTTTTATTTTAATATTATTTAGATATTACAGTCATGACATATTTGGTTGAACCTTGATTCTTGGATTAATAATAATAAAAATTATAATTTATTAAATAGTATCAGTTTTGTCCTTAATCTATTCCTTGGCTGTTTTCCTGGACCTGACAGCTATCAGGCTGCTGTCTGGATATCGTAGTAAGGCACGCCTAATCTGTGCCGTATGTCCACCAGACCAAAGGAACCGTCGTACAGGAGTCAGAAGGTATCCTGACCACCCTAAAGTAAAGTAGCCTTCTAACTCTCGTACTACGGTTCTACTGATTCGGTGAACATCCGGCACTGATCAGGCGTGCTTTACTACGGTATCCCGGACCGCAGCTTGATAGCCGCCTGATTAGTCTCCAAGCTGCCGGATCAAAATTTCTAGTCAGGGAGATAAAAATCTAATAAACCGAATTCATGTACTCTGCCTGTATTGTCATTATTCTTTAAAATAAAAATCGAAAGACCTATATCGGAAGTTCGAAAAAGCTTGCCCATGCGGAAATTGAATTAGGGCTTTGATTGGGTCCATCCGAATTTCCCCTAACTTTGTTAGGACCCCAATTTGGAAGCCTCACATGGGTCATCTGTGGCCGATCACACTTTTCTACTAAGGGCCATTTAAAGCAAACTAATCAGGGCCTTTAAAATTACCTCAACGGTGCCTCATCGAAACCATTGCAGCCATATGTGTACGTCTGTGTGCACGGTACAAAATAAATGTGTTATTTTAATCCGTTTTAGGTACAGAGTTCTGCCGAATATATTAACACGTCTGATCTCGCGTTGGTCAAACAAACACATTATACGCGTATTGTTTTAAGGCATCACAGCCTTAATTTGTTTAACGAAGTATGCCAAAGTATGAATTACGAAGTATGAAATTTCAATATTTTTTAAATTGTCCGGAATTAATTTTACTAGTGTACATGGCAGTAGAAAGATCTTCGAAGGATTTTATACGTGAAATAGGAAGGGCCAGAGGGGAAGTGGTAGAGAGAGGAATAGAGCGAGAAAGAGAGATAGACAGACAGACAGTGAGAAATTATATGCCTGTTATGTTAGATCGATTATATTTAATCGATTGTGATAATTATTATGCTATAAATTATTTAATCAAGATATTTATACTGGTTTGCCCCTGTAATGGCAAAGACTGGTAGTATTGAGGAAATCCATACTAGGAAATCTACAACTTTGAGGCTTAAAGGATCTCACTTGGTCTCCCTACTTAGACCATAGTTTTAGTCAAACTACCTACCCTGTCACTCCATCATAGGGAACCGGTCTGGCTCTTTGACAGAAAACCCTACTAGAGAATCCACAAATAAGCTCTTGAAGGCCCCGATATGTATTACGGATGCCCCGTCAATTTTCCGCACGGGTGCCTCAAGCGCGAATTTCTTTAAAAAATATTGTTACATTTTCTACCAACAATATTACGAACCAGGCTACAATTATCACTATTGTTCTCCACGATGCGACAATACGATACGTTTTATATTAAACACCACCGTCATACAAGAATAAAAACAAAATATCTGGCTTATCCAGGGACTGGCATGAACAATGTCGTGTAAATTGAACAAGGGCGCAATTTTACCCTCTCTTTCGGAATATCAACGTGGATAGGGTAGAATTTGATATCCTCTCTCGCGTGTACACTCGAGTCTGCGGGAAACTTATTCGCAAAATGATTATATGTATAACGCGTAACTGGGTGGTAGAGGTAGAGAAGTTGGCTCCGTGGTGCCCGACATTTTCGACGTCGAAAGTAGCCCCTTGTGCTTTTAATATTTAATAAACCTCCGCCGTTTTAAATTTGCCGGCGAAGGAAAACGGGGGGTGAAGGTCTGCTGACTCCGCTATTGCCGGAACCAACCTGGCATTTCCTTTTCAACCCCCTCGCAGAGCTTTCGCTCTCGCCTTCTCTCGCTCTCTTTTCGTTCCACTTCTTCTCTGCCACTATCTCTATCTCTATCATACATTCATGTTCCACTCGTATAGTACCGAGGGACCAGAAACGAAGGAATTCTCGAGGAAAAAAAAAACACTGTTGCTTTGGGTCTGCCGCCTTCTCGAGACACTTTACGACAACTACCCTCATTCCGCCATGAATGATGGTGCTACGATCGTCTCGTTCTCGATACCGCACATACGAGGCTTTATTTCGCGTCTCGTTGGGTCCCTCTTAAGGATATTTGTGCCAAAATTCGTTTCACTTCGATTGCCTTGAAACTTTGCGAGCTTACAAAAGAAAATACACTGAATTATTTGAGTTTTTTTTTTTCTCTCATTCAACGATGGTATATTTAAATAGCAATTCGTATGCAATGTTGAGTAATCTTGCGCGAGTAGTGGTAAAGTTTCGATAATGAAATTGGATGAAATTACTTTTTTTCATGAATTATTTCCTAAAAGTCTGTCAATGTAGTCGTATATCAACGACTTTCCTTCGTGTAAATATCCGTCAGGTAAGCAAAGATGATTGTCGACCAATTCGTTAGACGTTTTCTCACAATCCCGGCCATTTTCGTTAAGCCAGAATAACGCGTTTCCACCGGCAAATATACATAAAAAGCTTTCGATACTTTTCGCAAAAACCGCTGATCGGGATTACTTGAAATGTTTACAGTCAACGTCGAATCGCTATAGAGAAAAAGCTTCTATCCTCGATATTAATCATTTTTAAAAAATTACAGATTCACTTAAGGCAGTGTTGTGGTCTAGAAGCTCAAATTTTAGGCGTTTTTTCGGTCTTGATAAAAAAAAAAGATATATTTTTAGCACCCATTTTTTACAGTCGTTTTGTCAATTTTTTGCAAATCGACAAAAAAAATGTGCGAAAGAAATTAAAATTGAAGAGTTTAGGATCTCTAAATACAGACGTGAAAAAAAGGGTCAAGGCGGTTGACATGGTTCCAAAACTCCCATTCATCTGAAACAGAAACAAAACTAATTTTCCTGATCAATAAGAAAGTCATTATGACAGGGACGAAAGAATTTTTTTTTCAACGGCGATTGTCTGAAAAAAAAGTTAATTTTTCGGACTATTTTCTTCTAAGCTTTAAACATTTTTTCAATAGTAATAATAATAATTTCACAATTCCTACGACAGGGACGACAGGGGACGACAATTCCTACGTTAGGGACGATATACTGAAGGTCCATACCAAATTTGAAGTCAATCGGTTGAATAGAACTCGAGATTTTATGTCAACCAGGCTGAAAACAGTACCTTCGAGAAAAACTAGTTTAAAGTATTGAGTACAATTTCAGACAACCGCAATTATCTACGGTCTAGTTTCACAACTCTTGGTTAACCGAATTAACCGGGGTTTAAGGGTGAATGGACCAATCAGAACGACTCTTAGCGCATTAAACTCGGGTTAAGTCGGTTAACCGAAAGTTGTGAAACCGGGCCTAAGTGGTATAATGGCATGTTATACTTACGTCATATTAACCAGCCATTCCTGCCTCGTAAAGTGTGCCTTCCTCGACTTCGAAAGGATGATTTTCTGAAGCTCGTTCTTCCCTGCGAGCATTTCTAGCTTCCTTAGAATCTTCTGATGGTCCGATTCACGCCGACGCTGCCTCTCAATCCGGTCGTATTCAAATGGCTATATTTTAGTGAAATTTTCCAAATTTCGTAATTTGATTTTAAAGACATATTCTTAGGAGCCTTTACATTAAGAAAATGCCAAAAAATATCGATTTTTTTTTTTGCAATTTCTAGACTAGAATGCTACCTTAGGATAAATGTACAATTTGTATTCGAAACAGGTTCAAAGATAATCTTCCGATTGAGCTAATCGTAAATCGGAGAGAAGCAGCTCTGAGCCATAATATAAACCGACATTTTGACAGTCGCACCATTCTGTGAAAAAATAACTGCGAAAAATTTCGAAAGGTGCCAACACTAATTGCCGATAGTTGTGACAAAATGCATACGTGTCGCTCCCTCATACGGAGTACAATATACGTAGACGACTGAGGGATCGACTCCGCTGTAAGCAGCGGAATCATGTCGCTAAAAGCCGAGTACTACGGCGAGAGACGCCGACGTCGACATTTCCCCAAGTATGTCATTTCGTCTCAAGTAAAAAAGGTGTTTTCCAACTTTATTCGACAATGCTAGAAAATACTACTAAAAAAAAAACCCTCGCCAATCGCGACGAAGTCGGAACAAGATCAACGCGTGAAATGTTCCAACCGTGAACGTACCTGCTACGAAAAATGTCATGTTCGCATCCAGCTGCAAGTCCAGATGCCGACGTATGCAGTGATAACGACACTTGCAGAAAAGTACATATGGAGTTACGACGGAAAGAGTGTTGGTAAAACGGGAAGAGAAGTTGGAAAGGTGAATTCTGATGGCTAGCTGCTCCAAGCAGGTTGGGCATGAAGAGTATGAGGATGCAGTTGTGACTAGTATTATATATCCAATGCATGAATGTGCAATGTTAGCTGACACTCGAGCACTGTCCGTCCACCCGTTATTCTGACTCTTTCACTTACACTGTACCTTCGGTACTGCAGTGGATACTCTAGAACTGACACGCACACAACACACGTGCAATGTTTTCAAGCTCAACGGACAGACGCGTACCGCATCAAGAAGTGTAGCCACGGTTGCATATACGTGCAAGTGATAAACGAGCGAACAAGGTTCTGCGAGGGTACGCTCGGATGAGACGTGTGTTACGTCAGCGGACTGCACGAGAAGAGAATATCAGACATTTCCTGTGTGTGCCATGAACACACATATAAACGCACACGCCGATTGCCTCGGAGCACGCTGGAACGTCAGATGGGTGGTGCCTCTTGAAATATATTGCGAACGCCAGGGAGAAAGGCACATCAGCAGAGAGAGAGAGAGTGAGAGTGAAAGAAAAAAAACGAGTGGGATAAAAAACATGGAAGGTATTCTGTCGAAGGAAGCAGGGAAGACGGTTACCCAAACTCACGACAAATTTCTCCGACGTTATCGAGGTACTTGGTACGAGGAAGGTGCAAAGTAGACGGAGGAGAGGGTACCGAGTGGAAAAAGTTCGAAACGATTCTCGTCAGCTCGGCTTTCACGATTGTCAATACGAGAAAAGCACTTTTCGGCCATTGACGACAAAACGTTGTCTTCTCTCTTGTCTTTCTCACCTCTTGTCCGATACAGACACGTATGAAATGAATGCTACATCGCTCAGTATTCTTGCATATATTTATTAACAGCAATTATGGACTTTTTAAAGTAACTTTATTCATTTTGCCAATGTCGATTGTTCGTCGAATCAGTGTTCGAAAAGTAACGAGGAATTTGTAGCACCGGAAATTCTTTGTCCGTTTACAATCATTACACAGATTTATACTAATTTCAACAAGATAAACCTTTGGAACATTTCTATTGCGTTTGCATCTGTCGGTTGGAAAGATTATTCAATTAATCTAGCCATGTTCAACAATCGTACACTTCCTGTAAACTCTAAAATATATTTCTCTAAACCATCTCCATAGACGTTTTACTTTAAATTATTTAATTATTAGGAAAAGCACCTAATTTTTTTCGCCTTACCTAACGAATTCCTTCATTTATATTAGTAGGGAGGGGCATATTGAGCAAGTTTGGAATGATCGCCCTGTAATTCCTTAAGGTACACCACTAGTGTGACTGCCCAAAAAAAAAGGTGATTTCCGGAAATTTATTGAAAGAAAAGTATTGCATCGAATGTTTTTTTTAAATTTCGAGGATATATTTGTGTATAAATTACGTATATACAGTAATTTAGTTGTATAAAAATATTCCATTTTCAGCGACTCATGCGCCGTCTCCCGAGTCTCCAAAAAAAAAGTTCTCCCACTGCTGCAGTGACTGCGGCCTTCAGAGTGCCTGAAATCAAAAAATAAAATGCCCGTTAAACTAGAAGGTTTATACTAATTTCAACAAGATAAACCTTTAGAAAACTTCCATTGCGTTTGCATCTGTCGGTTGGAAAGATTATTGAATTAATCTCGCCATGTTCAACAATCGTACACTTCCTGTAAACTCTAAAATATATTTCTCTAAACCATCTCCATAGACGTTTTACTTTAAATTATTTAATTATTAGGAAAAGCACCTAATTTTTTTCGCCTTACCTAACGAATTCCTTCATTTATATATTTATATTAGTAGGGACAGAATGACGCAGGATTGTGAACAAAAAATTAAAATTCAACAAAATGGCGAAGTTTTGAAAAAAAGTTTCAAACGACACTCAAAAATCTGATGGTTTTTTGCATGGCCAATTGACATTTTTTTATAAAATCGTAAAACTGGAGGGTCATTGTATGAAGAAACAAATACTAAATATGCTAAAACACGATTCAAGTCGATCGGATGGTTTTTATTCGAGTTAGAACTGCAGCAAATTTGAATAATGTCGTTTTGAGAAAAACGCGTTGAAAGATAAAAATGTTGATTTCATTGTTATAAATCGATAAATATCATACCTAGAGCTAATCTGGTATTCCAGGCTCATACAATTCACTTTCCTCTTCTTCGAAAAGCACCTGCTGGGCTGTTGAAGCTCTCCTTCGAGCTAATCGACCCTCGTTCGAAGCAGCCTGATGACGATGCTCTGCTACGCGCAGCCTCATTTGATCTCTGTCGGCGGCATAATCCCTTGCTGCAGGTCCAACTAACACTCCCATCACGCTCAACATTTTTAGAATTGATGAAAATTGATCATTGAATATCCCAACAGCACGGTAATTGGCTAATTCAATGGTTTTCAAACCATTGTGGAGGTGTTTCGGAGCAGAGTGCTAAAGCAAACCATTGTAACTTTCGTTGTTATTTTGTGTATTTTTGAAAGTGTCACACTAGTGGTGCCCCTTAACAGTCTGCCGTATAAAAAAGAAACCTACTTTGGTCAGTAGGAAATTGATCTGGGAAAAAAAGTCTGTAGACGAAATTCCTGTTATCCTTATTGCTTCACAGATTATCGCTCTCAAATGACTAAAGCCATACTTGCTGAACCTGCCCCAATAGTGGGATGAGTTGAGCATGGGTATGAGGTAAGTTGAGCAAAGTAAGAATTGCATTAAAAAAATCAGACGTATGCAACATGATTTGGTACAATGCAGTAATGAACCAATAGTTGCTTGTTAATTAGTAACAATTTGAAAAATTAACATTAATTGCAATGAACTCTAAAATATTTTTTCTCATGCAATGGTAGAAGAAAAACTTTCAAAGACGATTTTTTGCACTTCTGGGTGCAAAAATAAAGAACCGTCCCGTGTTAGCGTCACGTGCGCCGCATGGCAACGGGCGATGGCATTATGAGCCCCCCCCCCCTTACCTCTCTTTCCACCATTTGATGCAGCCGCGTGCGGTGCTTAGTTTTCCAGATATTTCGATTGCCCAACTTATCTGATTGCTCAACATGCCCCCCTGCCCTACTTATTTGACAAAGCGCAATATTCACTCGCTCTCGTAAAAGCAAACGCCAGACTTGTCGGAAAAAATACTACTCTGCATTGATCTAAGGTAAATTGACCATCTTAAATAAATGGACGTGTTTGAAAAAATGTGGTAACGTGGTTCACAAGGTAAAAATCCCCATTCATGACCATAAAATTGAATTGATAAGATCTTGCAGCTGAACGTACTAAAGTAATCACGGGACGGTCGAAAAATATGCAGAAAGTGCATGGCACCTATCGGATGTGCAAAATCGAAATAAGTAACGATGATCACTGGTATTTTTACTCGAAAAGCGTAAAATATTGAAAAATAAAAAAACACTGCCCATAGAAGGGGGCGTTTTTTTAATTTGAATGGTAAAAAGGCAAGAAAAAGCTGGAAAAAAGCGAGTAGAAAGCAACAATATCGTGGAGTTTCACGTAGAGTCAACCGGTGGTTGTTATATCCCAATGGAAGTTGTAAAATCGTCACGAAATCTTAGGTTGGCCAATCAAAGTTTTACGACGTCGCTGAACACGTTTGTGTTTCTCAACTTGGGTACCCTTTGCAGGGGGCTGGCTTATTTTAATTGAGGTCCGCACCCTATACTTCTCCCACTCACACTATAATGGCGAAACCAATCTCACTGCCTATTCCCAATGCGGATTTACTGTATTGTCCCATTGCACCCAATTGTCCTCGTTGTCATCATGCACATTTTGGCTTCGGGTGCCCTACTCAATCCTCTCCCAAACGTCCGCACCCACACGTACAATCGCTTGTGTATAGCGTGTAGTACGACTATCGATAAGTGCAATTGCTCCAGATGTTTGAGACTAAAAGCCACGATCTCTATAGCCTCAATCCGTGCTTATCTCTATGTGAGCGGGAGCACGGCTAGCTCACAGGCGAGTGCAGTATTCATCGACAGCGATAACGCCACGGACAAGGTGCTAGCGGAGACCCACTTCAACGTGATATAAGAGACTGAAGGAAAGTGGAAAAAGATCTATCTCGCGGATTAGTCGGGCTCCATTGCTCGCCGGAAATTATTTTATGTTCCGTTATTCGAAGCTATTGACACTCCTGATGATATGGGGTAAACCCAAATACCTGCGGTAGACTTACCCAAGTACTTGCGGCTGAATTGTGCCACAATCGTATTCCGCAGAACGTGCTCCACAATGCAGCACCATAGTAGTTTCATTTACATCTACTATTCGGTGGATGTAAATGAAACTACTATAGTCAACTGTGTTATGCAGCGAGGTTACAACAATGTTGTGCCGCTGCTTCGTAAAATATTCGAAGGTTAAATATTTTATCATTATTTTTTTGCTAATTTTTCGATCACATAAGGCTCCGTTATATTCAGTATCAATTTTATTCTCATATGGTACATACGGAAAATTAATTCTTTGTTTTGAAAGATGACACGAATTTGAATAATGACGAGAACCATGATTTCATTTCCCGTGCGGAAAATTGATGGGGCATCCATAATACAATTCGGGCCTTCATGGACTTATTTGTGGATGCCCTTGTAGGGGTTTCCATAAAAGAGCCAGATCGGGTCCGTATTAGGGTATGACAGGGTAGTTAGTTTGACTTAAACTATAGTCTAAGTATGGAGACCAAGTAAGGGCCTTTAAGGCTCAAAGTTGTAGATTCCCTAGTGTGGATTTCCCCAATACTATCAGACTTTGCCTTCATTTTGTTAGATCGATTATCACAATCGCTTAAATATAATCGATCTAACATAACGCATATAATTCCTCTCTGTCTCTCTACCAACCCCTTCCGATTTCCTATATAATCCTTCGAAGATATTTCTACTGTCATATACACTTGGGGAATTTATTCTAGACACTTTAAAAAATTTTGAAATTTCGTTCTTTGTAATTCGTACTTTGTAATTTTTCATTTAAAAACTTAAGGCCGTGATGCCATAAACCAATACGCATGGGATGTGTTCATTTGAACAACGCGGGATTAAATGTGTTAAAATATTCGACAGAATTCCAAGCCTAAAACGTATTGAAACAAGACATTTCTTTTGTACAGTGCACACACACGAGCACGAATGGGTGCAATGGTTTGATGAGGCATCAGTCTCCATCTAGTGCACATATTTTCAAGAATTTTTTTTTTCATAATAAAATTTATCTCCATATTTTAATCTTTTTATAAATATAAATAGAACTTTCAAAGTACAAGAAAAAATTTGAAATTTTTTTTTTTCTTATATTTATCTTGGTGATCTGGCTGCCTGAAGTTACCCCTGCTTTGACCTTGTCGACACGAAATCTTAACTTGGGAGCATCTGAAAACAAAAAGTCGAGTATTTTATTATAAAGTGGAGTTGTAGTTATAACGCCTACTAAAAACGTTCAATCCCAATAAAAAGAAAACAAAATGGCGCACTTTTGAGTTTTCGACTGTTTTTTACAACTTAAATTATTTAAAAATAGGATTAAATATTAATGAATATTTATACCGTTAGTAGGGATCGAAGAGATCATAAAATGCATAAAATTTATATGCATGCATGCATTTACATGCATAAAATAATCCCTACAAATTTGAGCCTAATCGGTGCAATAGTTTTTCCAAAATCCTGTCGACAAGGTCGAAAAACGTTGTTTTGAGAAAAACGCGTTTAAAGTTTTTCTTGTAAAAATGTACATAAAACTTTTAAAAAAAGTCTCTTACTCTCAATCAGCGATGCCTGGTCCATACATTATGGCTTCAGCTTCTTCAACAGCTTCACTTTCTTGGGATTTTTGGTCTCGAAACTCTCTTCTGCGAGCTTTGGACGCTCGACACGGCGGTTGCACGTTGGGCGCGCAGAGACGCTTCTATTCTATCACTCTTTTTAGCCCCTTATCGGTCACTCTGACCTAAATAACGTTTTCTACCGTATTTCTACAGGTATGTAGTATATGAAACTGATGTTTTTAGAAAATCGAAAATTTCCGAAAATAGACTGATACTGATCCCTTAAGGCAATTTTAAAGGCTCTGATTAGTTTGACTTTAATGGCCCGCGATAGCAAATTGTGACCGGCCACTGATTGTTCATGTAGGACTTCCAGAGTAGGACCCTAACAAAATTAGGGAAAATTAAGATAGGCTCGGTCAAAGCGCTAACTCAATTTCCGCACGGGTTGATGTCATGATACTTTGCATTCGGATGGTACGCCGGATTCGTACCGGTAGATTTATCTACAGTCGTGCTGGAATGACTCAAGGATAATTGTAAGGTTATTTTAGATGGAGGTTATTTTATGTAATTACGTTAATATTGGACAAAGACATTAGAAAATAAACGTATGCAACAAGATTAAAATTACCTAGTTGAGCAGTTTTGAAGAACGAATGCTCTGAAAATATATACCAATACGATTGTTCTGTAATCGTACCCCTACACCTACCTTTACATATTGTATAGTTATGTTAAGGGATTGGAAAAAGAAAGTGAAACTACATTTTATTTTGGGTTTACGATCTTTGTGCCTCGGTCAATAAGCAGGCCATAAATTACAGATTTAGGAATTACTCACCATTGGCATACTGTCAACTTTTTTTAAGAACTACGATTTAGGATAAGCCTAATATGATTAAATCATACTGTTTGAATAGAGTTTTCTTAATTTGAAAAGAATGTGTGGAGCAACAATTTTTGTCATTTTAAGCGAGGTTACCCGTCTAGAGCCCGGAAAAAGGGGGAATTACGACAATTTTTTATGGATCCCCAGTTAATAAAACAAAAATTTCATTTGGTGGCCTTTATTCTACATATATTCAAGTATCTTCACAATTTTTTCACAAGATTTTGCAACAAAACAGCGCTGCTAAAGCTGGACGAAGCGAACTTTTGTCTAATAGTTTGCTGCAGCCTGCAAGAATTCTCCAATTTTCCACCTGCAGTAAAAGGTCAAAATAATTTGAGCCCTAGATAAGATTGTCCTTCGAAGTACGTAGGGAAATTGAAAAATATCGATTTTTAATAAAATAGTGCTTGCTTGACAAAAAAATCGCCAAAAATAGTTTTTTTCCGGACAAAATGTTCAATATATAAAATTCCTCTGCGTACTTCGATGTAAAATGCTGTTATAAGGTTCCAAAAAAATGTCAAGTTAATCGGTGAAGAACCGGCGATGTAACGTTGCCGGTCGCAGGACACTAGCAGAAAAAGGTGACTCGCTTCATCCGGCTTCAGCGCCGGTCCGCCGTTTTGTTACAAAATCTTGTGAAAAAATGTATAAAGATGCTTAAAGACATGTAGAATCAAGGCAACCAAACGAAATTTTCATTCTATCAACTGAGTAGGGCAGGGACGGGCATGTTGAGCAGTCGGGTAAGTTGGGCAATCGAAATATCTGGAAAACTAAGCACCGCACGCGGATGCATCAAATGGCGGAAAGAGAGGTATGGGGGAGGGGAACACATCACGCCATCGCCAGTCGCCACGCGGTGCATGAGTCGGTAACACGGAACGTTTCATTATTTCTGCACCCAAAAGTAAAAAAAAACGTGATTGAAAGATCTTCTTGTACCATTGTATGAGAAAAAATACTCCAAAGTTCATTACAATTAATATTCATGTTTCAAAACCAAACTAATTAACAAGCAACTGATGGTTTATTACTGAATTGTACCAAATCATGTTGCATACGTCTAATTTTTTTTATACAATTCTTACTTTGCTCAACTTACTCCACTATCGGGGCAGGTTGAGCTAATATGGCCTTAGTCATTTGCAGAGAGCGATTATCTGTGAAACAATAAGGATAACAGGAATTTCGTCTACAGACTTTTTATCCCAGATAAATTTCCTATTTACCAAAGTAGGTTTCTATTTTATACGGTAGACCGTTAAGGAAATACAGGGCGATAATTCCAAACTTCCTCAACATGCCCTATATATAATGCTCCCTACCCTATATATAAATGCTCCCTACCCTATATATATTCTCCCTACCCTGTAGATAAAAAAAATGTCATAATCCACCTTTTTCCGGGCTCCAGACTGGTTCCCTTAAGTTCATGTTTTACAAGAAACTGAATACATTAACTAATAGCAAGTAACCACGAGTTCGTAGGCGCTACGATACAGGCTATTCCACGCTAATAAGGACTTATCCTGTTGATAGTACAGCCTTTTCACGCGCTCAGCGTTCCTTTTCGATCTTTAAGCCGACCTATGTCCGATAAAACAACCAACCTTGTTTATACTTCCCATTGGGCTCTCCATAAAGCCACACACACACACACACACACACACACACACACATATATATATATATATATATATATATATACACACATATATACACTCTAAAGATCTGTCGACATAAAACGTAACTGCACTGCGCTCACATACCTATATACATTCCGCGGTGTACAGACTGGCCATTCCACAGAGTGTTCTTTTCCTTGGTCTCTTGCTGTCTCTTTCTATCGTACATACTCTCTCTAGCTCTACACGAGAGTTACGCAAGTAAATGGGCGCAAGTATGCACTACCGTACCGGGATTGCGTGAATGGAGTGTCTACTTCTCCCTCTTAGCCGCACACGCTTCGATAAATAACTTGGAAAGAGCGACGTCTGACCATTTATCGCGAAAACCGAGGTGATTTGTGACGCATCCTCGTTGCTTTGGGAGTGCAAGGGAACGAAGGGCGTAGAAGGGCGAAAAGAGAGGTTGGGAGAGGGTTAAGAGAGTACCGATGTGCTTTCGGTACAGATAGGGAGAAAAGTGGTACTTGCTGAATAGAGAGGGAGATCGAAGGAGTGGGGGGGGGGGGGGGGGGGTGCGAGTGGAGGTCACGGTGAAATAATTTCCTCGAGCTGCAAAGGTTTTTGCAACCGGATCTGCGGCTCCTATATTGGGAACCATTATTTCCTGCCGTCTCAAATGCCCGGGTGCACATTCGAATTTTATCACCTCACATCTCGCGGTGTTCGGCACCTTTGCTCTCTTCGTTTTTCCCAACGCTCCAACTAAGATTCGCTCTTCGAGACCATATACTTTCGTAACGTATTACCCCTCTTTTACCGAATACCTCGTTTCTGGCATTAATCGCAATCGTTATATCGGACACCATTCTAATGTATGACCGAACGATCGACTATACAGCAATCACGACATTGATATATTAATCAATTAATTTCTCTATTTATTCGGCCAAAGAAAAAAGTAAATCGGATTGATATTTTGGCGAGCGCGAAAGAGAGACGGTGAGGGAAGAAGAGGCGGGAGCTATACATTCTTTGTTGAAGGGAAATGTCCATGAGTGGGAAGTACGTGCGTGGGTGTGAGTGTGCGTGCGAGTGTGCTAGAGGTCCTTTCACGTAAAAATTTCATTCTAAAGTCTTGATCATTTTTCATCTGTTGGTAGGTTTTATCTATTGTAAATTTCCAAATATTTTTCCAAAAATACTCTATGGAATAAATATTTTGGCAGATATATAAGAATCGATATATAAAAAATATTCGGTTACCTACATTGATTACATATCAAACTTCAAATAATTGTATCTCCTTAGAGAAAAAGAAAAAGGCCCGTTCCGGCTGTGGTTTCAAAATATTTGTAAACATATTGCGAGCCTCCTTCCCCTGATTGCAAGATAGAATTATTATTCACTACAAAAAAGGTACCACATCTTTAAAGCTAAACAATTTTTTTGTTCTTGTTTTGTTTTGTGACACACTTTTCTTTGATAGTTCGATGCTTTGCCTCTTCCAACGTTGTCCAATGTTCTTGGTAACGCAACATACAGATGTCCAATGTTCAAATGTTCCAATGTTTTCCTCCAACGTTCAATATGTTTAATAATGCCACATACAGATTTTTTGCAACGAGTTTTTCACCAATTATATTAAGAAAATGGAAGAAAGAGGACTGAACTACCGAGACATCCTTTGACGAAGAAAAGCGAACTGGTCCAACGGGAAGCGAAAAAAGGTTTGCGCGATTCGACGACCGAGGATTCCGCGAAGTAACTCGGACTGACCCAAAGATGATCGTTGGCCCAGAGCTTTACCTCTTTTGAGATCGAAGTTGACCTGTTAGAAGTACGAAATAACGCTCCCAAAAATGCAGGAAGTTAACAGTACGCTGTTAATATCATATAGTCGTTGACACTGGACCGACGCTCGTGGTTGGGCGGTCGGGGTGCGACTTGGGCGATCACTGATGTCAAGCAGCCTCGGGCGGGGTCAATACTTGGTGCGGTGACCGCTTAGCCGTGCTCTGGCTGGCGCATCGACGAGTGAGGGGGAGGCCATTTTTCTGAGGCCTTGGTGTACATACCTTGAGCAAGAGGTCCGTATACCAAGGAATCAGAGAATACAGGGCCGTCTATACCGGTACGGTTTTTCCACAGTTTCCCCGTACCCTCGGCAAATGCGGTATAGTGTAGCGTAAGTCGGCTGTGGCCGCAACGGGGGTTAGGTAACGAGGGGGGTACTGGAAGGAATAAAAAAATATGGGACTGGTAATAAGCGCAAAAGGCGCGTACCATTGGAACACATCAATAATGGTCGTTGACACTGCAAAACCAGGAATGGACAATCCATACTTTATTATGACAGACACGCCACCCCAAAAATGGGGAAAATAATTCCCGCACGGCAGACATTTTTCGTATGCTCTGAGAATAACCCAAAAATAACGGATAATGCATTGGCGTAGCCAGCGTTTGGGGGGGGGGGGGGGAGGCCCAGGAGGGACGGGCTTGATAAGACCTCGTTTTGTTCACAATCATCGTTTTCTTAAATAAAATTGACATAATAGATGATAATCACGTAACACACATGATATATGAAGCTTTAATCATACGTTGATGTTAACATTAATATCTTACTCTTGCAATACCTTGGAAAATAATCAACTAATTTTTCATCATTCTTTAACCCAGTTACCAGTCTTTGAATTTTACTTTCAGTAGCTACTCCATTCCATAAGTCGAAGTTTTCTATTTTTTTTTGCAAATCGGCCCAAATCTTTTTCAGCGGGATTTTTTTTCAACATGGTCTCTCCCCATGTATAGCAATGACATATAAGAAAATCGTTCCTGAAGTATTGTGCTTCTAAGCCACATTTTTATCCGCCTCATGGGAGAAAAACTTCTCGCACAGCCGGCGGAACTCACTGACCGTACTATTTCTGCTTGGAAAAGTTTATGTAAGTTAGGGCAGCCCTCCTTTTTAATACGCGTTCGCAAATTTATAGCATTTATTTCATCATTTTAGCATTGAAAATGCTTTTAAAGGGGTATATATTGGGTTCGATTTAGGAAGATGTCACACGAAACTAACGCTACCCCCACTCCACAGCCACAGCCGCAGGGTGGGGGGAGCTGCGACCTGCTAAATGCCTGTGATTTGTTGAAAAGTGCTGCATTACATGTAGAATCATATATGGTTACAAGTTGTAAGTTTCAATTTTGGTGTGTACATTACAATATTGGTGGGTTTGGGTTTGTTTGTTTGTTTGGGTTTGGGTTTGGGTGCTTGGGCTTGTTTGGGCTTAGGCTTAGGCTTGTTTGGATGGATGGATGGATGGATGGTTAGTGAGAGAGTGAGAGAGTGAAAGAGTGAGTGAGAGAGAGAGAGAGAGAGAGAGAGAGAGAGAGAGAGAGAGAGAGAGAGAGAGAGAGAGAGAGTGAGAGAGAGAGAGAGAGCGAGCGAGAGGAAGAGAGAGCGAGAGAGAGAGCAATGCAACTTATATTTTTGCATGTACCTTTTTTATCATCCAAAAAGTCTGATTATATTTTCAATGCCATGAAATAGTTGCACTTTGTGTAATATCTGTAGATTTTTTAATTGAAGTATGTATTTCATGACCATCACTTCAGCTCCTAAGGCTGGAGTATCAATTATTCAGATTTTTCTATATTTATTGGTGAAATCTTCTCCGTTCTTCATATCCAATTTCAAAAATTCCTCAACTGCATGAGCTAACGGTAGATCAAATCAGCGTTTTAGATTTACAATGGTATTATCTACTACTTGGTGGTAAATGTTGATCTTCCAATACTCTTCTGATTGTGTATCGGCGGGCACATCTAATGTTTTGCTTTTGGTCCCAATTGACTGAATTGGAAATTTGAATATCTATTTAATTTACGCAATGAAATAACTACTTTTCATACAAATTACGAAACTTCGACGACAGAAACAGTTAGTTTCATTCAAATATTGCTTATATGCTTGCTTGGTTGAAACTTGAATAAAATAATTCGATTATTTGACTTCAATTACTTTGGATCGATTTTTTTCTGAAGGGACGTACCCCCCCCCCCCCCCCCCCCCCCCCCTCCACCGGGAAACGGCTACGCCAATGGTATTCCGTCTTCTGGATGTGGACTCAACTTGTAATAAGGGTGGAATTCCAATAGTAACAAAAACAAGAACCTTTTTTTGTGAAAAATCGGATCAAAGACTGAAGAAGCCGCAGGGGACGAGTCGCCAAGTAATCGATGGAGAACAAGCCTAATTAATTTATACAAAAGAGAACATTCATCTTCAAGGAAAAATATACCAAAGCACGGTATATATATTGCTTGAAAAGAGGCAAATGATTTTATTTACCAACTGAGTTCTTCTACGAGGATTTTCAAAATCCACACCAAGTTGGTTGACAGCGCTAGTTTTTCATCGACCACGACATATTTGTGGGGCTATTAATATAGTTGGCACCGCGACAATATTAAACTGTATACGGTATTAGCGGCAGAGAGACCACGCGATGGAGGGATTCGGATAACCTGCCGTAGAGCAAGCCGATCGTCGTACGTCTACACACATACCGAACAGACAAGCGCAATAAATAAACGGATAATGATAGCACGTTGTGCTACGGATATCGCTCGTGGCGCACGACCGTAACCGGGCAAACGGTAATTTGGAGCGTGAGAGGACCCACAGTGAAATAGTTGCCCCGGTGGGGGCGATACAAGGGTCGAACTCGGGTACAAGGCAGATCGGATCGGTACATTATTTCGTCGTCACAAATACCAACCCAGCGAGGTGTAAGGTGCAGACGTTCCTCTATAGGTACCTTGAGCCACGCAAAGGAATACCTATAGGCACTGAAACTGCCGTTTTATTGGACATGTTTAACTAAATGACAATATCCCTGGGCATATACTCTGTGTTGTGATTACGGATCCCTGGGTCAATTGTGGTACGGGCTTAAGGTGTTACACTACCTTGGCGCTCAGTAAAATAGGTATAAAAATGAATAAAAATGTTGACGCGACTATCAAATACATAAAATCATTTTGATTTTTCACGAATACATTATTCTGAATTTAAAAAATTAAAAAATGGCGGCGATATAAGTCTCCTCGTAAGACCCTCTTTTGAAAATCCTCGCCGATGGTGGATTTTTTTTCTCTGTCAGGCATGGTCTGAAGAATAAAAATAATTTATTTGTAAAAAAAAAGATTAAAAAAACAAGCTTTTATTTAATGTACTAAAAAGTAGAAAATAATTTTTTTTTTACCATATCACCTACATGTGACTATAAATAAAAGCTTGCGGCGCTCAACTTTTTAAATGTTTAATAAATTTGATCAATCCAGTTTCTTTAACCGTATTTAATTTGGCACAATTTATACAAATTATTATCACACGTTTATACTCAGTTTGATGATTTTTATTTAATAAATCGAAGGTTGTTTTACAGTAAATTAAATACAGTTGATATGTTAACGGATTTATGTAAATAAAAGATTATATGCCTAAATTTTGAGCACCCCAAGCTTTTATTTATAATCACATATAGGTGACTTGGTAAAAAAAAGTCTACTTTTTAGTGCATTAAATAAAACTGTTTTTTCAAAATATTTTTTTTTACATCTGTCATGGTGGCATCTATCATAGATGTCGGCTCACCGCCTATTGGACCTTACCCTTGAATATGCTATCCGAGACCACTTAGAGCCAATTCAAACACAGACGGCTACGAATTTGTTTGTACAGTGGGTAAAAAAAGTATTTGCACAACTCGTGTTTTGCGAATTATCCTTCGAAAAAAAAAAAAATGCATTAGCCTTTTGTAGTGTACAAGGTGGTCAATTAATTAGCACTCCGATAAACAATAACCATTAAAGTATATATTTAGAATAAATTGAGAAGACAATCGATTACAATGTGTCTCGCTGGACGATCATCGGGCGACTGACTCTATCTGCCTACTCAGTCCCACACACTGAGGTGCTTTATTTTCGGGAATCACTCACACTCACACGTCTACCGGTATATCGTATTCATGTGACTACATGACAATTCCTCCCTTTTTATTTCGTGTTACCATTACAATTTCTTAATCGATTTGAACGGCGCAATACTTTCTCTGGTTCCTTCTCAGGTGCAACTTTACCAGTAGTTTTATCATCAATTGGCGCAATGAATCGAACGATCTGATCGACGTGCCGTTTCCACACTTTGCCAGCCTCTACTTTAACTTCGAACGTTACTGGCGATAATTTCTTTATAATTCGACCTTCAATTCGTTTATTACTAAGTACACTGAAATCATCGACCATCACGATGTCGTCAATTTGGAAATCGACATTGCGATTACCTTTTTTACTCGCTACCTGTGCCAACTGCTTTGTTTGTACATCATCACTCACGCTCGGCGTTAATAAGTCGAACCTTGTTCTCAGCTCTCGCTTATACATCATGTATGCAGGCGTCCTTCCCGTTGTACAATGCTCAGTAGCTCTATAATCGAACAAAAAGAGATTAATCGCATAATCAAGCGATTTGCCACTTTTGACAATTTTGTCTACTTTATCTTTGATCGTTCCCACGAAATTCTCGGCAGCGCCGTTTGTCGCAGGATGACGTGGTGCAGTGAAGCTGTGCCTTATACTGTTACTTTTACAAAATTCTTGAAATTCGATACTCGTATATTGCGTATCGTTATCACTAACTAAATGTCTCGGGAGACCAAAACGAACTAAAACTTTCTTAAACTCTTCGATTACCCTCGGTGCCTGAGTGTATTTTGCATATCAATAATTTCAGGCCACTTCGAGTAAACATCGATAATCAACATAAACATGTGACCGTGGAACGGCCCTAAGAAATCGGTATGAATTCTACTCCAACAGTTATCCGGGAATGGCCACGGCGTTAACGGAACACTCGCAGGTTTTTTCCGCTCTTGCACACACACTTTACATGATGCCGCAATGTTCTCGATGTCTTTATCGATGTTCGACCACCATACGTAAGATCTCGCCAGCATTTTCATTTTCACTATGCCGAAATGAGATGCATGCAATTCGTTTAACACACAATTTGCACTGATTCTGGAGCTACTACTCGGTATCCCCACATGATACACTCTTTTTCTACCACTAGCTCGTCAAGTTTCGCATAGAAACTTTTCTCATACTCGTTCAACTCGCTCGCGTTTGGCCATGTACCCTTTATATATTGTACTATCTTACTCAGCATTCTATCGCGCTTTGTTGCATCTGCAATCTCCGCCGCGTTTAATGTTTCAAATGACTCTTCGGCGTCATTTATCGATGTATACTCGTTATTGAAAATTGGAGTGCTGTCTTTGACAGGGAGTCGCGAGAGTGCATCACAATTACCGTTATGCTCTGATCTAATATATTCGATTTTATATGTGAATCTCGACAGGAAATACGCCCATCTTTGCAATCTACTTGCTGTCGTTAACGGAATCTCTTGTTTTGGGCCAAAAATAAAAACTAATGGTTTATAGTCTGTTCTTAAAGTTATTTATTTACCAAAAATATAATTATAAAACTTCAAATCCGAAGACAATGGCACTCGCTTCCTTGGCAATGATAGCACGATTTAACTCTTTTTCGGGAATTATCTTCGATGCATATGCGATCGGTTTCTCTGTGCCGTCTTTATATCGGTGTGATAATATCGCTGCTAACCCGTACGACGATGCATCACACGCTAATACAATTTCTTCGTTTGGGTCGAAATGGGCCAATACACACGGTGATACTAATTCTCTTTTCACCCATTCAAACGCGTTATCGCACTCTTTTGTCCATTCGAACTTATCTTCATTTGCACACTCATAAAGTGGTTTTAGTTTGGTCGCTCCCTCGGGTAAAAACCTCGCATAATACGTTACCAGTCCCAAAAGTGAATCTAACTGCTTTTTATCGACCGGCGTCGGAGCTTCGATCATTCCATTTACTTTCGTTCTCGACTTGTGCAAGCCGTCTTTATCAATAACAAAACCCAAAATATCTAATCTGTCTTTAAAAAAATCGCATTTGCTTATATTAACTTTGAAACCGCATTCTTCGAATCTCTTACATACTGCGTTTAACGTTTTTAAATGCTCTTCATCGGTCTTTCTCGAACAGAAAATATTATCCAGATAAGGAATTGCTCCGTCTATTCCGGCTAAACATTGCTCGATTTTCCGTTGAAAATCCCCCGGTCCCGATGCAATGCCCTCTGACATTTTTGTGTATCTGTACAACCCTTAGTGCGTTGTTATTGTTAAACAATCTCGACTACTTTCTTCTACCGGAATTTGCATATACGCATGCTCTAGATCAATCTGCGAAAAACTTTTGCCATTTCTCAACGCCATAAACATTTCGTCAATCAACGGTATCGGATGTCGATCTCGAACGAAATTTGGATTTACCGTTAATTTAAAATTACCGCAGATTCTCACGGTACCGTCCGATATTATTACCGGCACAATTGGCGTTGCCCATTCGCTCACATCGACCTTTTCGAGATGTCCCAATTTAACAAGACGATTAATTTCATCCTTAACTTTGCTTGTTAATGCAAATGGCAAATGTCTCGCTTTTAACGCTACAGGCTGTGCATCTTCTTTCAATACTAATTTAAGTTTTCCCTTATTATACACCCCGGGGCCCGGGCCAAACAATTTCGGATATTTCTCTGGGAATTGTTTTGTCACGTTATTTACGTCAATTTTATTACAATCATTTCCGTTGCTTAACAAGTTTAATGACAATGGCCATAGCCCAAAAACTTTTAGCCATTGTCTACCGTTCAAAATTGGGCTATCACTTGTCATTACACTCATTTTTAACGTTGCTTCCCGATTTCCTAATTTTACTTTCAAATTCTCTAATACTCCCTCACTTTCTAATGGAACTTTGCCATATCCGTTCAACGCAGGCGCCTCGCGCGTGATTTTATTTTCGGGAAAATATTTATTTTTATCACTTTTTGATATAATCGCAACATACGAACCCGAATCGATTTCCATATCTATTTTTTTCCCATTAATCGTTACGTTTAAAAACATAGGATCAGCTTTTACATTGTCGATTGCTGCGTTACCGGTCTTCGGCTCGCCTTCGTTGTCGTTTACCATGAAGAAGTCGTATACCGCCTCCTCCCGCCGCTGCTCCTTGCTCGTCGACTCTCGCTCTAAGTGTTGAACTGCTGCCTTCTGCGATCGGCACAGAGTTGCCAGGTGCCCCTTCTGTTTACACGAATTACACGTGCTGTATCGATGATAGCAATCACGTGCCCAATGGTTTGACTTCCCACAACAATAACACGATGAACGCCTCGCGCTCTGAGAATGTGTGTTATTGTGCGGAGCCTTATTCCCACTGTTACTTGGAGTTTTGTTATCGTAGCGCTGTCCTCTCCCTCGGACACCGCGATGAGCGCCTCTTCCTCTCGTACTGGGATGGCTCTGTCTCTTTTTCTCACTCGCGCGCGAATTCGACTGAACTACGTTTACGCTCGCGTTACTTGTTGTGCCGGTATTAATTTTATCTGTTGTCGACTCGTTCTTTTCTGCCTCTTCCATCGCAGCAGCTATTTTGTATGCTGAATCTAATTTATCTTCACGAGACAGTGCTTTTTTTGTTGCGTGATCTTTCAGTCCACATACTAACTGATCTCCTAACGCTACTTTCGCGTCAGCGAAATTACAATTCAACGATAAGCTTTTTAATCTCGCCGTAAACTCCGCTACCGATTCCGTTGCACTTTGATGCGATTGATAGAACTTGCATCTTTCCATTGTTTCTGACGGTTTCGGATTTAAGTGATCATTTACTAATTTTACTAACTCAGTAAACGATTTTGTACTTGGCTTGTATGGCGCGCATAGATCCCGAACAAGTTTGTAAGTATCGGCACTTATTTTCGTTAACAACACTGCCGCTTGTTTTTCGTCTTTCACGTCGTTGGCTATGAAATAGAATTGGAGCCTCTCTGTATATGTTTCCCAATCATCTTTTCCTAACTGGAATTCCAATTTCGTGCCGTTGCTCTCTCCTACCATTGTGTGAGTTTCCCTAGGCGTCTTGTTTATGCGTTCGTTTTCGCTGCTCTGCGGTTTCTTATCTGCGTCCTGTCGTTGTCCTTTGCTACCGTTTACTTCGCTTACGTGAGTTCGTAGAATTTTACGAAGCTCATCGATACTCAAATTTTCATCGTATACTAACTCTAACTGTTCTAGAGTTTCAATTAATTGAGATTTCGTAAGCGCATAAATCCACGACGTTCTAGTACAATCGATGGCACTTTCACTGCTTCCAGGAACCGGCATTTAACACATTGGCATAATATGTACTAATTGACAAATTTTAATTTTCGTATGCGGTCAATTAGAAAAATAATACATTTTATTGCAACGCACTTTCACCATTAATTGTCTCTTCAACTGTTATTTGTTCATTTTCTTGTCAACTATTCCCTTTCCGAATACACACGATGCACGTGAAATTTTTTTTGGTATATTTGTAATATCGTTTACAGCGCACACTTTACTGTTTCTGCGCATTTTAATTCCATATACTGAGCAACCATTATTCTCCACTGACCGTCCAGACGCTTCAATGCTGTTGTATTCTCGACTTTCGTTTTCCGTGCTCTCCGATTGCTGTGGACTTCGAATACGGCGTGCTATACGCGTTCGAAAATACCTCGTCGCCAAAATTGTAGTGTACAAGGTGGTCAATTAGTTAGCACTTCGATAACAAATAACCATAAAAGTATATATTTAGAATAAATTGAGAAGACAATCGATTACAATGTGTCTCGCTGGACGGTTATCGGGCGGCTGACTCTATCCCCCCACTCAGTCCCACACACTGAGGTGCTTTATTTTCGGGAATCACTCATACTCACACGTCTACCGGTATATCGTATTCATGTGACTACATTACACCTTTTATTTTTTTCGAAATTTTTTTTCGAACATTTTATTTTTCTGCGAAAAAAAAATAGCTAAAGTTTTTTTTTCGTAGGACAATTTGAAAAACACGAGTTGTGCAAATACTTTTTTTACCCACTGTATTTTAGTGTATATATTATGTTGTGTTAGTGTAATTATAATATTTTTTTTTAAGTTGAATAATGCATTGTCACCTCTTAAATGCATGTTTGCAAAATTTCAGAGCTCTGAATAGTTGGGAGGTGGGTGAAATATCGATTTTCCATTTTGCATCTCACAGAAAGTGAAGTTAAATAAAAGCTTGTAAAAAATGTCTTGTAAAGAAAGCTAAGAGCTAATGTGTAGCATAGGGATTTTTTTGAATTTTTTGTAAAAATGACAACTGTTTGAAAAAAAACTCTGATTCTTACCCACATTTTGAGTTTGAAAAATCAATTTAATAAAATAATCCGGCATCCAATAAAAAAAATCCTATGATACTTTCTGAATAATATTATAAAAAATATGTGGTATAAATTTCATCAAAATCGATTGAGTAGATCTCGAGATATCTTGTCCACCAGATTGAAAAAAGTGGACCGCAGAAAAACGCAAAAGTAAAAAAAGTACCACGTCAGCGCCTTAAAATCAAATATTTTTTTATATAACCTTCAATCTGCGATTGCTGAATCATACATGAGATCTTCCATTGATGTTGCGATGTCCTCTGACTCCTTTTGAGCTACTCTTTTCAACTTATTGGCCTCTTTGGTTTCTCGCTAGGCTCTCATGTTGGCTATCGATATCCGCTGTCGGTTCTCGACTACTCGCAGTGCGCTTGGGCCAGTTATGAGATTTAATAATTGAATCATCAGTAATATATAAGTATATCCATCATTAAATTGACTTACTGCAATATAAGATACAATCTCAACAATGTTTGCACTACTGAAACGTACGTTTGGAGCCATAGACCACACTGCAAAAACAAGTGTATTGTTTTTGCACACTTGAGGTACGTAAATGTCTGTAGACACTTTTTACACGTTTTAACGGGTGTGAAAAACAACGGTATAAAAATAACACAGATAGATACGTTCAAATAACACACTTACGTGTGTTATTTTCTTGCACACGTTAAAACGTTAAAAATAATAAATTCAATAAGAAAAGCCTTTTATCGTCAAAATATATATATTTATTGAACATTATGATAACATTATTGTTACAAGTATTGAGGTTTAGTCATGGAGAATTTCACAATCGAGCAACGCATAGATATTGTGAAAATTCGCGACAAAAAAAGGTGAATATTTTGCAGAGACGCGGAAAAAAGTCCACTCGTCTTTTGGTCATAATAATGCACCATCTCGCAACACGGTGGTGAAATTTATCACAAAATTTGAGGTCAGTGGTTCAATTCTGACGGCGAAAAGCCGTGGCCGTCCTCGTACCGGTCGATCGAATGAAAACATAGCCTCAGTGATTGCGAGCGTTGACGAAAGTCCTTCCACCTCGATTCGCCATAGTGCTCAGCGATTGGACAATTCAAGATGCGCTGTAATAACAAACAAATTTACAAATATTTGCTAGATTCACATTTGCGTCAATGTCGCATTCCCGGGAATTCAATAATTCCATATAATAGGATAAGATAAGATACAATAAATGTACGGTACATACGCTAATTATTTTTGGGAGGGTTCGGAGAGATAGGGAGAGGAAACCAGATAAATTGCCGATCCAACCTTTCCATCGACGGCGACCGGTGCGGTTCGTCACAACGTTTCCTTTTTCTGGTGGTTGGCCGAAGTTCGTTGTACAGCAACGAGCCGGCCCTCCTGATTCACGACGACGAGATCTTTTCCTCCGGGGCCAGGTATTGGTGTAGTAACACCTCCACGTGGTTTAAACCGCCGGTTTATTTTTTTGTCTTCGGATCCCAATTTATGTGTCGTGACGGATATATAGTTCTTGAGGGATCCTTTACTGGTTGTCGTCCCAGGGGTTTCCGAATTCGTCCGATATGCCCGTACTCGAGGGAGATAACTTCCGGACACCACTTCTCTCTTTCGTCTCTCTAGCTCAATTACTCAATTTTCCTTTCGAAGTCTACTCTCCTCTCTCTCTCTCTCTCTCTCTCTCTCTCTCTGTATCATATCCCCACTCCCCCACTCTCCTTCCATACTCGCTCCCTCTCCACGGATATGACGCACATCAATACGTTACACAGTTGACATCTGTCAGTCGCCGAGTTGATGTTTCATTTTTTGAATAAATCTGTGGACGTGCTGCCGTAATCGAGGTAATTTTTTAAAAATATGATCAATAACTCACAATTAACACACTTAAGGCGTCTTCTCACTTTACAATTTTCAAAAAATCGATTTTTTTTATAACATTTTTCGAAAGTATACATATCCAAAAGTATCATACTAAAATTTTATGAAGATCGGAGGAGTCTAATTGTATTTTTGTGTGACCTTTACTTTATACCCGGGCACGTTCATCTGCTCCGCTCGGAGGGGTGAAGCGTACCTGGCTTTATACACTTGAGCAGTTACTACCTTTTATGAATCTAGTACACCTGCTTAAGTCTATTCACTTATGGTCCTTTATTCTTCGAATTGAACCTTTACACGTGCATTTTTGGAGGGAAAAGTAACTGAAAACGACGCTATACTGCTCTTTCAACATCAGTCGAGTTTGAAACTTCGAAACGGCAACATCTCTGCGCTCGTGATTGTTACAATGGATAAAAAGTCCTCGCAACAAAATTCTTCATGGAGACGTCCAGGTTCGAGAGCCAAAAAGCCAAAATTTCAAGAAGTTCGAGTGATAGTGACCGTATAGGCGTAGCGAACCGCCGCAGCTCCGGTGCCTCAAAAGAAGCCAGAACAAAACGCAGAAACGCTATTTTAGATGAAAATGAACACTATGAAGAAGTAGAAGGCATACTCTATGGTGCAGGCATCGCTGATTAAGCACAGGTAAGATTTTTTTACGATTTTTCATTAAAAAAAAAACTTTAAACGCGTTTTTTTCGAAACAACGTTTTTCGACGGCTTGTTGATAAAATCTTCGAAACTACTGAACCGATCCTTATGAAATTTTAACCACATATTCTTTACAACTATATCTATAGCGCATATCAAGGATTTTTTTATTTTGATATTTACTATTTTTTTTGACAAAAACGGTGAAAAAACACGTTTTTTTTTGTTTTTTTTCGAAAAACGTCCGCCATTTTGCTATTTTTGCATATATCAAAAATCGTATGATATGCGCTATAGCCATTAACATACTGAATCCAAAACCGTTTGATTTTTTTGTTTCAGATGATCCATCTGCGAGATTTCATCAACAGCGCAGACCTACAATTTTTTTAGGACATTTTTTTAACTACAGTTTTCGTCTATAAATAGTGACTTAAATAAATAATTTTTTTTTTCTGTATTTCGAAAGTGTATTTATTAAGTGTAACAACTTTTATATCAATATCTATAATATAAACCTATTTCAAAAATTCATGAAAATAGCCTTTTCTTAGCGTCTAAAGTGAGAAGACGCCTTAAAGTATGTTGCTTGTTCCCGTGTTATTTTTGCTCGTGTGTCGCTATCAACGTGTGTTGTTCAGTCTAATGTGTGTAAATATGCATTTTATATGCCGATTCTACACGCTTTATATGTGTTTTCATAAGCATGTTGTTGATGGGGACAGCTACGAAAGTGTGTAATATATCTAATGCGTAAAAATTGCAGATTCACGTGTGTAATTTTAACGCATTACGTGTTACCAAATGCATAAGTGTGTAGAATCAATGTGGCAACGCGTGTCCAGCTTTTATGCTGTGTTACTTCTACATAGTTTGAACACACGTCAAACACGCCTAGTTTTTGCAGTGCAAATGACAGCGTCTAGACTTTCATTATTATTCTAAATATATCCTTTTAAACAAGTTCTAACAACTCGTCTAGACAACAATAGGTTAAACGAGTTCCAACCTTGCGTACCCCCACTGTGTATCTGCAACAATACCCTTTGTCAAGACATTGTCCGCTCATACCTGTCCGCTCGCTACCTGAGACGCGAACCGACTCTCTGCTGCGCTCAATTCAAATAGCTGTAACTTCGGTAATCATTGGAATTTTGACATGTTTAAACTCTTAAAGTATTCTTAAAAGTGTAAATAATAAATCGAGCCAATAAAAAGTCGATTTTTTGTTATCTTAAAGTGGTGTAACTCCTTAAGGGAGACAACCAGTCCATAACCTGGAGAAGAATATGAATTTTGTAACAAAACGGCGGCCCTGAAGCTGGGTGAAGCGAGTCACCGTTGTCTGATAGTGCCCTGCGACCGGCAAGAATTCTCAAATTTTTTACCTGGAACGAAGATTTAAAATAAATTGAGTTCTAGATAAGATTTGCCTTCGAAGTACGTAGGGAAATCGAAAAATGTCATTTTTTTAATGGTGCATTAAAAAAAATGGTTTCCGGTAAAAAAAATCGTCGAAAATATTATTGTTGGGAGAAAATATCAAAGTATCAAAAATCCCCTACGTACTTCACAGTAATATAATGTTATAAGGTGCCAAAAAAAAAATCATTTGAATCGGTAAAAAATTGGCGATGCTTCGTCCAGCTTCAGCGCCGCCATTTTGTTACAACTTGTGAAAAAATTGTAAAGATACTTGAAAATACGGAGAATTACGGTCACCAAACGGAATTATCATTGTATCCATGAGAAATCCATTCAAAAATTGTCGAACTTCAACTTTCTTCCGGACTGGTAGTCTCCCTTAAACGACTACAAAAAATAAAAATTCACTGCCCTCATTTTATTTTGAAAAAATGCAATGAAGCTTATTCGTGATTTTTTGGCATCGCGATATATCGTTAATTTTTTATGACGCTCCAGTCTTTTTCATGAATAATTTTTATGAAATGCAATGAGCAATGCGATAACCCATTCTTTGATAAGTGAAGTTCAAACAATTCAGCCGACAAGGAGAAATTCATCTAAGGAATCTCCAACCTCCAAAAAAACTCTCATAATGAACCATATTGTTAATAATTCCTTGAGACGATTATAGATCAAATTTAAGGGGACGTTACCGTCGAGAGGAATGGAAAATGCATGAGCTTCGGGAATTTTTTTCGTATAAAATAAATACTTATAGAAATAGACTTCAACGTATTTTATTCTTCTATCAATGGAGAATAAATTCGATTTTTATCTATATTAAAAAAATCCAAAATGGCGGCTGCAGCTCCCGTCGAATGAAGCCATGCACGGCGTCTTTTGGTCTGCGCGGGACGCTCCACAGCTTTGCCAGTTCATCTGACACAAAAACGGGTTAAAAATGATTAATCTAGACTAAATTTGTGGGACCTTAGCGATTTTTGTTTTGTGAAAAACGCCTGGATAACAAAATGGCAACGGTGTGAAATAAAACCCAAATTTTTTACCCGGTTTTTTCTTCCTTCAACTGACAAAAAAAATGTCTAAATCAATTTTTGACAAAAATCACTTCCTGATGGCCCCGCAAAGTGAATATCCTTGCGTAGAGATTCATGTGAATCGGTTCACCCGTTTAAGATGTAGAGCGTCCCGAGCACTGAAAAATGCTGTTTCCAGATAAACGCATTTAAAGTTTATCGTTCAGGTTGTAAATTCTAAAATACTTTAGATATAAATATATCCTTTTACCCACGTATTCTAAACAATTGAAGGATGCAAGTTATGTAAAAAAACCAATTTTTCGTCGCCATGAACGGTAACCTGTCCTTAATCTGTACAATATGTTTAAAATAGTTTAATCCATCAATTGTTTGCTTTCAATTGCGTTTTCTTAAAACATATTTCACATTTACTTCATTGCCATTTCCCATTTAAAATGACTACGAAATTACTACGAAGTCTACGAATTTTCTGGAAAATCAACTTTTAATGTGACTACACACATATATATCCATCTTTGAGAACGGCTTTCGAGGGTGACGAACCTCAAGACCTGATCATTCTCTAAGCGAATGATTACCGTTAATTGATTGAGGCATCAGTCTCCATCTATTGCGCATATTTTCAAGAATTTTTTTTTCATAATAAAATTTATCTCCATATTTTAATCTTTTTATACATAAAAATACAATTTTCAAAGTAAAAGAAAAAATATAAATTTTTTAATTTTTTATTTATCTTGGTGATCTGGCTGCCCGAAGGTACCCTTGCTTTCACCTTGTCGACACAAAATCTTACCTTTGGAGCATCTGAAAACAAAAAGTCAAGTATTTTATTATAAAGTAGAGTTGTAGTTATGACCCCTACTAAAAACGTTCACCCCCCGATAAGAAGAAAACAAAATGGCGCACTTTTGAATTTTTCGACTGTTTTTTATAACTTAAATTGTTTAAAAATAGGACTGAATATTTATACTATCATATAAATTCATACTATATGAATATTTATAATCGGTGCAATAGTTTTTCCAAAATCATGTCGACAAGGTCGAAAATCGTTGTTTTGAGAAAACCGCGTTTAAAGTTACTCTTGTAAAAATGTACATACTACTTTAAAAAAAGCCTCTTACCCTCAATCAGCGATGCCTGGTCCATACATCATTACTTCAGCTTCTTGAAAAGCTTCACTTTCTTGGGATTTTTGGTTTCGGATCACTGTTCTGCGAGCTTTGAACGCACGACAGGGCGGTTGCACGCAGCGCCCAAAGACGCTTCTATTGTATCACTCTTTTTAGCCCCTTATCGATCCCTCCGACTTAAATAATGTTCTCTACCGTATGTCTACAGGTATGTAGTATACGAAACTAATATTTTTAAAAAATCTAAAATTTCCGAAAATAGACTGATACTGATCCCTTAATTGTACTTTTGTCCGTTGTTCAGTTTCATTAAAAAAAAATTGGCACGTAACAAAAGTATTACGATTGCACCGTGTCTTCAATCAATAGATATATCTAACGCCTTGGATCGCTATTTAGAGGCAAAATAGTGTCTGCGTGTTTGTTACGCGGGAACAATGAGGATTGCGCTCACACTTCGATCCTGTAAGTGTGAGATGATAAAGGCCGATATGTAACCTGTACCCACACTCTCACACACAAATCTATATATATATGGATGCCCATCGGACCATGGATTCAGGGACCTCGTTATAGTGAGTGGTTATAGAGTATCACTGGATAGTCTGGAGTATTGAACGTCGAACAGAGGCGAGTCAGCTCGAGAATATTCGACACGTAGATAGACCACATAGTTCCCTACGTACCTGTGACTGCCATTCCAAGTTCTTCGATTAAACCTATGAATTTCGATCGACTGAGTCGGTAGATGGGAAGTTTGAATGGGAGGCGATACGCCGCGATGAGCTTTCCCAGCATTTCGATTCCGATCCAATTCGCTAGCCAGAGTGCTCGATGACAAATCGAATCCAGGATATATTCGATCCTCTATTATCCTACAGTGTCCATCGGGTTAATCCATTTTCCTCGAAATGTCCATATAGACGCTATACTCGAGATGCGGCTCGATGCAAAAGTAGGACAATTGTTAGCTCACATCAGAGTTCGTTCGTGGATGCTTCGACCGGTAACGGTCTCATTAAAATTCGCTGTTCAACGAATATTGGATTTCAAAAAACGTATACTTTCTGTGTATTATCGTTTTCCTAGTACAGACTTCCTCGTCGCTTCTCCCGAAGGCTCATTTAATACACGAGAACACAATTGTTCAGCTTGTGTAGCATGAACTGTCGTCCAACAAGAAAATACCTGTCATTATTATTTTTATCATCGAATGGAACAAATGCAGTGACAAACATTTACAAAAAATAGGCATGTATCGGATAAAGTTATGCATCTTGATCACATACAGTACTGGACAAAAAAAGTACGCACCGGTGTAATCTTGATGTTTGTCCTAATATGTAAGTGAAAATGATAAATAGAATAGGCATTAAGTAGTCTAGAGGAAAGTTAACTACTCTGCTTCTATGTTTTCACAAAAACAGTGTCAAAAATATTCGAAAACTGTGTGAGATTGCGTGAAAGCCGTAGAGTACCAATTTTACGTTGGACAAAAAAAGTACGCACGCGACAAAAAAAGTAAATATACGTTCGTATTCTTACCTAATACTTAGTATGACCACCTTTTGATTTAATGACAGCTTGTAAACGTCGAGGCATACTTTCCACAAGGTTGTGGATGTGCTGCTCGTCTATGTCATTCCACGCTTTGGAATAAGCCTCAAAAAGTTTTTTTTTATTCGTCACTTCGCCTTTGTCAACTTTCCGGTCCAAAATCGACCACAGATTTTCAATGGGATTCAAATCTGGCGATTGCGCTGGCCAATCCAAAATTGTTATCCGTAACGAACGAAAAAAAAGCCGCTGTTTTGCGCGCCGTTTGTTTCGGGTCATTATCTTGTTGGAAGATAAAGTCGTCCTGGCAACCGAGCTTCAGCAAGGAGTCTTCCAAATTTTTGTTAACAACATTAATATAAATATCTGCTGCCATTGCGCTGTCGATTTGAACTAATTTACCCATTCCTGACCACGCAAAACAACCCCAAACTAATACGCTGCCTTCTCCGAATTTAACAGTTTTCTGTACATTTTTTTCAAGAAGCTGTTCTACGGGCTTTAACCATACGCGTGGTCGCTGCTTATGACCGAAGAGGTCCAACTTGCTTTCATCACTCCCAATAACTTTTTTCCAAAATTCGATGGGCTTATCGACGTGTTCTTTTACAAATTCAAGGCGCTTGATTTTATTTGCCTTTCGAATTAACGGGCGACGCTGTGCAAAACTATTTCTTCGTCCTGTTTCTCGCAGTCTTCTACGCACTGTGCAATCAGAAATATTCAGCCCTGTGTTTTCTAAAATTACACGGTGGTGATCATCAGATTTTTTGTTTCTCTAACAATTCTACGATCATCGAATAAGCTCGTCTTTCTTTTTCTTCCACGACCGACCTTGTCCGTTACTACGCCAAGCTGGGCAAACTTCTCAGATATTTTTCTCACTGCACCTTCACTCACTTCATATTTTCTTCCGATTTCCCTATTAGATAGACCGTTTTCTTTATCTTTAACAACGAGTTTCCTGACTTGAATCGAAATTTTCGGCATTGCGCGCTTTTGGGTACCATTCACTTTCACAGAACAACGATAACTGGCAGAAAATAAATGAAATCTATTTGTTTACATTACGTTTGTTCCTTAACAGCCTTGGGCGAAAATAGTGTCATCGTTACCTAGAAAAATAAATAAACACTACGATGCGTACTCTTTTTTGTCCAACGTAAAATTGGTACTCTAGGGCTTTCACGCAATCTCACATGGTTTTCAAATATTTTTAATATTGTTTGTGTGAAAACATAGTAGTAGACTAGTTAACTTTTCTCTAGACTGCTTAATGCCTATTCTATTTATCATTTTCTTTTACATATTAGCACAAATATCGAAATTGCGCCGGTGCGTACCCTTTTTTGTTCAGTACTGTATGTATTCGTACTTATTTAAAAGATGAACAAACTTTGTACCTCTTTTATAAAAACTACGGGCCAAATAGCAGAATAACGGTTCATGGTAACGTATGTGACGTAGAAGGTAATCGAAGATTTGTCATTAGCCTGCAATTGCGGAAGGGATTAAAGAAACCGATCGGTGATTGACGCCTCTGGAGGTCCGATCGAGGAGTCAGTTACATACAGAAAATTACATCCTGCGGATGGGTTTGAACGAGAGAAACGTAATTAGGGAGCAAAAGGGCAAAATACTAACAGGAACGTCCTGCATCGCTGATAGAGCCACGACCGAACAGTCCCAGGTTTATGATTAATCAGTACTAATTTGCACAACGTACGTACAGAACTTACGGTCGCCTGATACTGTTTTCCAAACTATGACCTGTTTTGTCACCTTTACGGACGAAACGGACATTCAATGAGCGAAGCACACCGTCAGTCTCGTCTCCATCGAACAATAAGTTTCGTTAATGAAACGTTGATCACGAAAGGGATATGCACGTTGCTGCCATTGGGAGTACGTTACCGCAACTCCACCGTCCAGTTCGCAGTCGGGAAATTGAATAGTCAACTATCCTACAGACATACATGATCGCGCAATTGACCCCAACGAAAACGTGCCCGAGATCAACGCATATACTGAGAGAATTAACACAGAAAAGGCACCATTGTAACGACTAAATGTTAGAACAGAAAATGAGATTTTCCTGCGATCATTGTCATTCCCAGACGTTTTGTACATTCCATATTTGCAACATAAATATATCACGAGTACGAAAAAAAAAAAATGGCAGTATTATTGGGAAAAAATGAAGTCTCGCCATTTCTCTTCTTCAGTGTACTACCAGTTTGTTGGGTTTTTCGGACGAACGAGTCCAATTTGCATTCATGATGGCGGAATTAGCGATTGCCCGGTTCCCGGTCTGGGAGAATTTCACCGGCGAATTCTGGAACTGTGATGGACTCGGGTTCACGCGCAATGTCGGAGACCGAGGCTCCATGAACGCATAATATCTATCAATGTGTCACACGACGTGTGTTCTGACACGTAAATAGAATATATCTGCGATCCATGCGAACACATGAATGCGTACGCACGGCATTAAGCTCGTGAACACAGAGAACGGAAGAGGGAAGGGACCTTCATCAATTCAAATTACCAAATCCATTTACTCGAGTCACGATAGAGAAAGAGAGCGACGGACGGAGGGACAGAGGAAAAGAGTGCATAGACTAGATTGCATTCTCGTTTGGTACGAAATAATTATTGAAGACAGAACCATACGTTATACTTTATTAGTATGGTTTTCCAACAACCAAAAAGTAGAGAAAATAATAGACGAACGGAAAACTTTGTCGCTGCTGATAATGTCGACTGCAACAGGAGTCGTCTACACCGGCAATTGAAGAACCGAAATGCTAATAAAATACAACGTTCAAAAGAGACTCGACTGAAGATTTTTCCAGCATTTTTGTTTGGAAATCGTTTTTTTTTGTTGCACACTTTCTGAGGCGATTTGCACGAAGCTTTTCTATTGCATTCGATCGTCTTAAATACTTAGAACTACTGAAGAAACATGAAAATTCATTGTACAGTCGAAATATGAAAAGAAAACGGGTAGACTTTCCGATCGAACGTTATAAATTTGAATACGAGAAATTACAGTACAACAAAATTCTGAATTATTCAACAGCACACCCATTTTAATTGGAGTAATAAAACTGATAATCTTTAAGGCCCAACAGTATTCCGTAAGGGCTTAGAAGATATTTAAACGGTTAAAATATTCCATATTCGAGGAATTCACGTGTTGTCTTGTAGTTTTTGTATTTTTAATATTCGTTCGTTACGCGCTGGACGCGAAAACACAATGTGAAGGCATTGTGTCACACTCGGGTATTCATACGGGCGGCGTCAGACTATTCGGGCCAAAGTAAACTCGTATATGTGAGAGCTTCGCTCTCCAGCCTCGAGGCTTGTGGTCGGACGCCTGGTTGAGCGAAAACATAGCGCAAGCTCGACAACGCGGATATTACCGCACGCAAAACCGCCGCAAATACGTGGACTGAAAAAAAGCTCGACCACTCGAAAAACTCGCCGTGGCTTGCGGCGGGGTTGGCTACCTTCATCGAATAAAAAAAATACGAGTGTTACAGCAACACCGTAGTAATCAAAATAACAACATAAGTTTTGCGATATCTTCTGTTTGGTTTTGAAATTTTTCCTTTTTGCAAAGATCGGGCTTAGAAAAGCAACAAGACGAAGAAGTATAAATGCATAGAGAAAATCTGAAGGCCCAACACCACTGTAATGGCCTTAAAAAAAAGCATTTTTTTGACATTTTTTTTCGAATGCAAGGAAAGTTATACAATAATAATATTCGAGGAGGTTTATAAGGGGTTACGTAGATTTCGAAGCCAAAAAAAAAGCATATTTTCTCTATTTTTTTAAATATAATATAAAAATTATTTTATTCAAAATGTTAGACACATAAAAGAGCAACATTTCAACAATATTTAAAAAAAAAATCATCCAAAAATTTGGGAAATTCAGCCGGTGGGCCCTGGTTTCCGGAGACCCCTCAAAAAAAAAGTGTCCTCGTGGTTGTCAGGATAACTCATGATAGCTTTATCTAAAATTAAAAAACCATATTTTTTCTGTTAGTAGATAAGTATAGCTCGTGATTGAAAGAAGGATTTTAAAAAAAATTGAAATTTCAATTTTTGGCAGACGTGTATGCAAAATAGTTCAATTTTTGGTACAATTTACACTACGTATAGCCTTGTAAAATTAGTTGTAATCGAAAAAAAAAACCTTCGTTCAATCACTAGTCAATGCTATTTTGAAGAAGTGTGCAAAATTTCAATAAGATCGGTGCATTAGTTTTTGAGAAATCGTGTCCACCGACTTCAAAAATAGTGTTTTGAGAAAAATGCGTATATTTGCGTCGCTCCCGGCCGGTCTTTCCCAACGGGGGGAATTCCCAAAGGCTCTCTCTCCAAGACTTTTACTCCGATTGACTTAAAACTTTGGGAGAATAGTCTAGACATATTCTACTATTAGATAATAGAATTTAAAAAATGGACTTTTTGAAATTTCCAAACTCACGTAATTCCTTAAGCATATATTTAAGTATGCAAAAAAAAAATGTTCAAGAAAAATATAAAAAAATAGCGACGCCAGAAGCATTCTCCCGAGGCGAGTTGAATTTGCGGCGCTCTGCGGCACGCAACATAACTGGTGTAAATTTGATTCTGGAAAAAAAATCACTTAATCTTGATGTTCATAGCTAGAGAAATACGTAGGGGATTTTAAAAATATTGATTTTTGTGCGATTGGCCAGTATTTGAATGAAAACTTTCAATTTTCGACAAAAAACAGGGCTATCTTTCGTTAATAAAAAATGTTTAAATTAACTTCTCGAAAATCCCCTACGTATTTCTCTTCGAAATGTTGTGACAAAGATATAGTTAAAAATTCAAACGAAAAAAATGAAAATTGCTTGAGTTATGCAGCGTGTCGTTTTCGGAAACCGTGTTTCGAGAAAAACGCGTTTAAAGGACGCGCGTAGTCGTTTCGGAACAGTCCGACGCGCTAGGGGGGGGAGGCTGAAATTTTGATGAAAAAAAATTCTTTCAGGGAAAAAACTTTTTGTCTCATTTTCTAGAGGGTTCAAAGCATCTTTTAAACAAAAAAAAATATTTTTTGAAAAATTTACAGTGATAAATCTCCCTTAAGGAGGTTGCCCAGGGTCGTTGCGGGACAGGCGGTAAAGGGGGAACGGATATGCATGATATACATGGGTGCCTTTAAGAGCTGCCAACTCTGAATAATCAAATGTTCGGTTACGTAAAATAAACAAATTTCAGTTAATAAATATGCGGCATACATATAATTAACTGTTTGTAAATATCATTAATCGTTTATTGTTTATTTACATCGCGAATATGTTATTAACCAATTTGAAATGTGGCAAAAGCGTAATTTAGTTCTCAGTAGATGGTAGCACTGAGTTCAGATATGAACGCCACATCGTGAGCGGTTAGCTGTCAAACATCCTTCGGGAATTCAGTTTTTGTGTTAGCCGAAAATGAAAAGATGGAAAGAAAAAATCCAAAGTGACAAGCAGCACAATCGTCGGTTATATCAAGTAGAAAATGGAGAGCAGCGAAATAAAAGTAGTTGAGGCGGAAAATGAATGAGCAGTCGAGGGATAATGCATAATTAACTTGAAGGTTATGTAGAAACACATGCACTGCTGGTTTTGTCAAGAAGAATTAGGGATGAAAAATATTAAACATGAATAAAAACATGGCTTGGCCTCAATGTTTCCTGTACTCGGCCAAATATCCATTAAGTTTGTTTGATTGGTAATAAAAAAATTTGAATCATCATCTTTTTTTTTTTTTATTGGTTTTGTATTACTTTCTCTTGTAATCACGCGGAACAAAAATAACAATAATGATAATATTTAAATACTCTTTATAAAACCGCGGTAAGAAATTTATAACGTGGAATTGTGACGTCTATTCAAAATGGCCGACTTGACATCAACGTTGCCACGTGCTCTAGTGCGCTTTATCGTTTTACGCCAATTATCTAAAATGATCTGTTCTATTTCGAGAATATCCCGATGACGAAGCAGACAAAACGCTTCACTCTTTGTTGAAATTATTCAAAAATTATTTAAATGAAAAAAATGTTAGTATACCACGTTTTTAAAACGGACTAAAAAGTATAAAATAATTTATCCTAGCCCCATATAGATTTATAACCCCATGCAGATTCCTAACCCCACACAGATTGTCCTCAAAATTTGTGATTGTGAATTTTTTATTGCTATGAAAATACTTGTAAGATTCAAAACGAAAAACGTGGAGCACATGCAATAGATAATAGTAAGGAGTGTAGAGAGTAGCGGTCGTTGAGAAAACTCACACAACGGTTCATATCATTTGCAGTGCAATAAAATTGTTAGTGACTTAGGTGAACTATTCATGCATCAATCATCTATGGTATGCGCTCCACGTTTTTCGTTTTAATTCTTACAAGTATTTTCAGTATGGGGCTAGAGAAATTATTTTATACTTTTTAGTCCGTTTTATTATAAAAACGTGGTATAATAAAACTTTTATTTATTTAAATAATTATTCTCTATTTTTTAGTCTTGTGTGTGTGAAATTTTGCAATCGATTTTGAACATCTTCATGAGATTATGACAGAGACATGTGGCAAATATCAGGTTTATTTCAGTTTCTCGTCACCTGATAATATCTGAAATAGAAAATTGTTATACCTACCTACCAATAATATATCAATCTGTTTAATTGTTGTTTTCCTGAAATATAAAATAAAGAAGCAAGCAAAATTAATTTTATAAGATTTTTATTTCAATATAAAATTTTGTATTTGTATTTATCTTGTCTGTCTGTTTGTTTGTTTGTCATCCAGTTCTGAGCTATGTTTAAAGTTTCAAGTCTCTAGCTCATCCGGAAGTTAATTTTAAATCGATTGCAAATTTTTTACCGAACAGACAAACAAAAACAGACAGACAAGTAAGCGAGTTAATATTGCATTGTCATTCAGTTCTGAGCTATGTTTAAGTTGCAAGTCTCTAGCTCATCCGGAAGTTAATTTAAGATCGATTGCAAAATGTTTACCGAACAGACAATAAAAACAGACAGACAAGAAAGCGAGTTCATATTGCATTGTCATCCAATTTTATAACATTTTTATTTCAATATAAAATTTTTTATTTATATTTATCTTGTCTGTCTGTTTGTTTGTTTGTCATCCAGTTCTGAGCTATGTTTAAAGTTTCAAGTCTCTAGCTCATTCAGAAGTTAGTTTAAAATCGATTGCAAAATTTGTACCGAACAGACAAGAAAGCGAGTTAATAAAAAAGTGGTAGAAATGTCAAGAATTTTTTCCGCCTATTTGTATACAATTCTCAACATTTTTTTTATTTTGCAAGAGTCGTAGCAGCGTTATCGTATAGCTTTTGCTATGTCGCCTAACTTCAATAATTAATTGCTCAACAATCATGTAGATAAATGACTTGAAATTTTGTACGGAGTCTTAAAATCTGTTCGCAAATATCCTTAATAAGTGTCAGCAAAATCTCAGCGCTACGCAATAGCTGCGCAACCTCCTTAAGCACACTTAAAATTGGTGAGGATATGGCAACATTTTTCGAAAAATGGAACCCAAACGAAGCTGAATACAGGTCGGGTTAACAAATATTGTATACTTGCAATATTTCTATAACCGATTCCGTGATGAAACAAGTCTCCTTGCTTCGGGACTAGGTGAGAAAAGTCGTATGACCTTATTCAGTGGAGTACCCTGGAAGAAAAGAGCGTGCTTCTCAGAAGAACGTACTGTTAGAAAGTCTTTAGAATAAAGTAAAAAAGAACTGGCGTAAATAGGAAAAGGCAAAAAAAAACGCGGGATCGAAGAATGAAGCTTGGGCAAGCTTGCGCTGTTATTCTCAGGGCACCATTTGCGAGGCTTTTCGTAACAAAGCCCTTGCAGTTTCTCCGCGAGTGAAAGAGGGCGAGAGGGCGACAGGGGAAGAGCGACGAAGAGCACGGTACACCGTCGTCAGTTCGATCGCATATAGAGCGTAGATGAGGGCACACTTTTCTCACCTGGAAGCTTGTCATTTTCCAGGCGAATGGTCTCCGACCGTAGATGACAATCACGAAGCGTATATAAGACGTAAAAAAAAAAATATTTGGTTATACTTTCCACTGGAAGCCAACGAGACGAGAAATTATCTCGAAAAGTCGATTACAGAATAGTTTTCCTCAATTATTTGAGCGCCACTGAAATAGAAAAATAGACAAAAGCCAAATGAATAGTTTAAAAAGTGGCCTGGGGATAAAACAATAAGTTTGCCTTTACGTTTATTCAGTACTTGAAAACTTTTCGATTATTGTTTTAAAAAAACTTTACGGTACAAATCTGTCGCGTCTGGCTTTACGAAAAGTCGAGATAACAGTCTTTTTTTACATACCGAATGTAACGAGTTATTTTGGGTTAAATATTAAAATATTGAATAATCATTCATCTCAATAATGATGAAGTAAAACCATTTTAAAGAATTCTTGATGATCCCATGAATAGGAGATATTAATTGTGTAAGAAAATTCAATACCAAGCGGAACATTTTTATGAACGAAGAAGGGAAAAAACAATGTCTGAACACGAAACAACCGTGACTACTAATTCGCGGAAAATGGCTGGTTCGCGTTAAACTTGATTCGACAAATATTAGATTGTGTGCTTCAAAAGATGGCGTAACTAATGCTATAAAGCATCGTCATATTGTTACTAATTTTATGTCAAAGCATCATCACGTGGCTTTAATTTTCAGTATGTGTTACTTTTCAGAAGTGTAAAAGACATTATTTTTTTGAGAGTTTAATATGTCGAATTTTGTGCCAACAAAACGCAATTTGCGGAAAGCTTTGCTTTTTTGCTCCCACTTAAAGAAAATTGCTGCTGAAAGTTAACGTATGCTGTCGGAAAGTTATGGTGATTATGCTCGATCGATTTCAACATGTGAGTACTGGTTTCGATGCTATAAAAAACTTGATTTTGACACGGAAGATAAGGAACGTCCAAGCCAGCCAAAAAAGTTTGAAGATGAAGAAATTGAAGCTTTACTCGATGAAGATCCGAGTCAAACGCAAGAAGAACTTGCAGAATCATTAAATGTTAATCAACATCAAACGTTAACAACAAAAGTTGATGCAATTGAGCCGAGCATTGAAGCGAAAGCGGCCAGATTACGCGAAAAGACGCAACAAAGTGATTTTCCAGCGTGATAACGCTCAACCACGTGTTGGGAAACTGGTAAAGAAAACATTAGAAGCGATTAACTGGGATGTCCTACCACACCCGTCGTATTATCCCGATAATGGTCCTTCCGATAACCACCTACGGTGACCGGCAAAAATTTGGGACCACTAGTCGAAATTTCATACCACACAGTTAGATAGCGGACTCAAAAATGAAGATAATTGAATTTCCCAAGTGCCCTTTTAAAGAGGATAAGTTTACCTTTATTTTGCTTTTTTAGAAAATTCTATACGATTTTTTTTCACCCCGGTACGCACTTATCAACCTCGCAATTTTTCGACTATTTTTTAGCCGTCGAAAATTAACTGCAAAGTTTGTGGAACATTTTTATCTCAGTTTTTTTCCATGGTAAACTTAAAAAGAATGTTAAAACCTACATTACTGTCTTTTAGAAAGTCTCGTACGATTTTTTTTTCGCCTCAGTATTGCATTTTTAGCTAAAAACATGTTTTAGAAAAAAAGCTGTCATCGAAGAACTATAGGATTTCAGATGAAATGTCAAGAGGGTAAAAAGTTGCATAGGTTTACACTGGAGTGGCTAGAATTTTTTCAGAATTTTTTTTGAACATTTTTTTTACCATTTTTGGTTGGAACTTTAATGAGTGGAAGAGCTCCACTTGGGAATTATGGGGTCTAGGACAATATATTAAGAAAGGAAATTTGTTTACATGTTTATTTTTAATTAACTTCAACTTTTAGAAATTTTTTTTCATTTCTTCATTTTAATTTTCAAAACTTAAACAAAAACATTTTAAAAAGTTGTAGTTAATTAAAAATGAAAATGTAAACAAATTTCTTTTCTCAATATATTTTCGTAGGCCCCATAATTCCCAATTGGAGCCTCTGCACTCATCAAAGTTCCATTAAAAAAAAGTGAAAAAAAGTAAAAAAAAAATCTGAAAAAATTCTAGCCACTCCAGTGTGAACCTATGCAACTTTTTACCCTCTTGATATTTCATCTGAAATCCTATAGTTCTTCGATGACAGCTTTTTTCTAAAACATGTTTTTAGCTAAAAATGCAATACTGGGGCGAAAAAAAATCGTACAAGACTTTCTAAAAAACAAAAATGTAGATTTGATATCCTTTTTAAGTTTATCATGGAAACAAAGGAGAAAAAAATTGTCCACAAACTTTGCAGTTAATTTTCGACGGTCAAAGAATAGCCGAAAAATGGCCACGTTCAAAAGTGCGTACCGGGACGAAAAAAAATCGGAGAGAATTTTCTAAAAAAGCAAAATGAAGGTAAACTTGTCCTCTTTAAGGGGAGATATACACCCAGATGGTCGAAAAAATCGATTTTTTTTTGCATTTTCTTGAAGTTTGAGGTCTCCAGAATATCGGGTGAAAACGGCAAGTTAATATTTCGATAAATAAGCCAGTTACAGCCGAGAAAGTGAAACGTGTTTTGCGGCGCCGAGCCGACAGGCAGGTAGCGGCAAGCGACCCTTCGAACAATGCGTGTCTAGACCTATTTCAAAAGCGAATGGGAGCCCGTCTTCGCGGATGCAAGAAAAACAATCCTGGAATCGGCGGCAAAAACAAATTGACGGCAAAGCTTATAGATAAACTAAGCATTTACTATGGTTTAGCTATTCGCAGAAACTGTAACTCCAAGGATGACATGAAAAAAGCGATAGGGGCAACATTCTACCATTACGGCTCAACAGACAGCAAGCCTCAACATCATTTCTGTCCCGAAGGCCCCGAATCGTGGTGCAAGTGGCAACAAGCGAAAGCTAAAAAAGAACTGAAAAATTTCCGTCACGATTATTCTGCATTGCCAAAAATGGTGTTAGATGTCATCAAACGAATATACGAAGACCTCAGTAATGACAAATTGTTAGAACGCTGTGTTGGCGGATATACCCAAAACTGCAATGAGAGCTTCAACCAACTTATTTGGAAGATAGCTCCAAAAACGATGAACAGCGGGGCCAAAATCGTTAACATTGCTGTATTTCTTGCAACATGCACGTTCAACAATGGTGTCACCTCATTATTGGAAGTTATGAACGTGTTAGGAATATCGGTTGGATCAGGAGCGCACTTGTACGCTGCGCAAGAAGACGAAACTCGCATAGCGAAAGCCGAGCTGCAAGCGCAAGAACAGACAAAAGAAGGTCGAATACAGCGCCTACAACAAAATTCAGAAGCTATGAACATTCCGTCGACCGTAGAAGACCTACACTATCGGCCTGGTATCGATGATTCCATGTAAGTTGACAAATTTCATGATTTATTCATTCCCAAATTTTCAAACGCCTTTTTCTCAAAACCACGTTTTTCAAATCGGTACCCAAAATTTCTCGAAAACAAATGAACCGATTGCCTTGAGGTTTTTTGTGGTTATTCTATACACCATTATCTAGTACTTGTCATAGGATTTTTTTTTCCGTTACTTAGTTTTTGTTTTATAGGCAAAATAATAACTAATTTTTGGCCCAAAAATCACTATTTATGTTCAAACGTCCGCCATTTTGTCAGAAATCGATATTTTCAAAATCGGCTATGACAAGTACTAGATTATAGTATCTAATTTAATAATCTTTTTGGTTTTTTTTTCAGATGATTTTTGAAGAAACGCCAGTGGGTACCGTATACGCAGATTTTTTTACGACGCTCCAAGGATCATACAATATCCTTGGATATTTTTGATATTTTTAAATAAAGAAAATTAAGCATATTTTTGAATGTATATACTTTTAGATAATTAAAACCCCAATCCGAAATTTCAAATAGTTTTCCTTGAACAAATTCACAAAAATGACCTTTTTTTCCGGCTCCTAGGTGTATATCTTCCCTTAAAACGCCACATGGGAAATTCAATTATCTTTATTTTTGAGTCCGCTATTTAACTTTTAGTGCGGTAAGAAATTTCGACTGGTGATCCAAAATTTTTGCCGGTCACTGTATTTCGGTCGATGACTCGTGGCTTGTCTGAGCAGCACTTCCATTCTTATACCGAAAAAGGATCGAATAGTGGATAGCCTCCAAAGATGTGTCGTTCTTTCGACGTGAAATCCAACTATTACCAGAAAGATGGGGAAAGTAGAGGCTAGCGATGGACAATATTTTGAATTATCAATTTGTAAACATTTTTTTACAATTTTTCATTTTTTTACAAAAAAATCCTCAACATTAATCTACAGTCTTTATATATAAGACAAGTAAAATAACTGTGCTAAGCGACGGTAATAATAAATTTCCGACGTGCACTAGCGCAGTACAAAGGATAAACAGAATTGTTCGTAAGTTCAAAATTTTGCTAGCCTTCTACCGTGCGGAGTCGAATCTTTTAAACTGAGTGAAAATGTGAAGCTCAGAAATAGTCAAAGAGTTTTACTTCGGCACGATATATGTACGTTGTGACGCGATAATTGGTCGAAACGAGCAACAGGAACAAAATTGTAGCAAAATTCGATGCAGAAGTAGAGCATAGGGAGGTATAGCTTTGGACGTGAAGGTAGTCAAGCCGGGGTTAGTTTGGCATAACACAATGACGTTATTCGCGTGTGAGAGAACCCCCAAGGGAAATACGAAGAACGACGTGTTTCACTACTTTACGAGAAGCTATTTAGATTTTATGTTCATCCCTTCAGTGTTCTACACTACTCTTCCTCGACCCTCTAATGTTGAGGGTTGAGAACGTTTTGGTAGTTGTGTTTTTCAACGCGTTTTCGCGGCTTAGAACCCCTTACGTTATGTTTTCTGTATCAACTTCTATTACGACTCAAATACTTTTTCGGTTTGCGTTGTACGCTTACTCTGTACGTGCACCAAGAATGTAACGTCATCATAGTGGTATGACTTCAGAAATCGATATAACCACAAGTATCTCATTCATCCCCCATTATTTCATGCGACAAACTTTTCTTTTTATTCGTTTTGTTTTCAGAATTAAACTTTTCTCATTTATGCGCCAACGGCCTCTACTAATTCCGTTTCTTTTTCCATCCTCTACTTTCTACTTTTTTATAGCTCTGAGGAAGTTTCCCACTGCCAATCTCGGCAGTTATTACCATCCCCTTTCGTTGGAGGTTTAAAAAAGCATCATAGACTCGCTCTTCCGTTAAAACGCCGAGTTGTCTGAGGCGCCGTAGGGGTAGAAAAATAAACGCGCGTCAAATTTTTTCAGTCACGTATGTTGATTACGCCGTTATAACTTAAGGCAGTATTCTAGTCTAGAAGCCTAATTTTTGGGCGTTGTTTCGGGCTTGATAAAAAAAACAACAGATATCTTTAGTATCCATTTTTGCAGTCTTCTCATTGATGTTTCAAGAACTTACAAAACAAATATTGTGTAAAAAAATGAAAATTAGAAAAGACACGGAGCTTTAAATATGGCCGTAAGAAAAAAGGTTCGAGGCGGTAGACATGATCCTACAGCTCCCATTCATCTGAATCAGAAATAAAACCAATTTTCTTGATCAATAAGAATGTCATTGTGGCAAGTACCAAAGAGAAAAAAAAATTAATGGCGACTATCTGACAAAAAGTTAATTTTCCGTCCTATATTTTTCGAAGTTTTTAACTTCTTTAAATAATAATAATGGCATGTTATACTTACGTTATATTAATCGGTCATTCCTGCCTCATAAAGTGTAACTTTCTCGACTTCGAAATGATGATTTTCTGAAGCTCGTTCTTGCCTGCGAGCAGTTTTAGCCTCCTTATAATCTGTTGATTGTCCGATTCACGCCGGTGTGGGCTCTCAATCCGCCCGTATTCAAATCAATATAACTTTGTAAATATTGGGAATTTCGAAATTTCATTTTGTGGACATATCCTTAAGACTCTATACTTCAAGGAAACGCCACAAAAATAATATTTTGCAAATTTCTAGACTAGACTACTGCCTTAATGGCAGGAAGTGCCAATAATGAAAGCAGTATACAAACCCATTGATGACTAATTTGTTATGCACCTCAATACAGGTGAACGCGGATTATTCGATTCCGACAACCATGGAACTGTATACCTTTTGAGATTGTTTTTGCTCTATGAAAGGTGCGATCTAGCAAACCTCTTGTTCACACAAGTAAAAACGTTTAAACGATATTCGTGATAGGGGTCCGTTCGGATACTGAAAGTGTCATGCAATGGCTATAATGTACGTAGATGCATTCAGACTAGGAAACGCACGTTGGGGTGTTACTTCATCAGAGAGTTTCCGGTATGCGATGCACGGGATCAAACTCCCGAGGTCAGTCCCGAGCCGGGGATTCCCGAGCACACCCTATCTTGCTGCTAATTGCATTAATTATCTCGCAACGATGAATCGAGCTGCATCTATCAATACACCAACGTGTGCCAAGGCCTTAGATACCCGACGCTGTCCCAAAACTGCTCACTAACTAACTAATGGCCGTGATCCACATTGCTCCTACCATTAAACCATTTTCGCTGCGCTCTTTTGCTGCCTAGTCGATATTGCAGCCACACATACATACTCGTGGTACATGTGATGCTATAGGAGATTGACTTCCGTCGAATCTTCACGTAGAAAGCCCACCTTGTCTTTCTACCCGATATATATATACAGAGAGTCATATCATCATCATGATCACAGCATATCATAATGAACCCGAAATGCGTCTAGCCGCATAGCCGCGACAAACGCGGACGAACGAGTACGCAAAGCCATTGGA
>OZ010715.1:12317568-12533073 GCA_963932345.1 Ophion ventricosus | reverse complement strand
ACGCGAAGGTCACCAAGCTTTCCTGCATGATCAGCCAGATGGTGGCAATTACTCTTATACTGATTCAATATTGGTTTTGTCTTTGCAGACGCACCTATTGTAAGGCTACGCATGGGATTATCGCTGAATGCAAATGATATCAAGGAACGGGATGACGTTTATTTCGAGTGCAACGTTCGAGGGAATCCGGCTGCCTCAAAACTCACATGGTTTCACGAGGTAATGTCTCTATATATTTTGTTTTTCCAATATTCATTTCGTAATAATAAAAAAGCGCAGCGCACCTGGACAAGATGAAAAATATTTTACGTCATATTCATGTGTAGCAAACATTCACGTTGCAAATGCGAGATTGAAAATGAAGGAGATCTCGAAACGACATTTTCGATGTTTTTTCGCTCTGGGAAATCCTAGAAACGTGTACGCATGAATTTGAAAAATATGAGGTTTTACGACTATCGTCAAATGGAATTTAACCCAACTTATAGTTGCACCGACCAATTCCACGTTTCCAATGTAAATCCAGCTGGACCTTTTCGGGCTATATACAGGGTAGGCCGCAAAAGTGACTTCCAAAAGGAAAGTACCCGAATCACCCCCATGCCTGTGGGGGTGATTCAGGTACCCACAGTCTTGCTCAAAAGTATTAGGCACCCTTTGAGTTTTCTATCAGGACAAAAAATTGAATGTCTCGGCGAAAAAAAATTGTAAACCAATTTACCAAACGCGGTTTTTAAGCGGACGAAGCCAACTTCATTCTGCTTTTTTATTTTAATTTCTGCGATTTTTTTTGTACCCGGTACGTTATTTTGAACATTTCGGTTTTTCACAATTTTCGCACTTTGCAAAATCGCGTGCTGGACTTTGAAAAAAAAAGAATCTCACCATTTAGTGTTAAGATCTTTGAAAAGGACACCGTCAGCTTTAGTTTCGTCTTTTAAAAAAGTTTTTGCGATTTTTTTACGTAGAGTTATTTAGTTTTTTTCTTGAAAAAAAAAACGGCAGTTTTCCGAAACCTGGTTACGTGCGGCGTAACTTGAAAACTATTAGGTTTGGAATATTTAGTCTAAGGAGTAAAAAAGTTGTATTTTATTATTTTCGAGTCGCTTAATTTTTTTTAGATTTATTTCCGAAAGTTCTTTGTATCGCTATTTATGGTTGATCGTCGACCATGAATCAGATGAAGTTTTTCGTTGATTGTTAAGAGCGCTTCTCACTAATATTCGATTCTGCCGAAGTGTGATTACTTTGTTCTTCCCAATCTCCTTCGATTTGACCGACTGTCAGTTTTCATTCGTTTAATTCCATATAAGCTCACGTTTTTTTGCCATTTTTTTGAGACTTACGAATATGATTCCCGCGCTTTAACGTTAAATTTATATTTTACGCGTTTCGCTAAAATATAAACTAGAAGAAAATTAAAAAGCATTTTATAATTTTCTTCGAGTTTTCCTGTAGCATAGGTTTTTTATTTTTTCTCTTTTGTATATGTAATTCCCTCTTAAAAGTTTTTGAAAGCAATTAGGAGTCATTTGGACTAGTAGAGGAACTAGAGGCGAATGTGCGGTGTAACATGAAACATAAGCCTAGCTACTAAACAGTGTATGCGCGCATAGCGCTGACGTTGGAATTTGAAGGGGCGACGGGGAGGCGAATCAGTGTGAAAGTATCGACTGTGGCGGAAGCACGCGTCTCGAGTTAGAAAACAAGATCGATTTTTTTATAAAATCATCTTATTTTTGATAAAATTTACCATCGTTTCAGTTCATTTGAGTTTCGGATATTGATGAGAGACAGGTAAGTAAACACAATGAAAGTACTTATTATGAATATAACAATAAAGGTTGGCAAAATTTCGAAGACTTTTACGTGATTTTTTGTTGAATCGTTAACCGCCTAATGGGGCAAGATGAATACACGTTAGCGGGGCTAGATGAGTATGTTCTCGTCTTGCCCTGCATTGCCAATGTTGGTTTACTAGGTAGGCCAACTTGCCTACCCAGTTTAACTGCATCAAATTATTTCAGTAATAATTTGATGTATTAACACGATTACGGCCTTTTTAAGAAGGGGGTGCTATGTTTGTGTGAACGTGGATATGATAAGGCCTTAGGCCACTCTAGGATTTTCCAAAAATCGATTTTTTTTTTGTTAAAAATGTACCGTAGTACCTATACAACTATATTCCAAAAGATTATGGATGTGAAACATCTCTAAGTACTCGATTTTCGAATTCTAGCGCAACCACTCTTGATTCATGTCATGATATTCTACTAACTTTAAACGCGTTTATCTCAAAACTACATTTTTCAATCGGCCGGACTCATAACTCAAACAAATTTCAACCGATTCACTTAAATTTTTAACTGTATATTTAGAATTACATTTTCTGAGGCACTGCGTAGGATTTTTCAATTATATTCCATAGTTCCTTTTTTATAAACAATTTTCTGACGATTTTCTCATGGAATTTTATACTTTTTGTTTTAGAAATGCGCCATTCAGACAAAAAACAATATATAAAAAAAATCCTACGTACTTCTATAGCTATTCTTATATATAATCGAAAAAACTTTAGTGTCTCATCATAACTCAAAAATTATAGGAACTGTTGGTCCGTCCGTTAACCTTTCAGAAATAAAGGCGTCATCGGAAAAATGCTGCACAGTTGCCACTTTGACATGTATGGCTGTGAAAAAATAATTTTGTATAGTCAATTACGTGTATAATAAAACCCCTATTTTTGTAATTCCGATTTATTTTATGGTTTCCCTGAAAAAAAATCACAAAATATTCCCTTTTTTGGCGTTTAGAGTGGCCTAAGGTTTTAATGTATTGATAACTCAAAACGAGTGACTCAAATTTCATGCGTAATGTGTCTTTTCCCTTTTCTATTATGAGGATAAATACCTACCTGCATAGGTTCCTTCATGTTTCATATTTTAAAGATGGTTGAAACGTACACGAAAAAAAAAACAATACAGAAGAATGGAATAAAGGCAGTATGAAGAAGGCTGTAAATTACGTGCTAAAGAAAAATATGGGCTATCGCAGAGCCGGAATATTTCGCAATGTGCGAAATATCAACGTTAGTGGAACGGGTCAAAGCTATAAGAAAGGGTGAAATGAAACCACTGCCAAATTTGTGGACTGTGGGCGCATGAATCGTGTGCTGGCATTGAGAATGAAAGCATTTTTATATGCGAAAGATGCCAATAATTCTTGTCCCATCATGCCCCCACCGGTGTTCCATATCTTGCCCCGCATATCGCGTCAAATGGGCAAATGAAGGTTTAATTAAAAATATATATTTTTTGTTAACAATCAGAAAGATTTTTTTTATTTTTCAAATTGCAAGATTCATAATTATTGATTAGTTTAAAAGAATAAGTAAAGTTGACTGCTCATATATATTGTTTTATTTGAATATAGTCTTAGCATTCGCATCTTGCCCCTACTTTCCTTATAAGTATTTTTTTTAACATCTGAACTTTAGTGACTGTTCCTCTCAAACCTATTTTTTAAACTTTTGAACTAAATGTAAGGCATTTACGCTAGTGTTCAGTTGGTCATTTGTTTATTATTCAACAATGCACTTCATAACGATAACACAAGTACAAAAAATCGCGAGGAAAGTACATGCATAGAAGAGGAAAAACAAAAATGCTTCTTTTTCGAAAATGAAAAAAGATCGTAGAACATACATGGGGGTGATAGGTATTGCCACGAGGCATCTAGATTTTCTTTTTGGACGTCACATGTATACGTCTTGCACATGCACCGGGTTGCGTCACAAATTGAAGGGCTCTCGAGAACACTACCATTTTTCTGGAAGTTAGACCATCCATATGTACAGCACGCTCATTGAACAAATAACGTCCTTTTCCTCTCACAATGGACTCCTGATATATACTTATCAACGGGTTTATGCCAGGATCATTTTCGTGCCCTAAGGGTACATATAGGACATTCGTCACATGCGGATGCTGCCGATAATTTTTTAGACACAATGGTACAAACCGGTACCAATCCCAATATTTACAATTTTGCACAGGAGTTAGAAAATTCTCGCTGAAAATGTACATTTGAAGAATAAACAGACAGTGCCAGGGAAAGACGCCGACGGCAAAATTTCTCAACCCGAGTAGAAATCTTGCTCCGGCTATAATAAAGACCTGATCAGGCATCCTGATTTCTGTTTCCGGCCTTGATCAGGATTCTTGATCAAGCTCTGATCATTTTTGAAACGCAATCCCTAACTTCGGCCTGATCAGGGTAAAACATCAAGGCCTGATCAGGGTAGAAAATCAAGGCCTGATCAGGGTACAAAATCAAGGCCTGATCAGAACTCGATTTTGTAAGGCTTGATCAAAATGAAAATTCATGGCCTAGTCAGTATAATGTAATGAAGCCATGCTTAGGATGTCCTAATTATTCCTGAAATAAAAAATACCACGCATATTTAAAAGATAAAAAAGCACGAAATTGTAATTAACGCTAATAGTTTACTTTTTAAACTAAATATAATTTTTTTATCAAGTACATTTTTCACATAGATGCATGTGGAAAATAAATTATACTTTCTCTTACATAGAGATTTGATTGAACCTGCACCGATGGCATCACATTCACCGGACTGAACTACGCAGTCAACTTATTATTGTTCAGTCAGCCTACGCTGTCCAGGCTAACCTGCACCGAAGGCATCACATTCATCGCTGCAGGTTAATCCGGAGAGCGTAGACCAAACAAATAATGGTAAGTTGACAAAGTAGTTCCGTATAGTGAATGTAATGCCATCGGTGCAGATTAGCCTGGACAGCACATGCCAACGGAATAGTGGTAAGTTAACAGCGTAGTACAGTTCAGTGAATGTAATGTCCATTCCAAGTGCATTTCGAATGGGCTAACCTGTACCGATGGCATTACGTTCACTGAACTGGACCTCGTTGTCAACTTACCATTATTTGTTTGACCTACGCTCTCTGGGTTAACCTGTACCGATGAATATGATGCCATCGCTGCAGTTTAGCCCGGACAGCGTAGGCCGATCGAACAATGGTAAGTTGACTGCGTAATTCAGTCCGATGAATGTGATGCCATCGCTGCAGGTTAGCCTTCATTTTACAATTCTTTACTTTACTTTATAATTGTTAAATCTTATTTATTGCAATTTTTATTATAATTTTTAAATCTATACAAAGAGATTTAAGAATTGTAAAAGTCTTTGAAAACATGTAACACTAACCTAACTATGAATTGTAAAAGTCTTTGAGAAATGGTTATACTAACCTACTGCTATATTATTCCTTCTTTATTTTTTCTTATTAAGTGCCCGCCATTCTTGCAGACGCAGTCGTTGGGCAACTTTCTGCCGCTTTCGTTTATCCATTTCATTCACAACATAAACTTTATATACGAAAATGTGTAAAGTGATTAATGTTTCGTGCTTTTCTCGTGTCTCCCTAGCATCTAGCAAGATAAAGTTAGGCACGTTTTTAGCGCCAAACTGTACAAGTCTAGCTGCTTGACCATCACCTGAAGCTAGCGGCAGTGGCGTAGCGTGGGGGGGGGGCAGAGGGGGCCATGGCCCCGGGCGGCGCAGATGTGGGGGACGGCGGCGAGCGGCGCTCGCCGTCGCCCGGCTACAGCATCAGGTCATAGACATAAGATCAGATAACTGTATTGTCGCCGGGACTACATAGGTACTTATGCAAAATTTTTAAGGCAATTGAACAAGTAGAAGTTGTTCAAAATAGACTTGCAAGGTTTGATCTAAACAAATATACATTAGCGTTCTATATAGCAGGTCAAGTTAAATAAATGCTTGTAAAATATTTAATTCAAAATAAGAAAATAAATTTAATTTATTCTACTTGGTACGATAATGGATGTTTTATGCACACTTCACGTGCGTAAAACTCCCATTTTCACACCTCGTAAAATAAAATTTCGTAAAACACTCGACGAAAAAACTTTTTCGTCCTCGTGTCACAATGTACTATTTTTGAACGTCGAAACGAACGCGACCGGCCACGATCGGCTGTTGTCACGCCGCGCGCCGCCCGCCACCGGCCCCGCGCACCGCGTTGTAACACTCGAGCGCAGTTTTCCGAAAAAAGGAGTGCCGAGCCTAGTCCGCCCGAACGAAACGAGAGCGAACTTCATGAACATTGCTTACGGACCAAGTGCAATTGTGTACGTTGTTTTGATTTTTTGATATTTAATTTCTTCAACTTTTTAGTTATTTAGAAGCGCGGTGCAGTGCTGATTATTTATTTTATATTTTGATCAAGTTTCACGTGTAACTTTGTTTGATACTTACGTTATTTGATACTTACATTGTTTGATACTTTTATTTGTTTGATACTTATGAAGACATCGTCGACGATTCATCGAATATATAGGAGTGTTAAGGTAAATGTTTTTTCTGTTTATTTTCAAACTTTTCAATAACTTTGCGTTTTTACCTTCGTACAACGTTATTTATTCGTTTTAACGTATTAAACTATAACAGCGGGTTGCATCAAAACAAAATATTTTACTTATGGGTTCAGAAGACGTGAAGTGAATGATGCCCAAAAGTATTTGCAAACGGAGGGATTTAATGTACATCAGTGTGCTTAGAAAATAAGCGCCTTACAGACGGTATTGGAAAAGAAACGAAATGAATCCGTAGACGAGGCTTTAAGTTACGCTAAAGGCTTGTGTGAGGAACTTGGCATTTCTGTTGAACCTCCAAGATGAGTCAGGAGGAGGCACATTTTTGGCGACGGAAGTAGCTTGGCATTTCTGTTGAACCTCCAAGATGAGTCAGGAGGAGGCACATTTTTGGCGACGGAAGTAGGGATGCTGACTTATCGCACGAAGATGATTTAAAACGAAAAATGTATTCTTCATTAGATAGAGTAATTGCTGAAATTCGAAAGAGGTTCCAGCAGCTCCAGAATATTGCGGAAAAATATGCCTTCCTAAGGTCTGCAATAATATTGGGCGTCGATGATGACGAGTGCAACCTCGACCAAGCTCCTCAAGATAATGACAGAGAAGAGTTTAAGCTTGGGTGTGCGCGTCTACGAGCTTTCGTAGCTACAACACTCTGTAAGAAAGAACTTATGGATTCCAGGCCACTGGGCTTATTGAAATTTCTTTTTGAGTGCAAACTTGAAGAAGGGTTATCTAACATTGTTATAATACTGCGAATATTCCTCACAGCTGCTATCAGTAATGCTAGTTGTGAGAGAAGCTTCTCGAAATTAAAATTGATAAAAAATTATTTCAGATCTACAATGTCAACGTTGAAACTAACAAATCTAGGTATCTTGGCAATCGAACAAGAGGTACAAATTAACATTGACCATTGTATTAAGGAGTTTTCGTTACTAAAAACACGCAGAATAAAATTTTTACTTAAGAAAGACGTTTTATTTTAAATCCTTTTGAAATATTAGCAGATTATCACAGACTTGTTTACCGATATTTTACTTAGTTGCGAAAATAAGGGGGGCGGCAAATTTAGGGTTGGCCCCGGGTGGAAAAAATCCATGCTACGCCACTGGCTAGCGGCAGCAGGCAAATTGAAGTAAGCCGTAAGTCCGGTTGCTTGACCAGCGCCTGAAGCTAGCCGCATCAGGCAACTGGAGGAGAACGTACATCCAGTTGCCGGACTATCGCCTGACACTAGCCGGATCAGGCAAATTAAGGCATGCCTTGAATAAGACCTCCGTACTACAACTTCATCAGGCCCGGATCAAATATCAGGCCAGCCTGACAATATTTCTACTCGGGGTGTCGTTTCGTCTTAATTATGTTATTGTTCAATCGACTAATTATCCTACTCAAGATTCGTGGGAAACATTCCCGCTTTTATGCACAATCAGAGCCGTGTAAAATCTGGCTGCTGCATAAACGGAAAACTTTGGTCGAACTTTATTGTATGAGGAGTATCGCTGTAACGATCTTGTCCGATGGAAACACGACACTCTTTTATATATGCTACGGTTAATCCTCAATGGATGGATAAAGCTAACTTTATCTAGCTAAAGTTAGTTTCTAAGGTGTCTGGATAAAGTTCGAAATTCGCAACAAAATTATCACACTTTGGGAATTATCCAGCCATTATTTAATAATATTAACTTTATCCAGACACAATTAGTTAAAAAACGATATGACGTAATTATTAATCACGTGGCCACAATAAAACAACGTCTCAACGAAAAATGCGAAGCATTTTTGCGTACAAAGTATTCTAACTCTTTTTACATAAACAACAATCATTATCAAGGAATTGCTTAGTGAAGTGAAAAGTGCAAAAAAAAAGCAAAAAACAATTATTCCTTGCAATATCGCCGTTTGCGAAATTTGTTGATATCGAAAATATTTCTCTAAATAAAAAACGTATATGGTACGTCAGATGCCAATGAAGAGTCGTTTTCCGGAGGACAAGGATACAAATGTTGTAACTGCAAAACAAAGTGTGGTTCTAGAAAATGTATGTGCAAGACCAGGACCGGCCCCAACATAGGGCGAACGGAGCAACTGCTCCAGGCGCCAAATCTCGGGGGGCGCCTCGGTGGTAAAGAAATAAAGGGAAAAAAAATTCTGAATTTTTTCTTTGATTTTCGATATTTTGTTCGTGAACGTGTGGAGATAAGGTTCCGATGCCCCTCCCCCGCCCCCACCCCTCCGATCGTTGTTTCCAACGGTAGTTATCATTTGCTCTAACAATAACTGGGTTTGAAACGATTCTATCCTATCAAGCTTGAAAACACGGAAATTATTGGACATTGAAATTTTGAAAATGTACTAATTTCCGATGCGTATGACTTTATCGATAAGTACGATGGAAATGCCGTTGCTAGTCTAAATATACTATTTCCGTATTGCAGTAATGAAGAACAGGACATAGCTCTGAATTTTTTGGATTCTGCACTTCTCGATGACGAAATGAAACACTATTTGATTACATCAATAAGATATAATAATAATTATTGGTATATTCAAATAAAATGCATTACAATTTCATCGCGGACTCTTTATGCAACAAGTTGACCGTTTACCGATCACTTTCAAACTTCGAATCACATACGCATCACCCTTTAAGTTAGTCATCCCGTGTGAAGGCTCTTTTTCTTCGCTCTTTTTGGAATTTTTTTTTGACGAACTAAATAAACATACAACTGCGAACTTTTCACCACATATTTATTCATATTTTGAGCACAATTTACAATTTTTACAGCCCGAAATCGTCGTTCATTGCTGAAGTACACGGCAACGTAGCCACTCATCTTCAAAAAAAGTGACCACGATTGCGGGCGTTCTGCTTATCTAAAACAAAAAAATCAAACGGCATTTTAATCTGTGAAGTATGAACTATATTTTTAACTAGGTTTATTTAAAAAAATTGAAAGCTACATTTTTGGCATCTTGTTGAACATTTTTTCATGAATATTGGTGTTTTTTCACGACTTCTTCAACATGAAAAAAACGGCTTGATGAGTCAAAATTATCCTAGTTTGCAAAATGTCTACATAGTCCAGTCGAGATAGGATTTCACCTGGAATTAATTCGGGGGTGCGATTTTCTTTTTTTATACTTAGGGGGGAGGTGGTTGGTAGTGTAAATCTCGATTTTCGGGAAAATCCCCCCAGTGCGTTTGCCGCCATCTTGATTTAAAGAGGGATTTTTTGTTTTTCGAATAACTCGCTTATTTTCAACCTTAGAATGAAAATGATAATATCCAAAGTTGTGGGAAATATAATTCCCCACAAGTTTGGTAATTATAGTTTTTACCCTAGGATCGATATTTATAGAGTTAGACTGCTAATAGGGGTAAAAAACGTTTTTTTTTTATTATCTCGTTTATTATCAAGTTTATTGTAAAAATGGTAGTAAATAACTACGTAGGAAATTTTATTTCCTTCAACTTTGGTTATTACCATTTTTACCCTAGGATCAATATTTTCGGACTTATACTTAATTTAGGGGTGAACTTTTTGTTATGTTCAGTTATTTCGTTTATTATCAAGTTAATCGTAAAAATGGTAATGAATAATCAGGTAGGGAATTTTATTTGCTTCAACTTTGGTTATTACCATTTTTACCCTAGGATCAATATTTTGAGAGTTATAATGAAGGTGCGGGAAAAAAAAATATATAGATATTTTGGATACCCTCATGGATACCGGTGCTGGAGGACGACTTCGACGATGAAGAACCTGATTGCTCCGAGGATCTCCGTTCGGAAGAACTTTCCGAACCTGCTGACGACGATCGCGATTATTTGATCGACAGCGAGGTAGGAGAGGACGAGATTGCAGATCAAAATATCGCAGGGCCCTCGGTAAAACGAGCAAAATTGGCATAGGACAACCTATGTGGGATCCTACGTGGGGGCCTACGTGGGATTAAAATTGGAGGTACGTATCTTATGGAAGGAAACAACATTAGTATGAATTTGACGTAAATTTCAAGTTAAAAGAACTAATCAGGTGTTAAAATCCACAGGTTTCTACTTGCTGAAATGGCTCTTTACGACGAGAGAACACAGCCTAAGTCGAAGAAATTTGAATTACGTACCTGGTTATCCATCACTATTTTTATAACAAATTGAATAATAAATGAAATTTAAAAAATGAAAAAAAATTACACCCCTATTTTAATTATAACTCCCAAAATATTGATCCTAGGGTAAAAATGGTACTAACCAAAGTTGAAGAAAATAAAATTTCCTACGTGATTATTTATTACCATTTTTACGATAAACTTGATAATAAACGAAATAACTGAACATAAAAAAAAGTTCACCCCTAAATTAAGTATAAGTCCGAAAATATTGATCCGAGGGTAAAAATGCTAATAAACAAAGTTGAAGGAAATAAAATTTCCTACGTAGTTATTTACTACCATTTTTACAATAAACTTGATAATAAACGAGATAATAAAAAAAAACGTTTTTTACCCCTATTAGCAGTCTAACTCTATAAATATCGATCCTAGGGTAAAAATTATAACTGCCAAACTTGTGGGGAATTACATTTCCCACAACTTTGAATATCATCATTTTCACTCTAAGGTTGAAAATAAGCGAGTTATTCGAAAAACAAAAAAAAATCCCTCTTTAAATCAAGATGGCGGCAAACGCACTGGGGGGATTTTCCCGAAAATCGAGATTTACACTACCAACCACCACCCCCTAAGTATAAAAAAAAATCGCTTCCCCGAATTAATTCCAGGTGAACCGAATTTTAGACCTATCTCGACTGGACTAACATGAGTACTGAATAAGTCATTCAAATTTCAAAGGAATTTGTTCGATAGATTTCAAGATATCGTGTTCACCAGTTGAAAAATACAGTTTTGAAAAAAACGCGTTTAAAGATTCAAATACGATTATCACCAACAATATTTTGACTCACCCTTAATCTGCTATGCCTGGTCCATAACGTGAACCTTCAGTTTCCTCAAAAAATTCCTGCAAAGCGGATTGTTGCTCCTTGGCATGAGTTCTCGCTCTTTTAGCGAAGTCGCTCGAGTGTCGTTCGGAGCGGCAGATACGCGCTTCATTACGGCGATGGGCGTAAGCTTGAGTCACGTGGTCAATTCGATATCCCATTGTAATTAAAACTTTCAAAATGCTATCAAATCCTTCATTGAAGATAATCACGGCAAGAAAAGTTGCTATTTCAATGATCTTTGTGCCAGAATGCAGGGTTTAAGAGCAAAAGTCCAGATCAATGAATTTAATGATTAATTATTATTTTATGTTTATGCTCCTAAACATCTGGTCAACAGTTCATCCCGTGATAAATCTTCATAGACTGGTTTGATGACTTTTTGAACTTCTGCAGTCAGAGGTGGCTTATCGTGGTGGAAATTATTGAGTTCTCCACTAGCTTCAGCCTTGCGCCTCCAAATACCTGGCCTGTTCAACGCTGTAACTTCCGAACGACTCCGAATATCAGAAAATCACTTTACCCACATATTCTACACTATATTTGGATGCAATTTATGCAAAAAAAATCGATTTTTTGAACCAGTTACACGGGATGACTGCCTTAATAGCTTTAGCATCGGACACGAGAGGAATATGTTTTATGGCAATACTGTTGCGTCATCAGATTCATTATCGTGAGATTGGTACACAAATATCCATATATCTTACAATACAAATGCGTTATTTAATTACTGCTCAATGTATGGCTAGCTTCTGTGCAAAATGGACAACACTTCTGCCGGCTTTGAGCCGACGCTTCTAAACGTAACATCCGGTTTCGCAATCACAACATAATTTTCATATTTTTTCCACTATTTGGTATGGAAATAAAAAGAAAATCCGGATAAAGGGTCAAAGATTGATAGAAAGTATGCGATGTTTCCATGTCACCAATAGCGTGCTATCTGGTTTCCTATTAACCTGTGTGACAATGAGAAAGATAGAGAAAGAGGGAAGAATGAAGGAAGGAAGGGAGAGAAAGCGAAAGCGAGAGAGAGAGAGAGAGAGAGAGAGAGAGAGAGAGAGAGAGAGAGAGAGAGAGAGAGAGAGAGAGAGAGAGAGAGAGAGAGAGAGAGAGAGAGAGAGAGAGAGCGAGAAAGAGAGAGCGAGAGAGAGAGAGAGACAGAAAGAGAGAGAGAGAGAAAGAGAGAGAGAGAGTAGAGAGACGGAGAATACGACGTGATCCATAACAATCGGATGCATCCACATAGCAGTAGGAAACGACAAACCCTATCGAGTGTTGAATATTTGGTTACATTTCCGGAGGCGCCTGGCCGGATGTATTGCGGAACCGGTGTCTGCACCCAACCACTAGGCGCACAAGAATTTGACACTGTATAGATGTACCCAAACTGCACAATTCCCCACTCTCGCTCATTCGGTTTCATCACTCGTAGCTAATCATTGCAAGTTCACGAGACGATTAGCGCATTTCCAGTTCCGAGTCATTAAACGCCTTTCGAAACTTGTATGTAGAGGAAAAGCAGCTCATCGCCATCGAAGATCACTCAGCGCGATCAACTAACTCGATCACTGGAAACGGCTAAAAGAGAGTGTACTATGTAGAATTGGTTGAAGAGGCGATGTATAGTGGACAACTGTTAAAAGCTTTAAAACCGATGAATCGTCGATATAAAAGCGTGCCGTACTCCACAGTCCTCTAATCCATAAAAACGTTGGCACTCTCCGTAGGACTGCAGTTAACACCTTCATATGTACATATATTAGGTGCCATCAACCGTGCACTATACGCGCAGGTGCGCCATTTTCAAGGATTTGGAACCGAGTTACTCCTGCCTCGCGATGGCCTTGCAAAACGTATTTTGCAAAGCCTCGCCTTCCATGTCGTAGTCGTAGACGTGATCGTGCAAAATAGCAAATGTTGATGGATATTCCTGTTCACGTAACGCTCTATACAGTGAAAACAATTTGAACTTCATTTATGATGGAAGTTGAGCTGATATCTTCATTGAAATTAAGTATTGAACGAAAACGTAATTTTGAGCTGTCACATTTATCGAAATACTGAACGCAGAATATCTAAGGCCAGAATGCTCGTTCCGGGCAAGCCAAAAAAAGTCATTTAGTTGAACTAAACGTAGACCATCGAAATCTTTTTTTATTCCTTTCGCGTATGATCGGATAAGAATGTACAAAAAATCACTTTTTTGCCACTTCATTAATGTAAAAAAAGTATTAAATAAGAGAAATTCAATCAACATATTGGTGGTTTTTTTTTATTGAAGAGAAATATCGTCTTCTCTTATTCCGCATGCCTCGAGGCATTATTCTCGACGCTGGATCGGTTTGCGATCACTAGCTCACTCTCCCACATTTTTCGATAGCGCAAGATAAGGTTATGCTAAATCCAACAGCAGACCGACCCTTTTTACTCGAAGAACGTTCTAAAGTATCTTTCTTCACTGCTCCATAGGTACGTATTGTCGTGCACAGTTAGAATTGGACTTTCAAAATAAGTTCATCCATACAAATCTTGGGAATGGGGAACGCTTCGCAAACTTTTACCATTTTGATCCGTGGCTAGGGTTTTCCTTGAAGACAAGTGTCCTGTAATCTTGCGGTGAGCCTTTGAAAGATTACAAAAATTCACCTACCAATGCCGTAACAATGAATCTTTGACAAATGAGAGTTGTGTAAAATTGCAACTATGGACTATGACAATTTGATATATCTTGCAGAGATGCTTGCGGTATCATAATCTACTCTTTGAAACCTGAAAATTGGCGCTATGAAAGAGTAGATATTTTGAAGATGGATAACGTTGGGGAAAAAAAAGTCGGTTCACGGAATTACTTTCTGAGATATCACAAGTCGAAGAGGAAGTTTCACTGCGCGTCGACCATTTTCCGACTTGCGCTTTGCTCCATCCACCTCGAAAGATCGACGATACCTCGCTGAGTCTCTGGGAAAGCATAGTTCGTGTAATGGGAAGCAGGAAGGAGGAAGGAGAGGAATATCGAGAGAGAGAGAGAGAGAGAGAGAGAGAGAGAGAGAGAGAGAGAGAGAGAGAGACAGACAGACAGACAGACAGACAGACAGAGACATAGACAGAGAGAGACGGAGAGCGACTAAGAAAGCGCATTTCCTGATACGAAACTTTCTCTCTCTCTCTCTCTCGCTCCTCTTCTCATTCTCTTTCTCTTTCAATGTTCCGCCCATAAATACACATATGTTTCTCTTACTAGACGACTGTAAGACATCGTTACACCTGGAATCGTGAACTATCCACACGAGTGTAAGAACCATACATATATAGCATAGATTGGAGATTGGAAGAAGTCGAATGCGCGAATCGAGCACTCGGTGCATACTGACGAAGGATTCTTAAACCGTTTGTGCCTTGGCTTAGAGATTCATCCCTTTGGCTGTTCAAGCTTGTACGTACTTAACGTGTAAAGACTACATTGATACAGACATACGCACGCAGACGTACATCATACACACACACACACACACACACGCACACACGCACACACACACACACACACACACACACACACACACACACACAGGATCCTTAAAGGTCTCTCCCTCTCTCTCGCGTTCTCTACAAAGAAAGGCTCTTCTCTCACGATGACGTCGTACAATCCAGCGGATAAAAGATCCATGATTTATTCCAGGCGCGTACCAAATGATACACGTACCCGTATTATCATTCCGCGGCTTTTGGTCTTCCACGCTCGCGCGAAGCAACTCCGCAGCACACGTGAACAAGGATATATCTAATGTCTGATATCGAAATATTGCGGGAGTGCTAGAGCCAATCGTTTGACGAGAGAAGCACTGGAAGTGCAGTGGAGCAATGATGTATATACGCTTTTACTTGAAAGTCTGCTTTGCCAATATACTGGGTGTTTTTTTTTTCATCTTTTATTTTCCCTACATGTTTTGCGGCAGACACAATCCTATGGATGATTCTCGAGTGTGAAGGACATATAGTATGTATCGAGAAATTAGTTCAATGTCCTGACGAGAACCATGCTCTTATATTTTAAAGGTCATGTATTACACGCTCAGACCACTTCGAAATGTATTGTTTAGAGGCGATATTTTTGCAGAAAGACGTTTGACATTTTTTCAAATTTTGAAGGAAAAACTTTACCGATTCCAGTTAGCATAGGATGAATTGTGAATTACTAAATGATGTACCAAATTCATGCACTTTTCAAGACCGATAGATCCTCGACAGTGAAAAAACACACATTTTGGCCGTTATTTCAACTGATTTTTTTTTATTATGAAGAAATTGGGGTTCAGCGTTTGTTATTTACATAAAACTAGAAAAATTGTACCAACGAAGTTTGTCGACAATCCTAAAAATCTAGTGCATCTTATCTATGCATATTATCGATGTATGCATATTAAATCTATGCATACATCATCGACAATCCTGAAAATCTAGTGCATCAGTTTTCCCACTGGCGGTGACCCCGCATGGTGAACGTGGACACATATACGCGTATCATACACAGTCTTGCAGCAACCGTCACCTATTGGGTGTGAGTAGTAGACGATTGCTGCGATATCTAATGGTAGTTTGTGGCGGCTGGTAGCCAAAAACGATGCGTTCTGCAATACCGTCGTGACGGCGTCGAAATTTCGTAGCGTGTGATACATGGCCTTAAATGGAGATAAATAGGTGGAAAATTGTGTACGCAATGGAAATACAGATTCGTCCTATGTTTTACTTGCTTAAAAATAATTGCTTTGCTAATCTCACAGGCCTTGTGGGGACATGTAAATGATACCCAATCTTCACTGTTTTCGCTTATATATATAAAACAAAGGTGCACTTTTATCGCGAAGTGCTCTCATCAACCTCAGACCAAAAATGTTTTGCCAAGACAAGCAAAATGTCGCAGAATGACATGCGATTAAATTGCATCCTTATTTGCAATTAAGTCCTGTAAATAGATTTTTAATTTATTCTTTTTCTAATCACAACAAATGTCGTTACACCTATTTTTCGGGTCTCTGTAGTGATGTTTTTGGAGGTTTCGATTGAAGTATTCATGCAAATCTTGTATGAGTATGTGCATATAAGGAAAGCATATATTTTTAACTCGTTTTTTCCATGTAGTGTCAGCTATCAGCGCATCTGGCGATTTTTAGGGCCGTCCTTAATATTTAATGGAACAAATTGTTGATTTTGGTGGCAGGGCTCTCCGTGATATGACTTGCATGTGGAAACGCACACATTTATCTACAGTTGAGTATGCGGGTAATTGGGAGGGTGAGCCCTGGCGTAGCCAGGAGAGGGAGGGAAGGCTGTCAGCCCGGTGACCTCCCCCCTAGGAAAAAATCATTCCAAAATGATTGAAATCAAGTAATCAATTAATTTTATTTAAGTTTCACCCAAGCGGACCATAAAGAAATAATTGAATAAAGCTTGAACTATTTCCTTCATAATATGGTAATTTGTATGAAAAGTAGTAATTTCATTACGTAAATTAAAAAGATATTCAAATTTCTCAATTAAGTCAACTGTGGGCAAATACAATACATTAGGTTTGCCGGCTGTTACACAACTAGAAGAATGCTGGTAGATCAACATTTACTACCAAGTAGTAAATAATATCGTTGTAAGTCTAAAACGCTGATTTCAAAATCTACCGTTAGCTTATGCAGTTTTTGCGCTCTTGAAGTTGGACATAAAGAACGGAGAGGATTTCATCAATAATTATACAAAAATCTTAATTCAGCTGTGAGAGAAGTTTTTCTGCCATGAGGTGGATAAAAATGTGGCTTAAAAGTACAATGCTTCATGAAGGATTCTCTCCTATGTCACTGCTGAACATAAAGAATGAAAATGTTAAAAAAAAAATCCAACTGATAAAGTGGTGGCCGATTTGCAGAAAAAAATAGTAAACTAAGACTTATTTTATTATTATAATATTAGATTATTATAATTATAATATTCGATTATTTTTCAAGATACTGCAAGAATTTGATATTATTTCTAACATAAACGTGTTTCATATTTCATGTGTGTTGGGTGGTTATCGACTATTATTTAAATTTTATTTAAAAAAAAGATGGTTGTGGACAAAGCAGTTCTTGTCAGGCTGGCCCTTCCAGCGTCTCCCAGAAAGCGATGTCAAATATATTCAGAATCACTTTTTCCCATAAACATATATACACATACAAATACGTTTCGTTCGTACCTGTGCGCATATACATCTTTTTCTTGCGTTATCTTCGAGGTCCAAATGTCCCTATGGACGCTAGTGAGAGAAAACCTGCATGAATGAAACTAGTTATGCCCCGTCACATAGCGTACAGTTTTCATAGGAACTATTGATATCTACGAGCCTCAAGTGTATACCGCGAAAAGCGGTACAAACCGGAAATGCCGCTGTGGAACAGAGATATGTAAACTCATTGCTCAAGTGAAATAAAACGGCAGGTGCCTTCAGAAGAAACCGTTCCTGCTTTACTCGTTTCCAACTGTATGCCGGTTTTGCGTATACCGAGCTTTGGGTGTACTGTTTTAAAGAGAAGCCCTCGTGCGCACAGTGATGCAGTAGAGAAAAGGACAACCATAGAAGAAAACTTGGACCCGCTTTATAGCCTGCGTTTCCCGCATACTAAGGCATTACATTTCTATAGATCTGCACGTACAACGTACCGCCGTCTATACGGGATGTCCCGGAACTCACGACCAGCTTTATATTCGATCCACCGACGGCAGATTAGTCAACGTAGTATCGCCATTTATTATCTTATCGAACCGAAATGACACACGATTCCGCTGGTAAAAAAAAATCATTCAATGTTTTCCGAACTTTACTCAAACATGAATAGAATAAAATGAAATGTAGACAATTCACGTGGAATTGCTAGAGGAAAGAACTACGTCTGTCGGATATTGCTGATTCGAAAAAAATAAAGATCTACTTGCCACGGAAAACTGGATTCGAAACAGCTTGGAAATTGATCTTTCGGTTGAGCTAATCGCAAATCGAAGATAACTTCCCAGCTATTTAAAAAACACGAATTTTGGGATTTGAACCTTGCATTCTGTAAAAAAAGAAGTGAGCAAAGTTTCGAAAGATATTGTGGAGGTAATTGCTCATAATTGTGACAAAATGTGTATGTGTGTTGCTTATTCACATAAAGTATGCAGTAATACAGAGTGGCTCGAAAAGTGACGTCCAAAAGGAAAACCAAGATGCCTCTTATCAATACCTATCCGAATCATCACCATGTGTGTTCTATGACCCTTTTAGTTTTCGAGAAGAAGCATTAAAAAAATTGACATGTAAAAAAACATGTTTTTTTAAACAAGCCTTTATTTAATGTACTAAAGAGTAGAAAATATTTTTTTTGTTTGCTAAATGCCTGTGATTTTTTGAAAATCTGCTGCATTACATATAGAGTCATTTGTGGTTATAAGTTGTAAGTTTCAATTTTTGTGTGAACATTACAATGTTGGTGGATTTGGGCTGGGGTTTGGATTTGTTTGGGTTTGTTTATTTAGGTTTAAGTTTGTTCGTTTGGGGTTGTTTGTTTATTTGTTTCGGTTTGGGTTCAAGTTTGGGTATAATTTTGGATTTTCTTGGGTTTGTTTGGGTTCCGTGTTCAGTGTTTTAAATTGTCACTTTCAATATTCATCCCATGTCACTCACCTCATATATTTTACAAAATTTTTACAAAATGATTTATAAAACATAAAACAAACAGCAACTAAAATTTTCCACACTATAAATCGAATGTAAATTCACCGAGGTAAACAGCACAACGCAACAAGCAATGCCTGCGGAGCGTCACTTGAGGCACATTTCAACAACATTTGCTGAGTAGCAGAAGCAAAACAAGAAGGTTTTTAGAAAGGTTGCTAGTGACGCGCCGTATGATTCTTCGTATACCATGGACATCCTAGTGCGCATGCGCACGACTCTCCTTTCGTTCACCGTCTATCTCTCTCTCTCCTTTTCCCCTGCCACGGTAGCGTTAAAAAGTAACGCAAACGTTAACCGCGGGAACCTCGTATAAGAAGTTTCACTTCAAAAATGTAAGGTTGAATCCGCTGCATTATATGAAAACGGCAGACGCTCACCAAAAGAAAAACTTGAAGTGTTCAGATTTATCCCAGCGATCGATCAGCTATCGGTTTCTCTGACTAAAAGGTGCAAACGATGATGTACGTTTACGATTTGCACTCCTCAATAATTTAGAGGAGATAGACGCAGAAAATTTGTATGCTGCAGCGGAGGAATTATCAAAAGCTTAGAAAGATGATTTAGAATCCAGTCTCAGAAATGAGTTGGTCCAATTTGCATAATTAATTAATCTATACAAAACGGACCATCAAAGAGGCCAATCTAAAGAGCTGTTCGACTATCAAATGATGAGAATCACAATTTCGGAGCTATATTTCCCAATGTTGAAATTCCATTAAGCATATACTTAGTATCGAAGTGCATTGGAGAGCCCTCATTATAAAAAATGAAAATTATTAAAAATAGGCTCCGAAGGACGATAAGCCAAAATCGCCAGTAAAATGGATCAGTGCTTAGCATAGAAATCGATTTATTCCGGGAGCTGGATTTCACCGATATTATTAATGAGTTTTCTTCGAAAAAAGCTACCAAAGTTCCATTCGCCTAACGATCTAATTTTCTTAAGGGGTTACACCTAGTTGGAATAAAAAAAAAATCAATTGTTCGTTTTCGACGGATTTTTATAATATTGGGTGAAGTAAAAAGTTTTGCTTTAACATTACGCTTCAAAAAAAGTTCTTTGACAGTTTTGTGTTTGGTGAAGCCAGTTGTGTGTTACAGCGTTCCAAAATGGATGTAAAAAAAGAGAAAATTCGATACATTCTTCAGTACCACTACGACCAAGATGAGAAGGCGGAGCTGGCGGCCAAAAAAATTTGTGCTGTTTATGGACCCAATACAGTATCGAATGCAACAGCAAAGCGGTGGTTCCAACGATGCCGTTCTGGTAATATGGACGTCGAAGATGAGACACGCTCTGGTAAGCCAATCGTCGAAAATGTCGATAAAATCATGGAAATCGTCGAGTCGGACCGGCATGTGAACACTTATTCCATTGCCCAGGAACTGAAGATTAGCCAGAAAACCGTTTGGAACCATTTGCATAAGGCTGGTCTCAAGAAGAAGCTCGATGTTTGGGTGCCACACGAATTGACACAAAAGAACCTTTTGGACCGAATTGATGCCTGAGATTCTTTGCTGAAACGTAACGAAATCGACCGATTTTTGAAGCGGATGGTAACTGGCAATGAAAAATGGGTCACATACGAGAACAACAGCCGAAAAAGATCGTAGTCCAATCGCAGTGAGCCGGCCCAAACGATCGCCAAGCCCGGATTAACGGCCAAGAAGGTATTTCTGTGTGTTTGGTGGGATTGGAAGGGAATCATCCATTATGAGCTGCTCCCATCGGGCCAAACACTCATTTCGCACCTCTACCGTCAACAACTGACCAGATTGAAGCAGGCGATCATCGAGCAGAAGCGCCCAGAATTGGCCAATAGGAAGGGTGTTGTGTTCCATCAAGACAACGCCATGCCGCACACATCTTTAACGACACGCCAAAAGCTCCGAGAGCTTGGATGGGAGGTTCTATCGCACCCGCCGTATAGTCCAGACCTGGCACCAAGCGATTATCACCTTTTCAAGCGTTTGCAAAATTTTCTTGATGATACAAAACTGGCCTCAAGACAAGCTTGTGAAAATTAGCTGGTCAAGTTTTTTACCAATAGGGACGAGGACTTCTTTAATCGCGGAATTATTAAATTGCCTTCAAAATGGACAAAAGTTGTCGAACAAAACGGCGCATATTTGATCTAAATCGGATAATCCGAACTATGGTAATTTCATCGTCGAAATAAAGCGAAAAAACGCTCAGAACTTTTTACTTCATCTAATATAACCTTTCAAAATTATTCTCTGAAAATTTCAGTTCGGTCCGTTGAAAATTGGGGGAGTTATGAGCGTTTACAGGTTTACAGGTCCGGCGAACCGATCGATGTAGGTATAACGGAGCAGCTGCGCGGTCTGAACAACAGGATCCACTCTATACAAAGAGGACCGCTGTTTACGGCACGCAGCTAATCCGTTCAGATCATTTATATGTATATATAAAGGACCTGAATGTTGGGTGGTTGGTGGTTATAACCGATGAGATGTATGAGCTAGAAATCGGAGACCTTTACAGTACGGCAGTTGGCTTCGAACCGCTCACTATTCATTTTTATCGTTTTTTTTTAAAATAAATTGCTCTAAAGGCTCACGAGAATTACGGCAATCGTCGAATGCCGCACCACGAAAAGTGTCCGCCTGGAGAAGAGTCTTGGTGCTCTTGGCAGCGCGCTTCGGCGAACGCAGAACTTGCTTCCTATCATCACGAGTATACAGCTCTACCTCTCAATGTTTTGGAAGCAATAAAACCGATCTATACAGTTCTCTCCAACGATACCTTGTTGGAAAGATGCAAAGGTGGTTTTACCCAAAACAATAACGAAAGTTATAATCAGCTGATATGGAAGATAAGCCCGAAGATTTAACCGAGTGGCTCGATTGCGGTGAATATAGCCGCCTATATTGCTGCGTGTTTATTCAATGAAGGAAGTAGTTCATTATTAACAATGTTGCAACCGATGAGAGTAAACTGCGGCCGAAATGCTCACGCACATGTCTCAGAAGAGGACGAGAAGCGCGTGCGGACGGCCGAGCACCGCACTCAATTAAACACCCGGGAAGCACGATTATTCTGAAGGTAGCACCAAATTGGAATTTTGGGGGCTGCTACCTCTGCAGAAGGTTTGCTGTATGGTTCGGGCATCAATGATTCCATTTAGAGGTAATAAATTACATTTTATCTACGTATATACCTGACGTAAAACTTTAAACGCGTTTTTCTCGGAATGACTTTTTCAGAATCGGTGACCAAAATATCTCAAAAACAACTAAACCAATCTGCTTCATATTCCACAGAAATTTTTTGTATATCAAAAGGCGGTCCTTAATCGAAGGATTTTTTTTCAATGCATACTTTTTTTATATCAAGGAAAATAGAGTGTTTTTTTCACCGAAATTTCGACGATCACTTTCGATTGGCCACCAATTGTCAAAAATCATTATTTTATTGAATCCTTCGATTAAAGACTAGATAATACAGTACAAAAACTAAATTCATTTGGTTTTTTGATTTCAGATGATTTGTTCCCGAGCAGGAGTGGTCACCGCGAAGGACCTTTTTGCACAGCGGTCTATGCAATTTACTGTATCTCCGTCGTTTATAAATATTTCCCAATAAAAAAATTGTCAAAGATACTTCAATTGATACCATTTACTATAAAAAAAAAAGTTAAGACCCTGCACCCATTTCCCAAAAAAAAATCACGAAAACACCTCTTTTTCCAGCCGCGAAGTATGTGTAACCCGTTAAATTTCTTGTATTCTACTAAATCGACGTATGTTGTTTGAAGATACCCTGTTCGTTAAGAATAAATTAAAAACTTTATAAAAATGCTTATCTTGTTCGAAAAATAATAAGGGGCCTCCACTTCTTCGTTGCCCCAGGGCCTCCACACCTTTAAATTCGGCGCGGGCCTTAGATTTTGATGGAAAGTTAAAAAAAATTGATCTGAAAGGATCAGTCGCTAACATTCAGATGATGAACAAAAAATTCACGTCTAAATAACTCCCAATTGCTTTTTAAAACTTCTAAAAGGAAAGCACATACATTTAAAAAAGTAAAAACATATGCTACAGGACGATTCGAAAAAAAATATGCAATGTTTTTTTGTCAAAAACTAAAGAAGATCGTAGAACATACATGGGGTATATTTGGATAGGAATCGATACGAGGCATCTAGATTTTCCTTTTGGACGTCACTTTTCGAGCAACCCCGATTGTATACTGTGTACAGTGCAAGAGTGGCATCGAGCGGTAGCTATCGTCGTTACGTCGCTAAAAACTGACGAGCTACAGAACACACCATGGGTGAAATTTCTCACCACGTATTGTTTCGTTTCAATCTAATCGTACACGTGACATTTTAATGATAAACCAAAGTATATAAAAAGGAAAAAAAAACTTTTTACAACTTCACGAATCACTCCGTACCGCAGTCAAGATGTTTGGAACACCCTGTGTTTGGCATACGTGAAAAGGGAATGCGTGTGCACCCGCGACTAACATCGAGACACACGTAGGCTGCGTTAAATCGTGCACGTGTTGCCCAACGTGTACACGTAAAAACAACCTGAACGAGCTTCGGAGGTTACCTGCAACCGTATATACGCCACCTACGTACGTATATAATGCGTACAATATTACACGTGCTCTAAAATCCTCGGGACAAAAGAACGAGATGGAGAATTCATGGGAGTCATGCCTCCGCACACGAGAAGTACGACAGCTACGACGCGAATGCAAATAATATCGTGCTGAGCATGGTTAAGGGTGCGCAACGTTGGCTTCATATACTGCGTTCAATATTTTAGGTACACATGTATGTATGACCTCGGGCGTGTATGTGCAAGCTCCGTAAAATTTGAAGAAGAAAAAAAACATCCAACTAAAGGCATGCCAAGGGCAGTGTGTTCGGATATATATTTCCTCGATCGAGTCGAACAAGAACGACAGAGGGAGTTAGAGGAATAAAGGGAAACGTCGCTGCATTATAGCGGAGCATTAAACTTTCTTGCTGCAACTCGCAAAGATGAGACATAGTGCGCATAAGACAAAGCGAATGATAACCCGAAATGTAGGAGGAATTGTTACTTCGAGTAGCTAAGGTTAAGGTTATCTTCTGTGTGCGTACATCTTCGCGCTTTAGAGGTACCGGGGCGGATTGCTCTTATGTGGAGCGTACTTCCTGTTCTCAATGCCTATTACTCAAGCTCGCCTAGACTTCGAGGATCCTTCTATCAGGTTGTCATATACGTAGCGCACATTGGCACAATTAGGATTATCCTACAATTTCGAACGGAACAGAGGATCTAGATTGCGCGAATATTTGTCGCCAAAATCGACATTCTCGAATTTCTGCAGACAGTGGAATGAGGCGCTATTGAAACTTTTTTATGGAACCCGTGCAGAAATTCATTGGGGACTCCCCAGATCATACCGCATCCCTATAGGGATTTTACAGAGACGCCGCACGTCGGGAGTCTACATTGAAATCCAAGTGGATTCCGTACTATTTCCCGATTGACGTCGCTTGAGAATTTTTTTTTGTAATTTTCAACTAGAAGTTGTTGGATCTCCCAAGAAAAATATCCTCTCGTGGTCACGTGCACAAATTTGTTAGGGTAGCCCAACAGGTAACCACATCTCTATAGAAATTTTTTATGGACAATACACATTAGGAGTCCTCTTTGAGATCCAGTTGGATTCTGCACTATTCCCCGATGAACACTGTTTTAAAATTCTTACCACGTTCGAGTCGAAAATTCGTAAAAAGTCACGAGAAAAAAAATCGGTGTCTTGAAAGATAACCTGCACGCATCCTGAGCGTGTACGTGCGTGTGGTGATGTTATGTCAAAGTACAGTAAAAGCAGTAACAAACAATAAGTACAGTGGATTTTCAGTGATGTGATTCAAATCGATTTTTATACTTTTTTTAAGCGATTTATACTCTTTTAAGATAAGATTTATACTTTTTAATGATCGACGCATTTTGTATATCTTTATATTTTATTCGGAAAGTTCAACGTACATGCAGAATACGATGGGATCTATCAAGAATCATATCGGATTCGGTGGGAATGCTTGAGGATTCGAATTGGATTCATATGTTGGATTCCAATGGGGAATCCCGATTAGAATCCAATGTACAGGCGTGACGTTTTGTTTTAGAGATCCAATCCTATGACCCATTGGATTCCTATCAAGAAGTCGAGACAAGTATAGGAATCCAATTGGATCCCTACGACAATTTCTGCACGGGTAAAAATGATTTGGCTCGATGAAGGAATTCATTCGAGAAAGACGATTACTGATTAGCCATTGTTCTGGTTTGGAAGAAAATGTTATTAGGTAAAGAATGCAATGTTTATTATACAATTATCTGTAAATAAATGTATCACGATGAATCACTACACCTACGTGACTATTGATCGACAGTGAATTACGAAATACAGAAAATAAATAGATTTAGCTATAGTTGATTTAGATAAGATGTGTACATATAGATTAAAATCAACGTAATGATAGAAAAAAAAATATTTTTTTAAGTTTTAGATCAAAATTATCCAAATAAAAATATCTTTCTGAAAACTATATATTCAGAATGATTCAGTATTTATCGACTGATATGAGTCTAAAGATTTATCAATCATAGCATTTTTTTATTATTGGATAAAAATTCCTGAGATAAAAATAGAAACGTACAATTTCAAAGCTTTGTCGAGAGCATAGAGAATTCGAATTAAGAAGATATCGTTTGGGTGCTTACGAACTTTCGTCATTAAAGACTGAACTTCTTTATCACCGGGGGTACCGCCAACTTTGTTGGGATTTAAAAAGAAGATTGAAAGAGCTGACAACGATGTTGGAAGTTGGTTTCCTATATTTAGTGCGTACAAATAAAGTTCACAGCGAAGCTCCGAGTTCCTGACATACTGCATCGTAATTCAAGCGATTTCTTTGTTGAAATTTGGCACACAATTATTAGGATGACGTAGTTGCTCCTCTACGTAGTTGACAATACGGCTTCGATGTATAGGACTACGATAGAGAGTTTGCAGTGAATTCTGTAGGTACAACTATGTTCACGAACCAATGACCTCAAGTGAAATATATCACTATATCTGATACATTATATGAACAGCTGTGTGAAGACATCGCGTCTATCGGGTTCGAGATCGCATGTGCAGACACTGAAAATGACTTGGGCTGACTAAATCCGTCATTAGGAGATGCCAACGAATTATTTATTGAAAACATGGAATATTAGGTTATGATGAGAATTATTTATTCCATCGAATTAACGAATGCTCGAAATAATCAAATATTTCAATGTATCATCTCAATATTTCATTGGCCACCAGTGAACGATTCTGTTGATCCATGTGATTTCTTTTCTCTGTATATGGATTGACAATTGAGGAATTGTGCGATGTATATTTCTATTGTGTTGCGTCTATGAAAGATAAGTACTCGAAAGATACGAAATGCGAGAAAGATTTGGCTCATTACGTATTACTATATTCAAACACTTTTATTGCTATTTGAGCCAAAATGAAACTCAGTTCCGCGGCCAAAGAAACTCATTAAGTTGCCTGAAAGTATCATTTTCCTAAAAACGACCGTACCGAATGACGAAATTTTCGCAATGGACGACGAATTTATTGACGAAGGTATTCTACACCGTTCTAATATTTGTGAGTTTGAAATAAAAAAAATTACATATCAACTTACCACGGTTGATCGCATCTACCGGTTGATCTAATCTCAAATTAGCAAGGCTTTCAATTAAATTCTTTGTCATACACCGAATGTACCCTCCAAATTTTATATCGATCGTCTACACCGTTTCTATACAATTTACGATTGAACAAGCCCTTTTTAACATAGAGCATTTAACATTATGACACTGATGACGAAATTTTTCATAATGTACTGAGTGATTCGACAGTTTTTCATAAGATTTTAAACATTTTTTTCACGCTATTTCGTGCGTAAAACTTCTATCGATTTAAATTTTGGAAGGTGCGTTAAGTATATGAGAAAGAATTTACTGTATAAATTTGAATCAAATGGTAACACTTCACCAATTGTTCCGAAACTCCTTAAGCTAATTTGAACTTCTTTTTTATGAATTTGATGAAGCTAATTAGAACTTCTTTTTGATGAACTTTATGAACTTGATGAAGCTAATTTGAACTCCTTTTTGAAGAACTTGATGAACTTGATGAAACTAATGTGAACTTTTGATGAAACTAATGTGAATTTTTCGATTTGAGATTACTCAAATCGAAAAGAAGTAGAAGAAAATGAAATAAATATTGTTCTCAAGATTAACCCCAAGGGAAATATTTCGAACGCACTTTTTTTTATCTCAACCGCATATAGCATACAAGTTGCAGTAAAATCGGGTAGCAAAACCCTTCATTCCTTCACTAAAGTCCCGTTTCCCCCGATTCCGTTTTCCACGTGCAAAGGACGAATCCAGTAACCAAGTTTCCCCGATTGGATTTTATACCTACATGAGCGCTGTTGAAGAACCACAGGAATCCCCAAATCCTATCTCCAGAATGCCAACGTTCTGAAGAAAACCGCACTCCCGACGCCAACTTTTACAAGTCGCCCTCAACCCCGCAACCATGAAATTGATCAGATACAACGAACCATGAACCTGAACGTACCTCGTCAGCTATATACACGCGATGAAATAGCACCCAAATAATATACTACTGTATACTTTCTACTGTAGGTAGAAAGATAGTTTTTCTTGTATCTTATAAAAAATATTTCAAATAAAATTTGCAAGTGTATATGTCTCCAACGTGTAAATAATGATGGCTATACTGCCTCTCAAATCTAGTCAAATGAAACGATACTTTGGCATGTTAGGTATCCCATGTTCTCTTTTCTCTCTCTATATATATATATCTATATATATATATATCAGTAAAATAGCGCCCGAATTACCCAACTTGTCGTTCATTCGTTTCTATGTATGCGCAGACTGAAATCCACGATCGCAAGAATGTATCGAGCATTTTCCTCTCCCTTCCTCTCGTATCTCGGTGTTTGTATTTCTGTGAGATATATCTCGCTCTACACACGGTCCTTTCCACACATTGAAGATCTTCGAGATCCTCGGTACTCCAAAGCGGCTTTCATTGTGTGTTCAACGTATACGGTACACCAGGGATTCGCGAGATAGCGAAATCCCTTTTGCAAAATTGCAACTTCGCGGGAATCTGACTCGCTCGACAAGTTCCGCTTCACCGACCGAGAGTTCCGCTAGCCCAACAAGAATTTCTCCCTCTCTCGTCGAACGCAACTTCGCAATATACTTTCATATGCGCAATTTTATTTTTACGTTTCCACCACGCAAGATCTTGTGCTGTGAAATTTCTCGTACTTGTTTGCCCATGAATAATGGAACAAGCGGCGAAAGATTTTTTTGTTTATTACAACAACAACAACAACAAAAAAAAGGAAAAGAGCAAAACATTTGAGCTTTTCTTATTGTTCTGTTTTTTTTCTTCTGTTTTCAGGATATGAAACTACATCATAACGTGACCGGTGGGGTTGTCCTGTCCGATCACTCGCTCGTTCTACAAAGTATAACGCGCAAAGCCGCCGGCAACTACACCTGTCTCGCGGGAAATACCGAGGGTCGATCAATCTCCAATCTCGTTTATCTTGACGTCATGTGTGAGTTTCAAGCACCGAGCCGGCCCTACCCATTACTTATAAAGCATACTCATAATTTTTTTACATCGCAACTCCTTTCTCTCAATATTCTTGTTTGTGAAGTTTAAATTTCGATGTCGACCACCATCCGGCAAGATTCGTTGATCAGACCAACTGTTCCCTCATTTTCGGTATCACAATACATCCGTTCAAATCGTATGAAATATTGCGTAATAATCAAAAAGCGAATATCCCAGTATTGAACGATACAAAGTGGTACTGAAGAAAAACAACCTTACGTAGATCTTCATTCTAATTGAGAATAAAACATACGTCGATTGCCATGGGAATAACCATCAAATGAACAATTTACCACGACTTTGTCGTCTCCCCCTTTCTCTCTTACTCGTATGCAAAATACATAACGTGATAGCGATCGCGTCGGGTGGTACCGGTCTTTTTTTTCTTCGGCCAGAGAATGCACAGTCATTAAAAACATTGCTCAGCATAGTAAGATCAGTCACATAAAAGTCCAAAGACGGAAGTCTTTTTCTCTAATTTCTTACAATGTATGAACGAAGCGGTGAATAATGAACCTCTGGACTTTCCATTCTTCAAGGCCTTCGAGCCGAGCATCACCAGTCTGCCAATGGCAAAAAAACCAGACTAAGAACTTGCACATATCGTAGTGCATTTTTTATACTGCCAAAAGAATGAAGACTCTTTTTTTAATTATTTTTACGGTACCAAGTTGACCTCGTATTGTATCTTGAACAATATACGATTTCTATACGAGAACAGTTGCTCCGATCTGCAAACGGGTCGTAAATATCGGTGGAGGCTGGAGATCACAAAACGCTACACCACCACCTTTCAAGGTACCGGAACATTTTCATGGTGCCCTGAAACACGAGACGATAAGCCTAACGTGCGAATTCGAGGCGAGTCCTACCTCGGTGACCTTTAGATGGACGTTCAACAGCAGTGACGATCTCCACGATATACCATCAGACAACTACATCAGTGACGGTACCGTGAGCAGGCTCAATTACACTCCGTCCACGGACATGGATTATGGGACCATAGGCTGTTGGGCCAGTAATCGAGTCGGGGAAACTCAACAACCCTGTCTCTATCAGGTCATTGCCGCTGGTAAGTCACCAATATCCTCATCTCGTTCATACACATTACCCCTTTTTTCGGCGCTCTCACTTCCACCCTCTCCTTCTTTTCTCTTCCGTTTATCATCAATCTAGCGCGCTTCAATCACCACACCGTATACAAATTTTCAACTGATAAACACATATCGATCCTTTCAAATCTATGCATGAATAATTTATGCATAAATTAAAATAAATAATAGCAAATAAAATATTATATCCCCTTTTCTTATTTGATATTCAACGAATTTTCCTCATCCAATCATATATATCAAAAAGTTCAAATCCGTAACGGATTTCCATTAAATGACCATTTTTTATACTGTTCAGGTTGTAGAATAATAAATCGCAATGATGGGAGTCCACGATGCATGAAATGTTGATGTGTCATCGCCTGCTTTAATTTTATAATCTGTATGCCCGTTGTATATTAATCCTAAATCACAATTTAAAAAACGTCACATTGTAAATGATTAAATATTTTTTCCATTGTTTTCTAACTTCATTATTCTTTCTATATGTTTCTTCTGACACTTTTTTTTCAAATGATTTTTCAAACTTTTATGACAATAAGAAAATAAGACTCTTATATAATAAGAAAATAAGATCGTAGTTGAAAAAGGTTTTGAAAGAGCAATGCGAAACAGGCTCACAAAAATAATTTAATGTGCCGGTCTCGGGATGCAATGAGTGAAACATTAAAACGTGCTTAACTTCGAAGAATTTTTAGCTATCTATTTCCCTTTTTTTTAATGGAGCAAACTTTCCATCGTTGCAAAATGAGGTTAACGTTCACTACAAATGTATACGAAACTCCGTCCCTCTTGGGCCTCGAAGTAGAAGCAAAACTTTCTGTAAAGTTGCAATGACTGAAAATTTGCAACTGTAAAAAGGTCAATATTCGCATAGACATATCCAAGATTTCTAGAATACGATACATCTTAAATTGTTAAGGCTGTATGGAGGAAATCTCAGTGCGTCATTGTATTTGCATCTGATACTATCTTTACGGATTTCATTCTAATTACACTGCAGACTTTAATCATTAACAAATAATAAATAACAATTGCTGTAAATGATGTTACCACGCGAGACAGCCGACGTAAATGAAAAATTGTAATCTCTTTTTCTCGAAAACCATCCGCGCTACGCGTAAAATAAAAATGAATAATTTCTCCTGATAACTTTATTATTTTCGGTGAAAAATGCATCGAAATACCGTTTTATCGATATTCAATATTTTACATCCCTTTTAAAACCTTTCTGGTTCAAGAACTAACTTCATCAAAATTCAATTGTACTGTGCGTGGTTGGCGTGTTTGTCCGAACAAAATACCGTAGCCAAGCCGCTTAGAGATTTTTACCCCGATACATGCCACAGGCGGGGATGGTTAAGGAATTAAGGGGGGAAACCAGTTTAGGAGGCCGAAATTTTAGTGTTTTTCGTGAATTTTTTTAACAGGGAAGGAATAATCAGAATTTGTTTAAACTTGGAGGATATTTTATTAATGTTTTGAAGTACACGTTGTAATTTTTTCAAGTTATTTCCGCCGGAAATAGTGGAGTTAGAAGTCCATGGACGGTCGCCATCAGAGTTTGCTGCTCGTGGGAAATCCGGAAGTCACAATTTTTATCTGGAATCATTTCAATTTTTTTTTTCGTTAGCAACATATTTTCTAAGAATATGAACTAAACTCTGATCGAAAAAGTTGAAAGTTGCATGTTTTCTGAGGTGTTTGAACAAAATGTCATGTTTTTATACCATGTTTTTTCACCTTTTTTGTATTAAAAAAATATTTTAGATAATAATATCATCCCAGAGTTTAGTTCATATGGATTGTAATCGAATAAAGAATATTCACACAAATTTTCAGAACGATTGGTCAACAACTTTTCGAGCTAGAATTCCCACGAGTTGAAAAAAAGTCGTTTCGAGAAAAACGCATTTGAAAAAAAAAGTACCGAAAACGAGAAATTTCGGGCAGTAATAAATGATATAAACTGCTCACCGGTTAATCAGCTATTCCAGCACCATATATCAATCCTTCTTCTTCTTCAAACGCATCATTTCGGGCTTGCATCTCCTCTTGACGAGCTTGCCGAGCTTCCTTCGTCTCCAACGCGCTGCGTCTATTCTGTCTGTTCACGCGCCGCTCATTCATTTCCTGGGCATTTACAGTGACATTGTCACTGGTAGTATTCGAAAGTTTTTTTGCGCTGGCACTTTCATCTCCACTAATACTTGATTGACTCCTGGTGTATCGATTTTCGTGGAAGGATCTCTTACGTGGTTTACTATGTCTTTCGTTGTTCTCACGATTACCTTTCGGATACGCTGACATTTTTACTTCTAACTTTCAACACACGCTAGGAAGGCCGAAGCTAAACGGACCAAACTCGACGCTCTGTCGAAATATTCCAAAGCTTCGAGTACCCAACGCCTCTATTGTAAGAATTTACAATCAAGAACATCTGCCGAAATCCCCCTCTCTCTCTCTAATATCCCGTAGTACAGGGGTATTGAGCCAGGTAATTGAATAAGGGATTACCTGAGCGACCGCTCCGTTCTAACTAACGCGCGCTTCGGCACTGAACCGACGGGCGTTCACTTTCCTTGCTCATAGCATCGGAACAAATCGGAATTTTGTTTTGAAACTTTGGCAACATATTCTTGAATAGTGTTACTAACAATTTATGGAATTAAAAAAAAAGTCGATTTTTCGAACCGTCTAAACTTGTTTCCCCCCTTAAAAAAACGTAATTGGGTATAGTCATCATGATTTTAAAAATAAGAAAACATGCGTTATGGCAGGACGGAATAACTCTTGGAAGCACCACAAACCATCGCGAATGTATCGTTTCTTTAGGCGATTCATAATTGTTGTTGACTTTTCACCTAAAGAGTGTCTCAAATTGACCTGACATTTTAAATTGCGCGCCATTTTTTTTATGGCGAACATAGAGTACTAATCTTTGACAACTGGCATCAGGAAGTATTGAAGTTTAGTCATGGAGAATTACACGATCGAGCAACGTATAGAAATTGTGAAAATTGTGAAAGTTATTGCAAACGAAGTTTCATGGTCATGTTATCTCGCCCTGTGGCGATGTGAATTGGCCACCAAAATCGTATGATTTAACGCCATTGGGCTTCTTCCTCTGGGATTTTCTGAAGGCAAAAGTGTATGCCAATGATCCACAGACCATTCCGGAGCTCAAGGAAGCAATTGGACGCACCATTAACGAAATTAGTCAACAATTGTGCCAAAATGTCATAAAAAATTGCGTCAAAAGAGCGAACGTTTGCAAACCCCTGTTTGCAAACGTTCCTACGATGCGGCCATTTATCGGATGGCCGCAAAGAGCGAACGTTTGCAAACCCCTGTTTGCAAACGTCTCTACGATGCGGCCATTTATCGGATATTGTGTTCCACACCTAACCTTCATTTTCGTACCTTATATTAAAATAAAAATATTCGTTCTTTTCAAATAAATAAAACGTTTTATAAATTTTAATATCAGGTCATTTCTAAGACACCCTGTATAACTTTAGTATTGCAAAAACAATCAAAATCAATAATCGAATATAAATAATTGCTTGGAATTATTATGAATAAGGGACGGTGGGGCACAATGTGTCAGTTTTTAAAAATGAATTTGTACTCTTACCAAAGTAGTCTAATTAGACAAAAAAACGTTCATAATCGATTTTTATAGACCTTTGAGCGTACAATAAAGCTCCCATTTTTTTTTGTAAAACTATTAAATATACCAAAATAATGGGATCGAAAAAAATTTGCGAATCGGCTCATCGTATCCCACCTCACCGGTGGGGTACAATGTGTCAGATAGGTGGGTACAGTGTCTCAAGTAACTGCGGAACGTGAGCTACAATGGGCCGTTTGAAACTCTGTTATATTTTCATAAAATAGTTGACAGATTTTCATACATACCGGTAATATCACAACGGGTTTTATATATTTCTTCGATAACAGTACGAACCCAACAAAATCAGTACCAATAAGTATACAAATATATAAATATTAATAAGAATAATTGAATTTTTAACTCTACGTATCACAGGAACGTTGAACGTCGTTTTATCTTATTCTTAGCTGATCTGTCTTTCGGCTTGGCCGTCTTTGGTACAATATTCTCAATATCCTATGGCTTGTCTTTGATTTTTTTCGGACGTTTAATCAGTCCTCCGTACTAAACGATTTGCTTTTTAGTTCTTGGCTCTCAGTTCTTCTTCTCCACCTTCTTTAGCATAGGATTTCCGGTATACTTTGACTCCTTTTTTTCCACGTGTGACTTTCTTCGGAACGTCTTCACTATTTTCTTTCCTATTTTTCGTCGTGGTCATATTTGCTAACAACATTAGGAATCGACTCGTTATGCCCCACAACTCGGTGACACATTGTAACCCTAGTAGTAAAATATTTGATGATTAATGAAAATAATTTTCAATTAAACTACAAATAGAAGAACATAAGTCACTGAGTGCATTATAAATAATAAAACTATCCATGAGGACCGAAAACCCGAGCCGCTACAGAAAGTGAGGATATATTTGAGGTTTTCCCGGCAAGCAATATTTTTTTCCAAGCTTCAAATCAATTTTTTATTTTTAATAACAAATTGATAATTTAATAAAAATAAATAAATAAAACCTCCGAGAAATCGCATGTGGCTCACAGTGCCCCGTGACACATTGTGTCCCACTCTCCCCTACCGCTGTCCTCAGGGTAAAAATGCAATTTCAAATACGTTTCGAACATCTTCCCATTTTTTAACAGCTCTCGTACAAACGTACTATCAATCGAAATAATACTCTCGCATTTAAATAGGTTAATTTACTAAACGAACCGATGACTGGTGATGATGATTTTTCTGCCGAAATGATCGATAATATATTACGAAATCTTGTAGTCTTCCGAGAGTTCTTCGAGAATAACTGCGAATCGAAGTGCAAAATTTATCGGCTTTGTAAACTCCGGATAATTTTCATATATTTTCTGCATTTTTTAAAATGTTTCATTTATCCCCAGGGAAGCTCAACGAGGATATGCTCTCTGAAAAGACTTCGTAGATGTGCAACCTCTGTTCCTCTGTTCCTGAACGCATGATTGATACGAAATACGAAAAATCCGTTTTTCCATTGGCTCCTGCAATAAAATAGTGCCAAGTGCACTCTAGGATCGCCGCTTAATTAATTCCCGATAGCATCACGCTTGAAAGAATATAATGCGACACCTTGTTACAGTTTTCGTTATTCGTTTTCGTTCAAACGCACAAAAATAACTCAAACGAGTTTCATACATGAGAGAAACAGACAATCGACATGAAAATTTCAGTCCTAAATCCGACATCCGAAAATTGCATTTTCACGGATGAACGAAACCAAAAAATAAAAACCGATCGTCGATATATACGCGGGGAAATTTAATCGAGTGTCCGTACAGCTTCACCTGCCTGTATATTCATCGATATTCAACAACCGCAAACACAACAAGAAATTGCATTATTCTGATCGCAGGCCGACCCTATCCACTGCAGAATTGTACAGCGTACAATAACAGCGGTGCATGGATACGAATATCATGCGTCGAGGGTTTCGACGGTGGATTGCCCCAAAAATTCGTAGCTGTCATGGACGAGCATCGTTGGGAGTCATCCAGCCCGTACTGGGAACTGGAAATACGAAATCCAACGAGTGTTGCCCTTTACGCAGTGAACGTTAAGGGCTCTAGTGTTCCTGTGACCATTGATGGACGAGCCTTCAAAGGAGTCGCTAAATTTACTGGTATGTGACTTTTAAAAATCTAATTATAACAATCAAATCATTGCAAAAACCTCCGAACTTCAGTTCCTCAGTAAGAAAGCTTGGTTTTTATGAAAAAGCCTTGTTTGATGAAATTTCCGAGAGATTTATCTAAAAAGGCGTTAACACTATTTTAAAAAAGTGAAAAAGTAACAATTATGCAAAATGTCCGGATTTATGTGCGCTTGATTGGAGTCTCACTTTAAAAAAATGAAATCTCATAAAATTTGGATTTACAGTGAAACTTCAGCTATACATTTTTCAAGGGGTACAGCAAGTATGACGTATAAATGAGAATAACGTAGAAGTGAAATACAATATGTATCGAAAACTCTTCAGCATTTGAACATGGCGAACGGAGCATAATTCGCGATGTTTTTTAATAGCAATACCTCTATTATGCTAATATTTGGTTTTCCATTTGAACATTTGATTGGTAGTAACGAAGTAATGAACCAACTCAATAATTTTTTTTTCGTTCAGAATTTTTATTTGATGCGAGTTTGTAACTTGAAAGCTTTGACGTTTTACACTAGAAAATAACAGACATTTTCGTATAAATAAGAGATAGGTAATCACAGTTAAGTAAAGGGTGTCTCAAAATGACCTGACATTTTTATTTATTAATAAAACGTATTATTTATTTGAAAAGTACGAATAGTTTTATTTTAATATAAGATACAAACAGGAAGGTTACTTGTGAAACACAATATCCAATAAATGGCCGCCTCGTCCCTGTTTGCAAACGGTCACTCCTTTGACGAAATTTTCAACAACATTTTGTCACAATTGCGGACTCAATTTTTTAATGGTGCATCCAATTGCTTCCTTGAGCTCCGGAATGGTCTGTGGATAATTGGCATACACTTTTCCTTTTAGAAAACCCCAAAGAAAGAAGTCCAATGGCGTCGAATCGCACGATCTTGGTGGTCAATTTACATCGCCGAAGCGCGAGATAACACGACCATGAAACTTCTTCTGCAATAACTGCATTGCTTCACATTGCATTTTCACAATTTCTATGCGTTGCTCGATCGTGTAATTCTCCACGACTAAACCTGATGTCAGTTGACAAAGATTAGTACTCTATGTTCGCCACAAAAAAAAATAGCGCGCAATTAAAAATGTCCTTTACATGCATACATAGTACGATCCTAGAATGTTACACTGAAAAAAATTAAAGTACGGTTTGTGAATTTAAAAAAATTCTTGTCTGTTTTCATTTTGTGTCACAGAACACTGATTTACGTACAACTGAGAAAAAACAGACCCCGAAACGGACGCTGGGCAAGAAAATTAATAACGTATAAGCGCAAAAAAACGTAGAAATGAAACTTTATTACATTCGTTATAGGCGGAATTTGCTGGAGCCAGAGAAATATGACGTATAAATGATAAAAACTATAAGTGCAAAACGTATAACCGAGGTTTTCACTGTATTTATATTTAGTAAACACTTCAAAATACTCAAATTTTTAAATATCAGGCTCGATGTTTTCCTATAAATCATATATTGTTGGTAGCTATTTGATACTAGATTCGGTTACAATCATGTATGGATTTCGAGTTGTCCAAAATATTGTATCTCTAAAAAAATTGCATTTGCTGCATTTTCGAGAAATTCAATATTTGTTAGCACTATTCCAAAACATGGAAAAGAAACGTTTATGGAAAACATCCGGATTTGTGAATGCAAACGGTTTATTAGAATCCCACTTCATAAAAAAAGCGATCTCATAAAATTTGCATTTATTTAAGCTCAGTAAACAGTTCGACGTACTCAAATTTTTTAAATATCAGACTCGATTTTTTCCTATAAATAATATATTAATGTAAGCCTTTTGATATTGAATTCGATTAGAATGATTTGAGGTTATCGAATAGCAAAAAATATTAAATAGAAAATGCGGCAAACGCATTTTTATTTCATAGTTTTACCTGCGAGCAAACAATCGTTGAAAAAATATCTTCTTTCTGAAACACGTGTTGTATTCTTGGCACAAATATTAAAAATAAAAAACTCGTCAAAAAATAGGATCTCCGTCATAACGAGGAGAAGTTTCAAATTGCTATAAATCTGTGACGACAACAACGTGGAAAAGCTTATTACCGGATAATCTTGGGGTGGAGCCGCGAAATACGATAACGCTGTTTTATTCGAAAATGGATTGTCCTAAATAGAGATGTATGTCTCCAAAAATGTATATGCGTGCATATTTCTTACAAAATATAAGTTGTAGGGATTTAGTCCAAAGATACAATTTACAGAATTTATTCACAACAATGAACAGTTAATAAGCATAATTTATCTTTTTGTTGTCGAAAGAATATGAAGTGAAAGAGGAGTGTTAGTGTTGCTGACAGGTCGATTTGACGTAAAATGTGCTAGAAACTCGCAATATTCCTTGTGCTCGAGATGTGACTTCTCGTATCATTGCCCGGCTTTGCAACCCAGCGGCCCCATTTCCATAATAACCGCGCGAACTCTGGAAGCGACAGATCTCGTATTTCGAAACGTTGTCACACGAGTCGTGAGAATCTTTCACTCAGCAACGTTTTAGATTGTGTGTACTTGGCTCGCGAGCTTTCGCTCGCTTTTTTTCCTCGCATAACCGTCAGAAACCGGTCTCGTTATTGTATCACGCAACCGTTTCTCGCGGCTGTATTCAAAAATTGTCCGCAGTACAGATTTACGCCCTGGGGGTTATCACGTTGCTGATCTTCTTTTGTTTCTCTTTCATCCTTCCAAGCGTACAGTTTTCAGCTTGGAAAAATGCACACGGACATCATCGACTGTAAAATTCGTTTTCTCATTTAGGATGTAAGGGCAAAAAAAAAACGATCAAAATACACTATATCTGAAATTACGCATTTTTTAAAGAAAATTCTAATTATTGTGAGGCTAAGTCTACACAGAAATCTTCGGCTCAGAAAAGCTCTCCAATTGCTTGAAATATTAATTTATCAATTGCGCTATGAATAGACCCGTAGGGGAGGTCCGGGCAAAGTGAACATCTTAAACTTTCCGTGATTATTGCCGATAATGTATAATAGAGAAAATTAAAACAATTATCTGAGATTAGACTTTATTTAATCAACCTCCGAAACGCGTTAACAATTTTCCTTAATTCTTGTTTAATTAGTTTCTATAAATCATATAACAAAAAACGTCAAAGTATCCACTATGCCCAAGCCCCCGGGTAAAGTGGATACGGCATAAGAGCAGAGTGGATAACAACAAAGAAATCTTTGGAAACGTAAGCTACTAACAAAATGATCTGTATAAGGTAGCGTATGCTATCTCGTACTTTTTGGCTGTTCCTTTGATGGATTCTCCAGCTTTACATAAATTTATTGCTGTTTGCATGACGTCTGCACTTCAAGAACCTTGCGTCGTCTTTTTTCGTATTTATTAACCATCTGAAACGAAATATGCAGATTATTATATATAATGAAAATCTTTGCGATCACCAGGCAAAGTGAATACGGTATTCACTTTGCCCTATTCGCTTTGCCCCACGTGGTCACTCCTGATGTTATCCCGTTTCAAATAAAAACTATTGCTTTGGGTCTTATTTTCTATACAGTGTATAAAGGTACATAAACATACATTGTAACCACCCCAAAACAAAGAACGATAAATAAATAACTTTCTTGTTATTAGCAAAATACTTAGCTCGATGAATCAATATTTTTCAAGCAAAAACACAAATCGTTATCTCCTGGACGGCGCGTGACATGGCCACTCACCAAAGTATTTGCCACGTACTGAATGACGACGGGCGAACGTTGCTATAGTAATGTGGAGATCGGCAAACACATAATTTGCGAGTGGTGGCGAGTATTCACTTTGCCCGGTGTATTCGCTTTGCCCGGACTTCCCCCACTGACTGCAAAAAAACTGCATGTCTTGTCTTTGATCTGTCAACACAAACACCAGGACAATAAATCCCCCAAATAAACATCTAAAAAGTAAATAAAATATAATGATTCTCATCAATTACCAACGACACTTTACGGGAAAAACTCTATGGGAAACGATGAGAAACAGCTATGAGGCCGTGAGCATGAACTGAAATCTTTAAATGTCAAACGGGTAAAGAGTCTAAACCTCTCTCCACATGTATATGTAGAGAGAGGTTTAGAACAGTTTAGAACTATTTGAATTATATATTTGGATCCATTAACAAGCTTCAATGAAAATCGACGGAAAGAAATGTTCAAAATAAATGGCAATGAAAAAAATACCATGACGATGACAATTGGATGCATTGTTATTTGGTTTTATTTATTATTACTTGGTTTGTTCTGAATCTGCGTGCAAAAATTTGTTTTGATCCATTGGCCCGTTGCAGAATCGTAACTTTTGGACTTAGTTTTGACGAGAGAAAGCATAAAGAAACAATTGTATACAATGCTTTAGATTTTTCGTGGGTAATGCATGTATAACCGATACTATTTCGAAAATTTGCTCATCCCTACTGCTAAATTGTCTTCTAAATTATTGTAACGTACTGAGATTCTGCTTATTTTCTCATTCTAATCTCTCATACGTCCTTACCAAACTTTATAGTGACTCAGAAATTGCAACAATAGGTAAAAAGAACACTCCTGTACCTGAAGACTTGAGACTTGGTCCACACCAGTGTTGATCGTTAATCAATTATATTTTCAATCAGTTCATTAATTGACTAAAACAGTAATTCCAATTAATTTAATTGCAATTAACTATTAATTGCATGTTGCAATTAATTTATTTGGATTAATCTATGTTAATTGCAACTCGCAATTAAAACAATTGCAATTAACTTTTTTAATTGTTCTAAGAAACAATTAAAACTAACAATTAACCTATTTAACTCTACAGATGTCAGATACAACGTGTTTGTTTGGGTTTTGTAAGCTTATGCAGCGCCCTATACAATAATCAGTTGTAATTGTTAGTTTTTAATCAAATACACCAAAAAGATTGAAAATTAATTAGTTTCTAATTGTGGAAAGTAACGATTAACAATTAATTAATTGATAATCGTGAGTTTTCACAAGTACAATTAATTAATTATTAATTGTTATAGTCGTGATTAACAATTAATTAATTGGTAATCTTTAGTTACCCCTAGCAATTAAATTTTGCCCAACACTGGTCCACACAATGTACCACTTACGACGGATTTTACGTTACATCTAGGACATATATTTAAGAATTTTAAATTTCCGCTACGTATGCCTAGGGTTGTATCTTCCGTACGTCCTTAAGGTCCATGACTCGTAAAGATCTGGGCGCGAGAGAAACGCCGACGTAGGTAGGAGATAAGCCCTGCGTGGGTTGAATGGGTTGGGATATGACGAGTGAGACAGTGAGCCAGAGCGATGGAGAGAAAGAGAGACAGAGAGAGAGAGAGAGAGAGAGAGAGAGAGAGAGAGAGAGGGAGAGAGAGAGAGAGAGAGAGAGAGAGAGAGAGAGAGAGAGAGAGAGAGAGAGAGAGAGAGAGAGTAACAGAGAGAGTAACAGAGAAAGAGAAGGTTGCACCCACATGAAGGGTAAAAGTAGATACAGCAACGATGAGTAGTAACAGTTACGTGGTAGTCGACATCGGTTGAAGTAAGCAAAATTATTATCGCTATGCAAATGAGTAACCAGCTAGATATGTGTGTGCGTGGGTGTGTGTATATCTATGTTCGTGTTTGTGTGTGTCTAGACCTGGAATAGATACGACAGGTTTGTCGGGGACGCGAGATCCCTAGGATCCACACTCCCTAACCGCGCGAGAATTCTCTCTGCTACCCCGTGAGGTCATCTTTGGCTCCTTCCCGTATATATAACGTCACTACGAACCGCACCATCAACGAATATCATTCGGAGAACTATGCTTCATATACGTACACACGTACCTAAAAGTAAAGAGGGACAGAGAGAGAGAGAGAAAGATAGGGATAGCAATTGGACTCTACCAGTTTCAGAGTTGAAACATAGACTGGCCAGCCCACCGCAGGCCCGGAAGAGAGGCGCGCCAAATTTATGAGCTATTATTATGCATTCTGTTCTCTCCCTTTCGTTCATCCTCCCTGAGCACTTTCTCTTTGCTCTCCCTTTCTCTCTCTCTCTCTCTCTCTCTCTCTCTCTCTCTCTCTCTCACTCCCTAAACAAACCCTCTCTCTCTCTCTTGTCCCTCTCTCAACGTGTGGACACACACACACACACACACATATATATATATATATATATATATATATACTTATGTGAATGTGTAATAAGTGCGGGGGTTATTTTACGGGTCCGTTCCGGATGCGATTCTACCTCCGACACTTCCGCCAGCCTCGTTAAGGTCGTCCTCTTTTCTTCCACCCTAATACGGGATGACAAGAAAAAAAAAGGAATGGAATTTGGACGAATCCAACGGCGGTTATCTTTTCTACCGTATGTATGTAACGTTCCGTACTCTTTTTGGTACTGTCGTCTCTAAGGTGAATCGGCTCCAGTATCGTCTGTGGACATGTCACCGATTCTCATCGGCCTAGGTGGCACAGCTACGGGACTCGGCCTGATCGTGACCGGGGTGCTGATGGCTCTTTGGAGACGACACGCGACTGCCACACCGTCCAAACCCAAACAACCCCAGCAACCCGGTATCGCTACTTTCACCGCGAAGGGCGACGAGGAAGACGGAAATCCGGATCTGATACCTACCACCGATCTCACCAATCATTCGACAGGTAATTGCAATCTACGTTCATTCGGGGCACGATGGAAAAACAGTTCGTCCGATCTTTTTCGTACTGGATTTGTTTTAGTAACACTGGTGGGTTTGACCAAATGCGTGAGATTTTTTAAAATGCACCTGAAGTGAGGCGAGATATTTGATGAATTCTGGATGCATTGGCACATTTCTTGCAAACAACAATTGACAAGTATTCGTCAAGTAGGGAATTAAAAAAGCCTTTCAATGAGGTTTTTAGAAATTTTACGTACATTTTGTAGGGGAACGGTGGCAGCCCCCGAAACTTAGTGAACAATCCCATCAAAGTTTAAAAAGCTATTTTATTTGAAAGTAGCACGTATATTAATATATCTTCTCTGTTACCTAATACGAAAGCAATAAACAACTGATTCTTTTTTTAGTAGCCTCAATCCATCGCTGATTAGAAAAATATAAAAATGCGTGTTTACTATCCCATTTCGCGTACCTCCGAACATCGCTTTTGCAAATATGATCGTTTATTTATTTTTCATTATTTTATTGTTTTTAATTTCGACAAAGCAATGTGATTAAAAAAAGTCAAAATCTAACGACATTGCAAAAGTCGAAAAAAATTAGGGCATTATCAAGAAATAGGAGGCAGGATGTATTACGGTATTCCTTTCGCGAAGTGCCGTATTTTGTAGGCACATAAGCAGGGCCCTCTTGAACCATTAGTAAATTAGAGTGGCGCTTAATAAAAATAAGTTGCAATCAATTATTATACCCAACGATAAACTGGATTTAAATATGTCTCATACATTTTTTAAACATTTAAAATTTTATTATTAATATTTTTTATATTAAGACATTTTTTTAAGTTTTATAATTAATATTTTCTTTAAATATTCGGTGACCTCCTGTTTTTATTGTCGTGAAGGAATCTTTCGAATGTCGTCAGATATTCGGGTTCGTGATAGAAGTACCTGAAGTGAGGCGAGATATTTGATGAATTCTGGATGCATTGGCACATTTCTAGAGATTGGGCTTGCAAGGCTGGCGTGGATATTAATCGTTACGATTTATATTACAATTATGATGTTTCTAAGACGGAAAAAAAAATTTGTATTAAAACTCAGACAGCCTAGCCTTTTTCAAGACTTTTTGAAGAGACTCAAATGAGCCGACTTTGCAAGTTGATATTCCGTTTGTATATTTTGGGTTTATTAATTATTTATCATAACAAAGAAATATATATATATATTACCATCAAATGATGTCCCCATTTTTGTAATAACCTTTAACTCTCGTAATGAATTATTGATTACCAAAAATGACGAGTGTCCGGGGCTACCACTGTTCACCTAATCTATTTTTCCACTCCAAGATTAAAATGCAATTAATAAATCATTCGTAGACACCAGAGTACGGGAATCCAACCTCAACATTCTGGTTTCGTAAAATTATTATTAATAAGTGGCGCTGCTGTTTAGTCGAGCCGATATTCTATATACGAGCATACACTGTTCGCTAAATCTACAAGGATAAATCTGACAGCTAATGTTTCGAATCTCAATTGATTAATGTTACGTTATGGATCCTGCAAAACTTGTTTTAATAATAAATTATAGTGAAACGCGTCAGTCACTGCAATCAGTGACAGCAGCCATATCAGATTATCCATTTGGAGCCATACACTCTCCTTATCTGCAAAATATCGAATCTCCAATCGGCGTCTTATCTTTCGAAGGAGTTTTGTCGCAGCACCGCAATATTTATTTGAATACTTGGCGACGTTTTAAAAATCTTCAACATTTTTTACCCACATCCCAATTGTGCCAGCTGTCACGTTGATCGTAGAACATTTAGAAAAAACGTGAGAATCAATTAATCTAAAAATATGCCGAGTGTTACGAGCAAAAATCGCGCATTTGTCACTGACGAAAGTAGTTACCTATTTGCCTCGTAAGTACGGCCAGGGCCAGCTTGAACGCAGCTATACGACCAATGAAAGTTTCGGATTCGAGCTCGTGACGTTCTCGTGGAATCGTACTTTTTCTGCTACAAAAGTCGATACGATCGTTGTAACGGATATTGCGAAGGAAAAAAAAACTATAATGTGCATCGTGGCACATACAAGCTCGCGTAGAAGTGAAGCACGGCCGATATAAGTGTCGGGGCCGGAGAAAAGGATCGCTATTCGGTAGATAGGGGTAGACACAGTTGCCAACACAGACCGTATGGAATTCGCGTTAAGCCGATCTCAAACTACTTTTTCAGATAAAAAGCTTTCGGTTTACGGTACCCTGCCACGAAGGCCCTGCCACTTGGAAGGACGAGAGATGCCCCACGAGGTCCTCGAGAATCCGGATTATCCCAGAGCTTCGCCCAACGTGAGTACGAAAACTGCTCTGTACCAACAATCATACACCCAGTTTCTCTATGGAATACGCACAGAGAAAAAAAATAGATTTTTTATGCGCTTTACCTCGAGCATTTCTGGACACTCGTTGAAACTCTCAACGCCAACATCAAATGTCCAATCATAGTCGGTGCAAAAAATGCTAAATGTCAAGTTGGAATTGCCACACTATCAATTTTTTTTCCTTGGTCATTGGCGTAACCAGGGTGACTGGGGTAGGCACCCCCCCCCCCCCCCCCCCAACCCGCAAAAGCGCGCTGACCCTCCCCCCCCTGAGAAAATATCGATCCAAAATAATTGAAGTAAAATAATCGATTAATTTTATTTAAGTTTCACCCGAGCAAGCATAAAGAAATTAAATGAACCTTGAACTATTCGCTTCGTCTTAATTTCGTAATTTGTATACAAAGTAGCAATTTCATTAAGTAAATTAAATAGAGATTCAAATTTTGCAGTTAATACGTAATTCGCTATTAAGTCAACTGTGGGGCAAATCAATGGTTTGGATTTTCTGACGGATTCACGATCAGAAGAATACTGGAAGATTAACATTTACTACCAAGTAATAGATAATATCATTGTAAATCTTAAACGCTGATTTGAGAATCTACCGTTGGCTCAAGCAGTTGATGCATTTTTAAAATTGGATATGAAGAACAGAGATGATTTCATCAATGATTATAGAAAAATCTTAATAATTGATACGCCAGCCTTATGTCAGGCATGAAAAACATACTTCCATTTAAAAATGTTGAAATAAATGCTGAAAAATTCATAAAGCATATTAAAAAGGAGTACTGCTCTACCTTATATAAACTTTTCCAAGCAGCAATAGCACTCCCACTGAGCTCCGTCGGCTGTGAGAGAAGTTTTTCTGCCATGAGGCGGATAGAAATGTGGCTTAGAGGCACAATGCTTCCGAAACGATTCTCTCATATGTCACTGCTGAACATGGAGACTGACATTGTTAGAAAAAAATTCCAACTGAAAAAGTATGGGGCCGATTGGCAGAAAATAATAGAAAACTAACACTTATTTAATTGAGTACCTACTGAAAATGAAGTTTAAAGACTGGTAGCTGGATTAAGGAGGCACGATCATGAAGACGAATCCAACTTTCGGGCCTGAAATTTTTATATGATGTTGACGAATACTTCATGCACCCTTTGGAAAAATTTGAGCTATATTGATCGTTCAGTTTTTTCATAATAAAATTGCGAAGCTGAGCACTTTGGGCTAGTGGAGCACGTTATCTTATGGAGACGGTCGACCGGAAGTGCAGTGATCAAGGTTTTACTGCTCACGTATCCAACTAAGGTCGATGGAAAACTGAAATTTGATAAATTAGACATCATAGATATTGTAAGAAATCGAAAATTCGAACTACACCGTGTAGTTCAAGCACTACAGAACCTCCGGTTGAACTTTATCATAATGACGAAATAGCACCCATAGACTTGCCAACGTCGGGCGTAACAGCTGATTCGTTCGGCGAGCATAACCTAGCTCTGTAGCGAGATTCTGTAACTCGGTAGCGACAGTTTTCGTTGTCGCTAGCTAGCGACAGCCAATCGCATGCACGATCACAGAAGAAAGGGAGCCTCTTATTGGCTGTCGCTAGCTAACGATAGCGAAAACGGTCGCTACCGAATTACAGAATCTCGCTACTGCTTGGAAATCGTCATGAAGTCGAGTCGCCACAAAACGCAAAATTTTACCTATTATAATAATTCCGCTGAGGTAATTCGGGGCTATTTCAATAAGATTCCGATAGATTTGGTGCCGCGTTTTTTTAGTCCGTTTTTATGGTGAAACTGCCATTGTGAATATGCCGGAGACTACTCCAGAGTCGTTGAGGATCTAATTTTTCAGTTTTTATTAGTAAATATGCAATAAATAAAATATTTACCACAAATTTGGAACTTTGGGATCGATAATACGAAGATTCAACATAAGTTAACATAAATCAGAACACCCGTGGGGTAAAATAAATTTAGTCTCTTTGTTGACCCTGAATTCGTAGTCGTACCTCCTTAAAGAATGAAGCAATATTAGTTGATTATTTTTTAAGGTATTACAAGAGTTTGATATTGATGTCAACACGAACGTGTGATTGAAGTAAGTTGCATATTTCGTGTGTGTTACGTAATTATCGACTATTATGTAAATTTTATCTAAAAAAAAAAAGATGATTGTGAACAAAACCAGATCTTGTCAGGCCGACCCCCCCCCCCACCCCCCGCAGAAAAAATGCTGGCTACGCCAATGCCCTTGGTGAAGAATGTTCCATAACTACCGCATTGCGTCAAATTTAATTACTTCCTTCTGAATGAGGCCTTCATCAATTGAAAAGTCGTAAAAGATTTTTTTCTAGATTCGATTGAAAAATTGTCACAAAAATTTCAGCTTACACTTGAAAACGAGTCTACCGGTTTGTTTCAGAATTTTTACAGTCTCCAGAGGCCCAATCGATATTCCGAAACGATCGTGAGGACCTCGGCGATTCAGGAGAGCTGCATATGAACATCGATGTGTAACGAAACGAGAACATTCGAGTTTCATCGATCGGGTCACTCGTGACGTGTGATCGATCCAAAGTGTACAGAAGATTGACGAAAATCGCAAAAGGGTGAACGAACGAAAAAAGAAAACAAAAAAAAACGTACTTTCTTTCGTATTATCATGGGAGTGAGTGACGAGAAAGAAACAAAAGTGGAAAAGCCAACGATGCGCGTGATAAATTATCCGCACCGAGGCGAATGAGAGAAAGAGAGAGATAAATGAGGAGAGAACAAACGAGAGGGAGAGAGAGAGAGAGAGAGAGAGAGAGAGAGAGAGAGAGAGAGAGAGAGAGAGAAAATGCGGGCTTATGAGTTAAGTCGAGAAGGATACGAATGTATGCTGGAAATTTGGCGCGTCGCGATGAGAATTCCAGCAAACTCTTGTGACGTGCTATTATCCCAAAGAGCAAACTTCTCGTCTCGATATTTTACCCTCATCCTTCCTTGTCCGCGCGCCCTCCAAAGAGCCATCAATCCACGAGGAAATTTGTACCGTTATAATAGCTCAGCCAAGTATCCCGAATGCCAGATTCGAGCACAGAACATCGGCGAATATCGAATATCGAAGTACCCGTCAAGTGTATCGATACGTGCAAACACAGCATACCCGCGAGTTCTGCTTTCTGCCTCGTGCACCAATGTGTTCGAATTTTCACGAGAATGCGGAGAAATATGCGAGGAGATCGTGGTGGGACGAGGGGGCACAGGGAAAAGAGGCGCGTACGGTCGTGACAAAAAAAAATCTTCTCGATATCCCGTAGTATAGCCCCGTCTCGGGCCATCCATTCGTTCGGGGAACGAGCTCTCGAAACGCCGATTCGTGACGATATTGCGACTGGGAATCGGCAAGCAGCTTGGCTCCGAGTCCAAATGAATAAAGGTACATGTACGAATGAGGAAAACGCAAAAAAAAAGAAAACGCACATAGACTGGTGTCGACGGGTAAGTGTAAGAGGGGAAAAAAGAAGAGAACCCGAGCGAGTGAGAAAAAAAAGGAAGAGAAGAAAACCCGTTAAATCAAGCTCAATGTCGAGCCGTACGACTGTTTTTCGCGATATTTCTTTTTTTTTTTGGCCAAGTACGACAATATATATTTAAGGCAGCACGATTGGATATACGTTTGTAAATATTGTATATAAATAAAGACACATCAATTTCGTGTTAATCGCCGTGATTATTGTACCCTACGATCTAGAACATATTGTGTCGGAAGGGACGGATATCATCGTCGAATATATTTGTTTTTCGAAGTACAGTCCACTTTCGTATATTTTGCCGTCAGCTATTTTGCATCCCCAGCTACAATATATCTTTACATATTTTTTCGTAAGATCTTGTAACAAAATTGCGACGCCGAAGCTGAATGAAGCGAGTCACCTTTGTCTCATAGTGTCCTGCGGCCGGTGATGGTTCTCTTATTTTTTATCTGAAATAAAAATTCAAAATAATTTGAGCAACTTTCTAAATGAAAGTTGCCTTCGAAGTAGATAGGGAAGGAATACACTTCCATGTCAAGAAGCTGCTTCTCGTCGATTTGCTATTAACTCCACTTTTTTTTATCAGCTCCACTTTTATTATTGCTCCTTCGTCTCGCAACGCGTCGTTGTCCGTGAAAATTTCGACCCATTCGGTTGACCCTTTTTTTTTTATAAACGTTCCGAAAACATTAATTTATTCACAGTAGGAATCCTGTATTATTTCGTCTTAAAAAGAATTCTTCACATCGATCGGGGGTGTTTCAGTTTTTATACATTTTTCATTCACATCGTAAGTATTTCACTTGTATAAAAAAAAATACTAAATAGATATGCAAAGTAGATGGCGTCCCAAAAAGCGTACACCCAACATAAGGGTTCGAGATACAAATCTATGCGTGTTACACGTATGTTCGCGACCCTTGTGCAAAAAAAAATCCGTGTGTAGAATATAAAATGGTGAAGGAAACGTAAGGCCGCAACCTATTCGAATTGCCTCCCGCTATATATCATCCACGGCCCGCTTTTCTCGAGCATTTGCTGTTGGTAGCTGAAGAAAAAGATCCCAAATGTTCGATGCTATGCTGCATAAGTACCGGAAACGCACCACTTTGCAATGAGACGAGGCATCAGGGATGAGATGGAGAATCGACAAACGGGTGTATATCGATAACCATTGGGAGAGAGAACGAGAGAGAGAGAGAGAGAGCCATTTACAGCTGCAACGACCTTCCCTTTGGCTCCAATCGCTAGCAACTCTTTATGAATACACTAGTGATGCACAAGAAGATTTACAGTAAAATTCAAGAAATAAGATGAAGATAAAAGACAGTTCATATAAGAAATTCGACGACACCTGCGTTTTATCCCATCACTGAAATAATGCATACAAAAATATTAAATGCATTCCGTCATTGCACAACTAGTTGAGTAGCTAAGAATTTCTCGTTCGCATTAGGCATTAGTTTTCAGTAAAAACTGTGGAAACATTTTTTTCCCCCTTGAAGTTTAATATTGAGCAATTAGAATGAAGCCAATATGTGGAGCATCGGGACGGAAAATCGCTTCTCTCCAACTCCAAGCTTTATTTTTCAACAATTTTCTTCTTTTTTTTGACTATATGGCAATACCGTCGTAGTCGATGCGTGCCTTTCTACTTTCCATATAACAGAACGCATATGCTATCGAGAACGGATTTACCGTTGTAGAGTAACCCGACAAAGACGACGAGCACCATGTGGAGAGAACCAGAGTTACGGGGAAAAGCATTCTATTTTTCGATGCAATTCCTATATGAGAGAACGAAAACGAAAACGAGTACATACGTAGAAAACGTAAGTATATATACGTACTTTATATCGAATACGGAACCTCTGAATTTCCGTAATTCTCGGTCATGAAATGGGAATATAAGTTACGTAGAAAGAGAACGTATCGCAGAGAGCACCTTCATATAAAATGGCACTCTCTCGCTGCAGCTTTCCCTTTGTTGGGTTAAAAAAAAAGAAGTATACGACGGACGTCGGCCCGAATCAAAATACATTCAACTCGTCATGAAGACGCTTGAAGAGTCCTGGAAAACGGATCACGTGTTCCGAGAGTGCAAGACTTTTCGTTTTTTTTTCAGTCTTGCATGAAAAGAATCGTACTCTCGAATCAATCGGAAATTGTCTATAGAACAGTTTGGCAAAACTTTTGATCTGATACTTCTGTGAAGAAGCATCAATGAGAAAGGATACAAAAAATTAAGGAATAAACATGGAGGGCGGCAGCAAAAGAACGGCGAGAATCTCGTGGAGTAATTGTTGTAGGGATCCAATTGGGTTCCCATACTTTTTCCCACTTCCTGATAGGGATGCAAGTGGTCATTGCATTGGGTCGCTATACTAAAACGTCAGACTCTTACATTGGATTCTAATCGGGATTCCGCATTGGAATCCGATGTACGAATCCAATTTCAAGCCAAAAGGTTTCCCACATTATCTAACAGGATTCAATACGATTCTTGATGGATCCCATCGCATCCTGTACGTTACATTTTCTAAACAAAATACATACAGGGTGTTTGGCACATGAACCGACAATATTTTTTTGGGCGATTGGGGGGGTGGGGGGTTGGCAATTGCTAACTTTGTCATCCTTAGACTAAGTCCTAAGTGTTACGGTAATAGAGATATGATTTTTTTTCGTTTTTTTTTAATTACTCTTAATTTTGCCTTTAAATCGTCATAAGTTTTTTTTGTGGTTGTAATAGCACAAAATAAGTTTTTTTTGCATACATACGGAGTAAAGAAGGTCAATTTGAGCAAAATTTATCACTCAAGTTTAATAAAAAAAAAATATCGAAAACATAAAACGGCTTTTCTTAACCCTGAGCCTGGCAAACTAGTATCTCTTATTTTGACCACATAATGAATGATTTCTATGACATGTAGCATACCGTTGGAAAACAAACTAGAGAACTTTTTAAAACAAAGTTAAGTTCAAAATAACTTTTAGTTTTTTTAATAATGAATGTAGAAGTTGACATTTTTCATACATTTACACTTTTTTCAGACTTTGGAAGCTCGTGAGTCATTTTCTTGAAACCAATTGTATCAAATAATGATTTATTTATAATAAACATACACTGCAGCATATAACAAAAATCATTTCGTGCTAGTACAGTCACAAATAAAAAAGTTTTGACGATTCAAAGGCGAAATTGCGGGGAATTAAAAAAAAACGGAAAAAAATCAGATCTAAATTGCCGTGACACTTAAGACATAGGGTCTAAGAGCGAAAAAGTTAGCAAATGACCCCCCCCCCCCCCCCCCAATCCGCTAAAAAAAGTTTCGGTCCATGTGCCAAACACCCTGTAGATATACAAAGTGAGTGGATCTTAAGAAAGTATAAATCTAATCTTAAAAAAGTACAAATCGCATAAGGAGTTAGGCTACTCTAGACCAAGAAAAAATAGGCATATTTTGGGAATATTTCCTAGCAAAATAATAAAATGAAGCGAAATTCCGTGCACAGGTCTTTATTATATTATTAATGAATGATACAAAATCATTTTTTCGTAGTGTTTGATAACAAAGTGGCAGCTGCACAGCATTTCTCCGTTGACGCCTTTTTTTGTAAGGGTCCACGGATGGAAACGTAGCTCATTCTATAATTATTTATCCATTACAGATGATAAAAATCGCTAAAAACCGATACATTCTTCTATCTATTGAACATTCTCCAAAAAAAAAACAGTATTTACTCCCATAAATACTGCCTTGTCAAATAATCTTCCAAACATACGCAAAAACGAGAAATATCTACAACATCGAGGTTAGTAATTTCTCATACTTCATCTCTTTATAACTCCATATTAACACCGATACATAAGAATAATTATACAAAATGACATATCAATTTTTATAACACAATTATAACATAAAAATCTTCTTATATCCAACTCTTTCAAACGTGATTTATAAAATTTGTGTAATAACGTTTATAGAGAAAAATATAATTTCTGAAGAGGACCCGAACCAGAGGGCCGAAACGTAAACATCCTTTATTTCCATCGCTGACCTTGGAAAACCTCTACTGGCCGGACCGAAGCCGAATCTTTAACGATCAACTTGTCATCCACACGGCCGCACACATCTTTGATTCAAATCATGCCATTTTTTACCTGGAATAAAAAAAAATTCGATTATATATAACAGCTACAGAAGTACGTAGAATTTTTTCATCATATCGATTCCTACCAAAATGGTGCATTTTAGAAAAAAAGATGATAAATTTCAGGGAAAAATATGAGGTAACTGTTTAAAACTTAAAAAAAAACTATGCAATATAATGAAAAAATTCTACGTACTTCTATAGAGAATCTAGTTTTTAATGTCCAGTTAAATTTTCCAAATCGATTGGTATAGATTTGTTCAAGGTATGTTTTCGCGCTGTTCAAAAAACCTGCTTTCGAGAAATAAAAAGGCGTTTCAGTAAAACGCGTAAAACAGTATTTAGTAAATCATATAAAATTCTTATATACGTCTAATCTGCGATGCTTGCACCATACAAATGGCGTTCCACATTGATATCCTACTCCCCTTTTTCTTTTCTAAACGCTCTAAAGCTGAGCCGTGCCTTTTTTTGCAGCTTCAGGCAACGATTGTTCGGAAAGCTTGATGAGCTGCGCTTCCGCGCAGCCGGAAACGGCCCTTCTCAGAGCCATAGTTAATTAAATTATATAATAGAAGTGCAAAGAAAAAAACAAATAGCCCTTTGTAGGACCAAACATTCAAACGTTATAGGACAACGTTTTGTCCTACATTTGTAGGACAAAACGTCACAAAATTCTTTGAAATTTTGGATCAGACGGCCATTATCGATTTACATGATAACGGAGAAAAAAGGCCAAAAATATGAAAACCTCATGCATGAAAGACAGGTAAGAAAAAAAATTAGGTACTGGAAAGCAGAGTTGGTAATAACTAGTTACTTCAGTATCGAATTCGATTAAAGATACTCGATACAAATGTATCGTGCAACAAGAATTCGAACGATACTTCGCTACAAAAGTAGCGATCTCCAACAATCGCTCGATACTTTTGTATCGAGTAACGAAAAGTTTTGCGATACTCGATACTTTTGTATCGAGTAACAAAAAGTTTTGCGATACTCGATACTTTTGTATCGAGTAACAAAAAGTTTTGCGATACTCGATACTTTTGTATCGAGTATCGAATAAATTTTCGTTACTCGTTACACAAGCATCGAGCAACGAAAAGCTTTTCGTTACTCGATACTTGTGCCATTCCAAAGCCTCAAAATACGAAGCTATTCTGTTAACAGTTTTGCAATTTATCACGGTTGATACAGAACCCTTGTACTCGAGGGAAGGTAAAGAATTTCCGACTTTTTGTCAATTATTCAAAATTTGGAAAAAAAATTTCAAAACGATGAAAAAATTCTTGATAAATTTATATGCATTCGGAAAACTTGACAATTTCATTTCAAATAACAAAAAAAAACAATTTTATACTAATTTAAACAAATAACAATATTATAAAAATATCGAGTATCGAAGAAGTTTTCGTTACTAGATATAAAAGTATCGAGTAACGAAAAGCATTTCTTTACTCGATACTCAAGTATCGAGTATCGAATAAATGTTCGCTACTCGATACAAAAGCCGCGAACTCCAACAATAGCTTGATACTTGTGTATCGAGTAACGAAATATTTTTCGATACTCGATACATTTGTATCGAGCAAAACGTAACGCTCGATACAGATTTTGGACAACTCTGCTGGAAAGTGAGAACTATAAAATTTTCATTGTTCACACACAGCGAAAAATTTATATTCGTAGTATCGAATGGCCAACAATATCAACGACCCTTCGATCGACTACAATGACTGAAAAATTCTTGTAATTACGACAAAGTTAAATAGCCGACATTTTTAAATTTCGTCGTTTGCTCAATCACAGGCAACCAAAAACGACTTGCATCGAACATAGGCAATGAAAAAGTCTTAGCGTTTCACGTATCGAAATTAAAGAAAAATGAATGTCTCTTAAAAAAATATTTGATAATAAAGAAGTATGAATGTCGCATGGACCAAGCGGCATGGAGTACAAGAGAGATTGCTGATTTATAGATTTTTAGTGTTTGTTCGAGACGGCTGATATTTAGGAATAAAAAGACAAAGATCTTCAACTCTGTTGAACGACGAACAACATCGTTCTCTTCGTTTGCCTGAAATGGGATCCATCTAGGAGAAAATTTGGCTGACGACTTTTACCGAACGGACGTGTGACCCATATCCTTTAATCAATTAGATGAAAAATATACATCTTTGGTTTTCGTGAACTTGAAAATCATTTTCGACCAAACATACTTTATGCCGAACAGAATCGAAAAGCAGAAATGTGGAATTCCGTTACCGCAAACACAGGTAACGACAACATCATATCTTCGAACAATAAATATAGCCAGAAATATCATCTTTTCATATATGCTCGAACATCATGAGAAGTGTACACCCGTGGACAACGGAAGGAAGTGCTCCAGGCATTGCAAACTGAAATATATGTATGGATTAGTTTGCGCCATCGCCAGCAATGAAAAAATTCATGCTTTTAGGGTTTGCAAAGCCCGACATATGCTCAATGGCGGATAACAAAAAGTGCAGGTATCGAGAGGCTACTCATATATAAAATGTCCTTATTTTTAGCTTATTTACTTAGAAATATGAATTATTTGTTGCCTGTATTTGATGTCTGAAGAATGTCTTAGGCATGCCAAAGCCAAATCTTTCTTACAAGATACAAAGATTTCTTAGCTTGATCGCAAACACTGAGAACACTAACACAAGTATGAATCTTTTTAGCATCAAACTTGGGCAACGAAAATTTCTTGGATCTTTAATCACGGAATGGTGAACATATGAATTTCTTCTGAATAATCAGACAAAAAATATACATTTTTGGCTACTGCGAACCTGTCGACCCAAAAATGTATATTTTCTTCAGTGCCAAAACATCTGAAAATGCTGGCATGAAAAGTACAAGCAGTCCTCAGCCGAAAGTTTTGATAATTCGGGTGACGAAATTCTTCGTAATGAAAAGTAAACATCTCTTTGAATACTGCGATCGTCATTCAGAGATAATGAAAAATGACTTCTTTCGCAGCTTTTAGCAGGTTCAATGCATCACCCAATTGCATCTGGTTCGAATATTCCGATTCGTATTTCTTTCGCTAAACAATCGCCAAATAATATAACGCCAATCCAATTAAATTTTGATGAAATATTGTATTTTACTCTCATTTGTAATGTTTCTTAAAATGCTTTCGTTATCTTGATCACAGACAACAATAAAACATATTTTCAGAGATCAAGAGGCAAAAATGTAAATTATTTTAAGATAAAATATAGGCAACAAAATATTCTTAGAGTTTTAAGTGTCATAAGGCTAAAAATATTGATTTCTCTTTAATTAGTTATAATATATTTTTCAGCGAGATCCACGATCCCACATAAGAATATAAAATTAAAAAGATTCATGATAAAACATATGCTGTGGATGCCAGTTCCTAGGCTCCGACTGATTCAAATATCTTGAAATAATTTTCCCTGTTCAATATTAATTTGACATTGCAGATGTCTAGTTTGTTCAGATATATTTAAAATTCTCTTCTCTTTCGACTGAAGGCCAACAAAAAAAGGATTTTTCCTCTTCCAAGAAGATGTGAAATCTCTTTTAAAAACTTTTTTTAAAAGTAAAAAAAGTCGCCACGTAATTATCTCAAAATATTTATCGAAAAAATCCCAAATTATTCTTTTTATTTTTATTCAAACAATGGTTTTATTATATTTCGTTGATTCCAATGTACAAAAAAGTGAAATAACTTTTATGAAATAGCCAAGCAAGTTTACTAGTCATGTTGTACACAAAATTGTTAAAGCTTAGGAATAACATTGTTGAAAATATTTAACTTGAAACAATCATATTACAATTATAACAAAAATTGATATTACCATTAAATAAATATACAAAGTAGGTACCATAAGTACACGGGAAATGCTGTGCAACAACTTGGCGTGCATGGTTAAGAAAAAATCTCGGGAGGATACAGAATTGTCCGGTCCGACAGCCCGCGAAAATAAGTTTTGCGTCGAGATGCAACAGAGATATGGGTGCATCTTGGGACTCCCCAACAAATTTGGGCACAGGGTTACGAAAGGATATTTTTGTTAGGACGATCCAACAAATTCCGGTTGAGAATTTCAGAAAAAAAATTCATAAACGACGTCAATCGGGAAATAGGCGCAATCCGTTAGGATTCCAATATGGACTCCCTACGTGCGGCGTCCCTATGAAAACCTTATAGGGATGTGGTACGATCTGAGGACTTCCCAACAATTTTCTGCACGGGAATGAGATAGACCGAGATTTGCCGAAGCGCATCCCGTTAAATGCAGACGGAAGCTGCTGCAGCTGACTTATCTAGACGAAGTAGTCCTGGCGCGGTGAGAATATAGGGAAAAATCGTGAGCAATCGGAAAAAAATTGTCCACGAAGAAGTCGATATAAGTGACGGAAATGAGAGAGTTAGCGACGAAAAACATAGTAAGGCGAATCTCGCGCTGGAAAAGTATCGAGAAAGCGAATGGAACAGCATAAAAAGTGCAAAATTGCACGAATGTACCGAGCAAGATAGGAGCTGAGAAAACCCAAGCATCGGCGTCAAGTCTGAACGAAATTTAATGTTTAACCTTTTTTGACACTTGGTTCATTTTGAACCTCATAAATCCCCACTTTGTTCTACGTCCAGAGGAATTTCATGAATTTATTAAGGTGTTATAATACAGCGCCTTATCCAGAACAAGTGGAAAGAAAGAAAGAAAGATTGAGCGAAGGTTTACGAAAAAAAATCGGCTTTGTACACGTCTCAAATCCTATGAACATTTCTCAAGCTGTTGACCCGCAGACCTTCAACAAACGATAAAGTCCATTATTTCGAAAGTATGCAAATAGTCTATAGATATTCTTAATCGAAAAGGAAAAAACTGCCTGCTCAATATTTTGAGGAGGTTGAATCAGTTAAATATTAATTATATCATAGAATTATTTTTATTATTGTTTGTTGTGCATTATAATGAGCTGCTCAAACCGAACGAAACCATCACGGGAGATCGCTATCGACTACAATTGATGTGTTTGAGCGGAGAATTAAAGGAAAAAACGGCCGCTATACGAGCAGAGACACGACAAAGTGATTTTGCAGCATGACAACGCTCGGTCACATGTTGCAAAACCGGTGAAAATCTACTTGGAAACGCTTAAATGGGAAGTCCTACTCCAGCCGCCGTATTTTCCAGACATTGCCCCTTCCGATTATAATTTATTCCAATCGATGACACATGGCCTGGTTGAACAGTACTTCCATTCTCATGAAGATGCCAAAAAATGGGTGGACTCTTGGATAGCCTCAAAAGACGTCGTTTTTTCCAAGGTGGAATTAAAATTGTGCCAGAAAGATGAGACAAAGTAGAGGCTAGCGATGAACAATACTTTCAGTGACATGTTTTTTACTATTTTTTGACAATAAAGCATTAATTTTCACGAAAAAACAGCGAGAACTTATTCAACATTCCAATATAAAAATTATTCTTTGTCAAGCATTATAATATAAACTAATTTCCTGAGTTCCAACGTATATCCTAGCGGGTTTTTACGAATTACCCTTCTCAATTGAACCCTTTCTTATCACTCCTTACCCGCACTTCACTCATCTAACCTTACTTCCTCTGCGTCCACAGCCGTCTAAAGGGATTACATCACCTTGGCGCTCAGAAGAATAGGTATACAAATTTTGGAAAATTTTGATGTGACTATTAAATATATAAAATAATTGTTATTTTTCACAAATACATTATAGTTTTATGAACAGATTTAAAAAAAAGAATAAAAACCATTAAAAAAGGCGGAGATAAAAGTCGTCCAGTAGGACCCTCTTTTCAAACTGGTGGACAAAATACCTCGAGATCTACTCAACCGATTTTGATGAAATTGAAACCACATATTCTTTATAATGCACTACTCCGAAGAATTAAAGGAACAGAACATTTTTTTCACTTTTTTTTAGTGTTTTTTGAAGCGCTGTATCTCTGTGAAAAATGGTGGTATCGAGATGAAAAAAAAAAACATTTTAAAGCTTCAAGTCTGTAGTTTTGAGATCTTTTCGCAAAAATTTTTTGTGGGCTACGGTTATCTGGCAATCATAAGAAATAGCGCGAGACAAACATTATCAATTTTTTTGTTTTTTTTTTCAAGGATCCACGGGCTCGGGAAATTTGTTTTCAGTTGAATCAATAGATAGGTCAGTTAGCTTTTTTATTCACCTACAATTTTATTTTTTGGCAGTCTCTCTACGTCAATTTTTTTCTGAGATATCCGACTTTGAATGAAAAAGGATTCTTTTGTCTTTGATCATCGATATCTCGGCAACTTTTAGGCATTGCCCGAGAAGGGATTAATTTTTTTTGCCAATCTTATGGATATCTGCGATGGTCTGAGTCAGCAAGCTTATGATAACATCGTGGTGCATCTTTATGCAGCTACGAAAGCTGTATTTGATTTCTGTTGTGAGAAGGCCGTAAATGAAGAGAAAAAAGATAATGAAAAACATGAAAGAAGACTATTAAATTTTAAGGTTTCTGGAGATGGGTCGTGGAAAAAGCGAGGTTTTAAATCTTTGTATGACGTCACTACACTCATTGCTTACTATACCGGAAAAGTCATTGATCTGGTAGTGAAAAGCGACTACTGTCAGGAATGCAATATGTGGAAAAACAGACAAAACACGGAGGAATATTATGAATGGCTAACAGAACATGAAGAAAACTGCTTCAAAAATCACGAAGGTTCGGCTGGAAAAATGGAGGTCTCTGCTATAACCGAAATGTTTTCGCGATCGGAAGAAGAGTACGGAGTCAAATACGGAAATGACATTGGAGACGGCGACTCCAAGACATTCAAGGCCGTCCTAGATCTCAATCCATACGGTGATGATTTTACAGTCGTAAAAAGTGAATGCGTTGGACATGTTGAAAAACGTATGGGCACTCGACTGAGGAACGCTAAGAAGTTGCATAAACTGGGAGGGAAAGGAAAATTCACCGACGCTTTGATAAAAAAACTTCAAACTTACTATGGATTAGCTATTAGACGCATTAAAAACAACGTTGATGATATGAAAAATGCAATAATGGCTACTTATCATCATTTGTCCTCAACAGATGAAAATCCAAGACACGAGCTTTGTCCTTCTGGAAAAGATAGCTGGTGCAAGTGGAAAAAGGCTGAAGCTATTGTAGTAAACAGCAACACCATAAAGCACCCTCTACATCTTCACCCTGATGTACAAAAGCATATTTTACCCATATTCAACGATTTAAGTAGTGACGAGTTATTAAGCAGGTGCTTAGGAGGCCACACGCAGAACGCCAATGAAAGTTTCAACGCGACTATCTGGCGTTTGGCTCCTAAACACCTTCATTGCGGCTTCAAAATAGTTGAAATTGCGGCTTATTTAGCAGCAATTATATTCAACGAAGGTTATTCTCAGATCTTAAAAGTTATGCAAGAACTGGAGCTGCAGATCGGCAGGCAAGCTATGGATTACGCTAGCAAAGTCGATGAGCGTCGGATCGTTCGGCAAGACAGCCGCAGCCTTTCCTCGACGAGAGAGGCTCGGAAGGCGCGAAAAGAGGAGAGGATGGAGCAAAGTGCCTTTTTTGAAGAAACTGAAGGCCTGCTGTATGGAGCTGGCATAGCAGATTAGTCCGTAAGTAGCTTTATCCAACACTTTTCCGTTACCAAAACGTTGAACGCGTTTTTCTCGAAACTTTTTTTTCACTTTTTTTTCGGTGCCAACGATTGCTCAGAGACTATTCAACCGATCGGGTCAAAATTTTGCTCACATTTTCATAACATATGAGACCACTTGGTAAACCTAAAAATATTAGAAATTTCTCAAAATTAACGATTTTTTTTAATCAGCGAAGAAGAAATTTTTTTTCGAAAATATCGACTTTTTTTATTTTATGTCTACCATTTCTACAATTCTTAACTTATTATCAAAAAATTAAGTTTACCGAGTGACTACAGGCATATACTGACCGCATCCTTTTGCATTTCTGTTTCAGATCATTTTTCACGGCGCTACACTTGGCACCGTAAAAAAAATGCCTCCACGACCATGTGGGTTGATCATGCTATATCTCTGTCAATTTTCAATATTTTTTTATTACTAAAAATGGAAAATACTCGTTAAAATAGGTATAATAAACTGTAAAAATGTCCAAAAGATCCATCCATTTCTTCCGCTTCAAAAAAATTCCGAAAAAACTGCTCAATTTCGAGATTCTAAATGGTTGTCCCCCCTTAAAGGAACAAGTGTATCGTTCCAAAACACCGTGTAATCATCATAAAAATGAATAGAACAATTTTTTTCCAACTTTTTTCACAACTTTGTACAAAAAGTTACAAAAAAAATTATATTTGATTTTTTTTTAATCTGTAAAACCCACATCCTTTGCGCATATAAATCTACTGTAATACACGTATTGTCAACGTTCTTCTTCTTCCCGCCCTGTCAATTTCTAAGATATCCCTTGTAGATCGTTAATCTTATTGGCAATATTTTTGAACTTTCACTATTGTAACTGGAAGCTCGAATAATCGCTGATAGTGCCTGAAACTGAAGAAACGCGACTTTAAAATTGATTACATCCGAGAAGATATGAGTGGAAATAAATGACATGCTCGAGACTCCACACAAGCAAATATCGGAAGTAAATAAGTAAAAAAGGTTTGTAGTTGTTAAGAAAATGAAATCAACTGAAAAAGGCATCGATGCCAATGCACCTTAAACGAATAAGGACTCTCGACACAATTTTTCATAAACAAATAAGCACTCGTCGGCCCGTCGCATCGAGGTGGCTCTTGCCTTTAGTTTTTTCCCTACTTTTTTTCCGAAACCTCGTTTACAGTGCTCCCTCATCCCTTCTCGCGGTATCGTCAGAGCTGAATTTATCCTGAGTGTAGTTAGAGTATCGATAAATAAAGAGAGAAAAAAGAAGGTCCTGAGAGAGAAAGGAACATAGAAAGACAGAAAAATCCCCTGTGAACGTAGTGTTATTCTCATCGAACGGAAAATCTCCCTGGCGTATGGCAGTCATGTTTATTCAATGCCTTCGTTTCCGGGGTACTCGTACTCTCTTAATTGCGTGGAATTTGCACGAAATGCTTGGGCTGAAAAACCGTACATTGCGCCTCTTGCCCCCCCCCCCCCCCCCCCCCCCCGGTCGCCAAATCCCTGAACTATAAATGAAAGAATATCTCTCGTACGCTTAAGCTCCGGTGCTCTTTTATTTTCAGTTTTTCTCGGTTCCATTGACATTTATGCCGATAGAATATGTGAAAAAAAAAGTTTGTCCGTCAGGCTTTTGTGTGCTCTGCGTCTACGTCCTTTTCTCATCACATACATACGACGATATAAATACAACGTTTGGAATATATTTATAATTCGATACATTCGCTGAAATGTTAGGTATATTCAGGCCGAAAGAACCATTCACGCCATACTGACCCAATTGCAGCTCACACAGTTTTAATTCTAATTATCCTTTTTCCATACATTAAACCGCACATCTGAGCAGAAAAAAAAAATTGGACCGTTTTTCTTATTGGCCTCAATGATTTTTAAATTGGGAAAACGCATAATTCGGGGAGTTTTTATCCGATTAACTTAAAATTTCAACTGTAGCTTCTTAGATAAATTCTCTAAAGAAGTACTCGCGATTTTTACGATTCATCGACAATTATCGTTTTAATAGATAAATTAAAGCCGATTTTTTAGCGAAAAAACCAAATTTATTCAAAATGATGCCATTTTGTTGAAAAAAAAAACATATTCTTTAATAATCGTGTATACTTCTCTAGCAAAACTAATATGGGAGACGATGTTTTTTCATTTCTAGATGCTATTCCATGAATGTTTCACATCCTCCCGCAGAGCGCCTAAAAGAACGCTCTTAGTGTAACTACGTTAACACATGTAGAATAAATCGTTCAAACCTCGTATTGATTGCTTCTTTAGTATTGTTTAAAAAAAATGCCAAAAAAGTCTCATTTTTCGGTGAGGCACATAGATGTGAGGCCTTAATTGCCCTTGCAATTTTCACTTTGTTTATGGTAATTTCGATCACACAAATGTTCAACTGTAATTAAACTTTTGTATTGAAAAAAATATTCATCGTTTTTCCGAAAAATGGATTAAACGATTTTCTCCTATTTTCACAAAGACTAAATGAGTTATCGTCGAATAAAATGATGAACAAAAAAAATGGGTTATTTAAAAAAAGATGTCGGTGAATAATCAAACACGGTTGCTTAAGAATAATTTAATCTGAGCATTCGTGGTAGCGAGATCGGAGAGGCTGATGAAACTAGAATAAAACAAGATATCATCCAGTTGTTTATCTTTAAAGTTACATTCGTGAATTCGGGGGGAAACGATTTGGCGCGTCGAAACTTTCCACGTACGTGCCGAAATCTCGCGTATTGCGGATAGCTTGAATTTATCTTCAGCCCGAAACCAAAGGAGCTACGGGAATACCGAGACTTCTCTTTTCTTTAGTATATATTTCTCTGCTTTATTTTCTCTCTTTCTCTCCTTCTCTCTCTTTTTCTCTCTGCCTTCCACGCCTTATCTGTCCTGCTCTATTGCACGAGAAAGCGACAGACAAGCGCGAACAGCCCGAAGGCATCTTTATCGGTAAATTTTGGGAACGTCGGTCCGTATCCAATTGAGATAGCACCGCGAAATTGAAAACCATCAATCCAGGGAAACAATACCTTTCGAAACGAATCTCCTTTTTGCTTTCTTTTTTTCATATCGACCCATGATTACCCACGTCCTTATAGAACAACGCCAAAGTGTTCGTTACTAACAGCTCCATTGTTTGTCATAGCTTTTGAAAGTGGAAGAAGCCACAAGCGCGATAAGCGACAGCTACCGATCCGCCAAACTTTACACCGAAAAACAAGGCGGGGCGAGGCCTCCTGAGCAGCTCGTATCAACTACCATGGCCGACAGCTTGATCCTGATAGTCAATCAGTACATTAGGCACTAGCAGAAGAATAATATATTTTCTAAATTGTAATGTTTATAGATCGTAGTCGATGAAATATAAAGATTTCATCATTGTTGACATAAAACCTTTTTTTGATCCTAAAACAAGCATGTTACATATGGTAAACTGTGCTAATAGAGAATAGACATTTTGCAGCGTAGATGTACTTACCAAACAGTAAGTGAAAATACCGGAAGTGGATTTTTTAGCCCCATTATCTCAGCATATCTTAGCGCCTACATCTTAGCAAATTTTGCCGACACTTTTGTGATATAATTCGAACCGGAGCTCCTCAACACCCCTAACCGTGCAAAGTTTGTTGAGAAGTCCCGAGATCTTACCACATCCCTATAAGGATTTGATACACCGCAGGTAAGGAGTCCACATTGGAATCCAATTGGATACCGCGCTAGCGATGCGGAAATTTGGCCGGGTATACCTAATACAATTCGAAACCTTCAATGAATTATTTATGGATTTCATAGTAGGGTTTTCCGTAACAGAGCCGGATCGGGCCCCTATTAGGGAATGGTAGGATGGGTGGGTTGACTAAAACTATGGTCTAAGTACGGAGACCAAGTAAAGGCATTTAAGGGGTGTAGTTGTAGATTCCCTAGTAGCAATTTCTCCAATACTACTAGACTTTGCTATTATAGGGGCAAAGCAGTATAAATTACTTGACTAAAGAATTTGTGGCATAATAATTATCGAGATCAATTAATTATAATTAAACTATTATAATAATTAAACGATGCGTTTAGTAGACGAGCTGTGATGCTTTGAAGCAATACGCATGCAGTGCGTTCATTGAAACAGCGCGGGATCAAACGTGTCAAATTATGCGACCGAATGCTATGCCTCAAATGTATTGAAATAACACATTTATTTTTCACAGAGCCATAACATGTACGTACGCATATGGCTGCACTAATTTTCATGAGGCACCGTTGAGGCACTTTTAAAGTCCCTGGTTTTGCTTTCAATGGCCCTCGGTAGCAAAGTCTGACCGGCCACTGATGACCCATGTGAGACTTCCAGACTAAGGCCTTAATAAAGTTAGGGAAAATTAAGATGGGCCCGATCAAAAGACCGGACTCAATTTCCGCACGGGTATTTTCCAATTGACGTCCTTTCAGAATGTTTTACATTAAATTCACAACCGGAATTTGTTGAATCCCCCAAAAGAAAAAAAATCTGTTCATGATCCCGTGCACAAATTTGTTGGTGAGTCCCATGATGCACCCACATCTCTATAGGGATTTTTTGGGGACACCGCACACTGGGGGATTCCTCATTGGGATCCAATTAGATTCTGCACTGTTCCCCGATAAACGCCGTTTGAGAATTCTTACTACGTCCGCATAAAAAATATGTGAAAAGTCATAAGCAAAAACTCGACGTGTTGAAACATAACCTGCACGCTTCGTGAACGTGTGTGGTGATATTATGTTTAAGTGCAGTAAAATAAATAACGAACGATAATTACAGTGGTTTTTCAGTGATGTGATTCAGTGGTGTGATTTTTAATATAAACTTTTTTAAGCGATGTATACTTTTTTAAGATAAGATTTATACTTTTCTAAGATCCAGTCATTTTGTATACAGGGTGGTCCAATAACTATTAGCACCTTGGATATCTTCGAAACTATAAGGTTCACAGAAATATTTGCTGAAATAAAATTGCACAGGACGAAAGGGGCCATTCGATAGCGATAATAGTTTTTTTGCAGGTGGAGGTACTTCGGACATTTGAACGTCAACTCCATTTTTTTAAATGGATCGGTATGTTTTTTTTCTGTATCATGGAAGAGGAGCTTAAAACGAGTTCAACGACCTACAACATAAGGTCATTGAAGGTCATAGAAAGTACAGAAAGGCGTTTATCTTACTATAAACGTAGTAATTTTATTTACTACCGAAACTGTAAGTATTATCGTATGCATGGAGATGAGATACAGAAGCCTAAACTCGGCAAGTTAAGTGATGCCCGAAAATGAAGGCAACGGGTATGGCGCTACGATCGCGCGAAGGGTTGCGGTGCTAGCTTCGCTGGACAACAGAAAGAACGCGAATTTGACATTACTTTGAATTTTGTTTTCGTAACTTTCACGTGAAAAAAAAAATCAATTTCTAGAGCGAAAAAAGATAAGCCTTTTTGTAATACCTTCATAATAATATAATAATACTTTAAAATAATAATGTTTATGGGTGTGTATGTGCATGTAATTTTCAAATGCTTTAAATATATAAGTGTAGAAAATAACCCTATGACATTTTTTATGAAAGCCTTTGGAAGTTGGTAGAAAAATTAGATTTGCAAAAATATTTAGGGACTTATATTTTTATTTGACAACTTTTCCGCTCTTGTGTAAGTAGTATTTTAGTACGTAAGGCCCACTATCATACTATTTAAAGAAAAAAAAAATCACGGGAGTGACTACAATGCGTAACAAAGCGCAACAGTATTTAATTAGTAATTGAATAAGTCTGGCTTCAATTGCTACAATTAAAAGTATTTACAATTAAAAGTAAACAAAGAGATTTGCCTTCTTTTGCTCCTGAAGTAGATTTCTTTTCACGTGAAAATTACGAAAACCGGCTTCACAGTAACGTCCAGGGGGGTGACACAGGCCGCTGGAGTCGCTTCGCTGAATGTCCGTCTTTTGTGTTGCCAAATTTCGTCACTTGTGGCGCCACTTATCTTCTCACCGCAGTGCTCCCGAAATGCATTCAAGGCATTCAAAGATACATGTCAAATAATCTAATGATGGATAAAATTCCGAAAAGTTCCACCCTCCGAGCGAGCTGCAATTTTGCACAGGCCTTTTTTTTTATGTTTTGAGACGATCCCTAAAACGATTTTTGGCGATTACATTTTTTTTTCCATCACAAAGCCAAACAAACCCAAACAAACCCAAACAAACAAACAAACAAACAAACCCAAACAAGCTCGAGTCACGCTCGAATGAATTTGCGCGCGGACCTCTTAATAAGCACACCTAGCCGAATCTCGTTTTCCTGCAGTGCACATGCACATGCACATGTACGTGTGTGTGTGCGTGTGTGCATGTGTGTGGGCGAGTGTGGTTATTCGTATGCGTATTTTTTTTCATTCAAAATCTTGTTTTTCTGCATTGGGGGGGCTCCGCCCCCGGCCCCCGGGGGGGGCTTCGCCCCCTCCACCCCCACAGGGACTCTGCCCCTTGACCCCGCCGGGGGGAAATCCCCCGGACCCCCCCGTAATCCAGTAGCAACCCGCTCCAGTAGCGATTGTCATTTTTACCCTCCACCGTAATTTTATAATTTTTAGGCGTGTTACTTTTAACTGTGTCATTTCCATGTGTTTTTGTCTACTGTAATATTACAGACCGGTGTTATTTTGGCACGTGTTATTTTTACGTTGTGTTATTTTTACGCTGTGTTATTTTGGCTCGTGTTATTTTTACGATGTGTTATTTCGACGTGTGATATTTTGGTGTCACGATAGACGCGCATGTAAAAATGTAAATTTTCAAAATTTAATATCTCGAAAACTATTGTTACTCGCCAAAAATCCTTTTAGGGGGTGTTTCAGAATGTTAAAAAGGTCTGTGCAAAATTTCAGCTCGATCGGAGGGTGGAACTTTTCAGAAGTCTACCCAAAAAATATTTATGGTTTTATTTAAGTTTTACAGAATTTCGACGCTTTTTTCTTTTCTTGGTTTTCTTTTTTTTTTTGTTCGGCGTTTACACCGGTGCAATATTGTTGCATACGCATTGTCAGAAAACATTGAATTATCTTATAATAAATGTCGTGAGCATGGGTCTGACAGGGGAATGACAAGTTCTTGTAATTATAAACGTCTTCTAAAACGTTCTCGAATACACTTGAGGACTGACAGTGATCTTGAAAACTGTTTTCAAGAAAAATCGATTCAACCAAATGAACTCACCACGCCAATTACATCTCCGTTGGGACTGAGGAATTGACGGTTCCAAAGAATCTCGTCCTTCCGAAAGTGTTTTTCGCACACCGCTCTCCCTGCTTTCACACAACTGTCGGGTCGCTTTACTGCGTCTTTCCATAACTTTAAAGCTTCTGGATCTCGGGGTATTGTAAAAAAATGTACTTTTTCGACGTTTGTCGAAGCCGAAGCGTACCTCGAATCGCAGCCGGGTACAATGCACGTTGGCATAATCGTAAAAATAATTACACCATATTATGCACAAAGTAACATTCAACAAAACTTAACAAAACGACGTAAGAAAACAACTTAACAAAACAACGTAACAAAACAACTTAACAAAACAACGTAACAAAACAACTTAACAAAACGATGATTCAACAACAAAATTTAACACGATTTTTTAACCTCAAAACCTTGACAACTGACAGGTGTAGTAAAGTCAAACACTCGATGATATGGGCACCATCGAGGTGCAGTAAGAAAATGTCCAAGGGGTTTTACCCTAGAATGATTATTTTATTTAATACAAGTCGGAAGAATGTACCAAGTACGAAAACGATTTGTACAAGGAACAAAAACGATTCGACGCGTACTCGCGGAACGGCGACCAGGTAGGAAGTGACGCTGAAACGCTGCTACTCTAAACCGTAGGGTTTAGTAGGTAAGAGGGAAGGGGAAACTTCCCTAGCAGGCTCGTGCTTTCTGCTGCGGCGTCGTTGTGTCGGTAAGGAGATTTCCGTTCTTATCGGCGACCGCCACAGTACTCTCCTCCGAGTGCTTTAGCTCCGTTAAGACTAAAGGACGAAATTTATTCGTTTTGCTCGAGCGTATGTTCTCAAAGGTCCTGGCGAGTTGATCGATCCGGGAAACACTGTTGAGGGAACCGGCTGTGTTACCGATGGCGATTGTTCCGTGGGCAAGAAATCGTGCTGCTGTGGAACCGTTTCGAAAAATGCCGGTTTAAGCCTTTCCGTGCTTATCGTCGTGGGCACCTGTTTAATGTTAACTCGAAAAACGTAGTCCGATAGCCTCTCTATTACCTCGTAGGGCCCCTCGTATGGTGCCTCCAGAGGTTTTTTTACGGCGTCGACTCGGATAAATACGTGCGTGCACGTAAATAACGTCTTGTGGGCAAAAACTCTTCTCTTATGGTGATGTGCCGATGGTGCCGAACGCACGTGTCGCATAGTCTCTCGAAAATGTTCGACGAAAAACTGTGGGTCCGTGGAAGGTTCTTCGTCGATAAAAAATTCCCCAGGAATTCTCAACGTCGTTCCGTAGACCATTTCCGCTACCGATGCTTTCAGGTCTTCTTTGAAACTCGTACGTAATCCTAAAAGGACTACAGGGAGAACGTCGATCCATTCCTTTGACGCGTGACAGATGATGGACGTCTTTAATGATCGGTGCCACCTCTCTATCATACCGTTAGACATAGGATGATACGCGGTTGTTCGCGTACGTTCGCTGCCAATGAGATTTGTTAAAGCTTGAAAAAGCTGTGATTCAAACTGCGCGCCCCTGTCCGTGGTAATGACAGCGGGAGCACCGAATCTCGAAATCCAGCCAGCGAAAAATGCCTTGACAACGGTGTCAGCGGTGACGTCAGTTATAGGAATTGCTTCCGGCCAGCGGGTGAACCGGTCGATCATTGTCAGAATGTATCGGAATCCCTTGGATGGTGGTAGTGGTCCCACGATGTCCAAATGAATTTGCCTGAAACGAGCGTCTGGAATGGATATATGCTGAGGCACGTTCTTGTTATGTCTATGGATTTTACTCTTTTGACAAGCAAGACATGTGCGTGACCACTCCAGAATGTCGTGGTTCATGCTAGGCCAAACGAATCGCTGGCTGATCAATCTTTTCGTTGCGCGTCCGCTCGGATGAGATAGGTTATGGACCGTATCGAAAATTCTCTTGCGCAGCGTGCTGGGGATGTACGGTCTTACGTCTGCGCCTGAAACGTCACAATAGACAATTACATCGCTACCGTCGATTCTCAGCTTTCGTAGTTTGAGCGACGAGGACGTTTCGTCCTCGACTAGCCGTTTTAATTCCTGGTCGGAATTCTGCTCCTTGGCCAGCTCGTCGGTGTTAACGACAACGGGTAAATCGACGGTCTCCAATCGAGAAAAAGCGTCTGCGATTATATTCGCCTCGCCGGAGATATATCGGATGTCGGTCGTGTATTGGCCGACGAAATCTAGTTGTCGCTGCTGCCTCGGTGATGCTCGGCTTGACCTCTGTACGAAAGCATAGATTAACGGTTTGTGGTCCGTCAGAATTGTCAATCGTCGTCCTTCTACCATAAACAAAAAGAATTTTAAACTGGAGAAAATCGCTTGCAGTTCGCGGTCGTACGTAGAATATCGCATCTGGGTTGGAGTCAGTTTTCTTGAAAAGAATCCTAAGGGTTCCCAACGTTCTTCGCGGTACTGTTCTAACACTGCTCCGATGGCAGTATCGGAAGCGTCAGTTTGGAGCCTGAGCGGAGCATTCGTCGAAGGATGTGCGAGGAGAGCTGCTTCAGCAACTTGCTTTTTACTCTCGGCAAACGCGCCTTCGGCCTCGGGCGTCCAATGGACTGGCCGTTTGTCCTTCTTCCTGGCTCCGGCGATCAACGTGTAAAGGGGTGCCTGAATCGCAGCTGCGTTTCGGATGAAACGCCTGTAGAAATTTAGGATACCAAGAAAACGTCGTAGCTCGCTAATGTCCTTAGGCTTGGGATAATCTCGAATAGCGATGATACGATCATCGAGTGGTTTCGTACCATTTTGCGAGATACGATAGCCCAGATAATCCACTTCGCTCGCCCCGAAAACGCACTTGGATACGTTGATGGACAATCCGAATTGACGAAGGCGTTCGAAGATTTGACGGAGGTGTAACTCGTGCTCGTTCGGGTCTGCCGAGGCCACGATGATATCGTCAATGTAGCAGTGGCAGAAGGTGAGACCACGAAGAACGATGTCCATGAGTCGTTGAAACGTCTGAGCGGCGTTTCGGAGTCCGAACGTCATGACATTAAACTCGAACAATCCGAAAGGTGTTATGACTGCGGTTTTCGGGCGATCCTCGGGCGCGACTGGTATCTGATGGTATGCTCTAACTAGGTCCAAAGTTGAAAATATCGAGCATCCATGAAGAACGTGTGAGAAATCGTGGAGGTGCGGGATTGGATACCTGTCAGGAATCGTAACCTTGTTGAGACGACGGTAATCCCCGCAGGGCCTCCAATCTCCATTTTTCTTCGGGACGAGGTGCAGAGGGCTGGCCCATTGACTACTCGATGGTTGACAGATGCCTTGCTGCAGCATGTAGTCGAATTCCTTGCGTGCTGCCTGCAATCGTTCGCCGGTAAGGCGTCGTGCTGGCTCAGCAACAGGAGGTCCGGTAGTAACGATATGGTGGCAAACTTCGTGCGATGGTTTCCTCACGTGGTTGATAGGCATGGTAATGTCAAGGTAATCGCGAAGTAACTCTTGGAAGCGACTATTCGGATCAACCGTCGAGACCGTGGTTTCGGTTGAATTTACCACTTTGCCAACGGCATGGAGCTTCGTCACGCCGTCGATCATTCTTCGATTTCGCAGGTCGACTAGGAAGCTATAATGATATATGAAATCGGCTCCTATAATCGCATGCGAAACATCGGCGACGATGAAAACCCAAGGAAACTGTCGTCGTAGTCCAAAATCCACATACACCACGATACCCCCGTAAGTATCGATGGGTGAACCATTCGCGGCATATAATTTTAAATCTTTAAGTTGCGTCATTTTACCTTTGGCTAGTCGTTTGGGAATAACTGAAATGTCAGCACCTGTATCGATAAGGTACTTCGTAAAAGACTTCCTGTCCGTGAGAACTAGGCGGAACTTGTGTACGCCGTCCGCTTCCGCCGCGTAGCAAGACGGGTCTTTCAGTTTTCCGCATTCGCCTTGTGCTGTGCGCAGGGCTGTCGGCAATTTCGCGCCGTATCGCCAAACTTGCGATGGTAGTAACAAAGTCCACTTCGCTGACGGTCTTGTGAACGAGCTCGACTTCTGGAAACGGATCTACTTCGGCCTTGCGAGGAATTTCGCCGGTGGCTACTCCTCAGTTGCGCAATGTCGCGGGCCATTCCATCGAAGAGGCGTTTAAGCTCGGAGATTGTCGTGTCCCCGGGATGCGGTGGGATAGGAGTTGTTGCTGGAGTAATGGCAGCGACGGTCGGCCGCGCCGTCTCCATAATTTTGTCAGCCTGTAAGGCTAATTTAGCGAGATCAGCGACTTCGCTTATTGCGAGAATACCCTTAACAAAATCAGGTAAGTTTTCTAGGAACAACGTCCGCATAACCGAATCATTACATTGACCCGCAGCCAAATTACGCAGCCTATGCAAGATTTGGGACGGTTTTTCATCGACAAATTCCTGGCTCCTGAGGAGTCTCCGCAGTTTTGACTCGTTACTTTCGTCGAACGTTCCGATAATTCTTTCTTTCAATGAATCGTATTTACCATTAGCCGGCGGATATGAAATTATATCCGACACCATTGGAAGAACAGTAGTGTCGAGGTTAACAACAATATACCTGAACTTGGTCGTATCGCTTGTTACGTTTGAAAGGGCGAATGCGGCTTCCGCTTGCGTGAACCACAGGCTCGGATTCTCCCTCCAGAAAGGTGGCAATTTGATGGCACGCAAACCACTGATCGTCGCGTTGCCATCCAAGGGAGAAAAAAACGCGTCGTCGTTCGCTCCATCGTCTTGCTGCGCGTTTGTTGCCATTGTCGTTTCGAGACCTTGTGATTCCGATGAATCCATTGTCTCGACTGGTGGTGTCCTTGGTAGCACCATTCGTAAACACTTCGATGCCCGACGGTTGGAAACAACCGTTATTAATCGAGCTGAAGCTGATGCTCGATTTTTGCCCGATTTTTGTCAATCTTGATAATGCCGGGAACGCGAAAAATGTTCGTGCGCAAGATTCCCGGTACTGCTCACTCGCGCTTAATAATTTAACGCGGAATGCAACCGTTCGCGCAAAAGTTAATTTTTTACTCGTAATAATTCGCACTTATCACGTCGGTGGTCACCAATTACTATGGGCACCATCGAGGTGCAGTAAGAAAATGTCCAAGGGGTTTTACCCTAGAATGATTATTTTATTTAATACAAGTCGGAAGAATGTACCAAGTACGAAAACGATTTGTACAAGGAACAAAAACGATTCGACGCGTACTCGCGGAACGGCGACCAGGTAGGAAGTGACGCTGAAACGCTGCTACTCTAAACCGTAGGGTTTAGTAGGTAAGAGGGAAGGGGAAACTTCCCTAGCAGGCTCGTGCTTTCTGCTGCGGCGTCGTTGTGTCGGTAAGGAGATTTCCGTTCTTATCGGCGACCGCCACAATGAGAAGATAAGTGGCGCCACGTACAGAGCGCTAAAGGAACTACAGAATGCGGACAGAATGCGAACCCGGCGTAAGTATAGGGAAAGTAGCACCGTGTCACCCCCCTGGTAACGTCAAACTCGCGTTCGGTCTGTTGTCGAGTGAAGTTAGCACCGCAACCCTTCGCGCGATCGCAGCGCCATCACTGTTACCTTCATTTTTAGGCTCGCTTTTTTAATCGTTTCCCCATTGTAGTTTAGGCTGCTGTATCTAGCCCAGGGGGGCGACACTCGTATATATTCCCTTAACAATCGATGTCCCCGTTATTGTCGCCACGTAAACTAACCCACCATGCGGCGCTAGTAGTCACCCGCATGACCCCCACTCCGCAAAGCGCCTCTCCGTATTATTTCGTCATCTTTTTCGTCGTGTAGACCAACTGGATATTTTTTTTCGTTTTCTCGATCTGTCGTTGTTCTGGAATAAAAAAATCGTAGTGTTACAAAGTAATAAAATAATAAACAATTTTAGTGTAGCGATAAAATAAAAAACAATTTTTGTGGTTTTTGTGCTTATATTTAAGAATGCCTGCGTGCGTGGTCCTTGGGTGCACGTCAGGTTATCAAACAAACAAGGAAAAATCGCATTTTTTCAATATACCAAAAGATCCAGAAGCCCTGGAATTATGGAGAAAAGCCATCGGACCCACAAACAAACCCATCAAGTCTGGTGAATCAGTGTGCGACAAGCATTTTCGAGAAAAAGAAATATTGTGGAAACGGGAACTGCGAGGCCCCGATGGTGCTGTAATTGGTGTGGTGAGTACTATAATTGAGATAAAAATAATTTTTTTATTCACACATTTTCAATTATAATGCTTTTCATTTTCATATAATTTATTATAATTTTTATTATTATATTATAATTTTATTATTATTATTGTAATTATATTATGTTAATATAATATATTTATTATAATTTCCAGTCACTGTACAAAATCCCTCGGTTGGTGAAAGGTTCAACGCCATCGATATTTGCTCGGACGGAATGTGCGACGAAGCCCGGATCATCGGTCGTACTGGAAAATGTGCTACATCCGGAAAGAGATTCTGCAGAAGCCATGGATTGCAGCAATATTCAATCGTTCGACGCTGTCCCTGCAATATCTGAAAGTGAAGAGGAAAATATACCCGTAGACTGTACAAGCGCTGTGCGAACGGAGAGCGCCGTGCCAACAGAGAGCGCTGCGCCAACGGGGAGCACTGTGCCAACGGAGAGCGCTGTGCCAACGGAGAGTGCTGTGCCAACGGAGTCGCATGGTGAAAATTCTCATGAATCGATGGTGCCACTTACGATCGAAGAATTGATTGAATTAAATCAATCGCCAGTACCTGGATGGGTTAAGCAGAACATAAGGCGTGACGATGTGACCAGTGTAGTCTTTAGTAAAGCAGAGTTCCGTAGAGACAGTGTTGCACTGAAAACATTTCCACTCAAGGATGTCATAATCACAAGTGATTTGTCAGTGCACGTGAATATTTTGAATAATGTGTATAACTATGAAAATCTCTCTTTCCCGTGTATGGAACACGCCGATAATGTTCTTTTACACATAATACAATATTACGTATTGATGCGGATGCAGCAATATTCTGCACGTCTCAACGCAGAACAAAAAAAAAGCAATCTCGATAAAAAAAAAATTGCAAGATATTGTACAACGTGACTAGTCCATTATTTAAAAAAAAATAATGTTATCTGTTTATTTTGTTGAATAAATATTTTTATAATACATCATATTTCAACAAGTGTAAACATTGCATCCCTCCCCATATACACATATACTTTTAAATTTTAATCTAAATAATGAATTATCCAAACGCGTCGAATGCAAATTAGGCAGACGCTGCGCGACTGGAGTGGGGGTCATGCGGGTGACTACTAGCGCCGCATGGTGGGTTAGTTTACGTGGCGACAATAACGGGGACACGGTAGACCCAGCAGTGTCAGGGGGCTGATCTAGCCTCCATGCTTGTATGTAACATGGTGCATCTTTTTGCTTTACCTAGCGACGTGACACGAGTGCGAGAGAGATATCCGAAATTTTGGAACAAAAATTTCTCAGGTGTGAACAATATTTAGAACAAAAGAAAATCGTCAAGCTTTCCGTCCGTGAATTCTACAGACCCTGATGCTTTGTTATTCCTAAAAAAATTAACCAACTATGACAAAACTCTCCTCGAAAATTTGTGAGGTTATGGTCACTTTATGCGTGCGCTTAAAAAATACATTCGCCACAAACTCGCTGTATGCGAGGCTTTCAAATTGACTTTTAAACCATAACTTATGATCGTGAGAGCGAGATAGACAAATAAATAACATCCTATCGAGTAAACGAAAAAATATACGGTATTATAGATACTAAGGAGTTATATTTTTTACATAATTCCTTATACTGACAATCAAAGGAAGTTTTTTACGACAATGTATCATACTCTGCAAAATTGTGACGCGATAACGACGGTATTGCAGAACTCGTAGTTTTTGGCTACGCGCAGCCGCAAACTACCGCCAGATGACCCAGCAACCGTCTGCTATTGACAATTTCTTTTTCGGGCCTCTGCAAAGAGCAGAGGCCCGAAAAAGAAAAGAAACACCTTCCTCTCTATTCGCTGTGTGCAATACCATACTATAGCGTCTGGCTGGGACTTAGAGCGCTCATGGTGGCCGGATTTCACACATTCTACCGGACAGTCAATCGTTGTCTTATAGAGCTTAGCAATGGAAAACCCACGCAAAGGAAACGTTGGTTGTTGTGTAAAATCGTGCAAAAATATATTGAGATCCACGAGTAGAGAAATCAAATTTTATTCGTTCCCGACAGCAAGTTATAAAGCCGCGCAAAAAAAACTGGATAGATTGGGTTAATAAAACGAAGTAAGTATATTTTTTGAGGTTATGTTGATTCTTCTTTTGAAAGATATGCATGCCAGTAATTTTGTCACGCGAATGACAGTTGTCACCTAACCCCAAAACAGAATGAAAAGTAGCGAACAACGTATTTTAAATGTTTGGTACTGTAACACAAATTTTTTATATTGCACTGCTGTGGTTCTACTTACCTTAAAAAAACTATTTTATTATAAATATTCAAATTATTGAACGTAAATAAATAATTTTAATTGAACGACGAGCAATGCCTTTCTCTTGGTTTGCCCGAAAAGTGGTTCGTATAGGATCACTTTTCGTCCTTGTCCTTCATCCTTTCGTACATGTCCTTAAGACACATTTACTGCATGCTAATAAAGATATTTTCAGTCAAATATGTCTCTTAGATGTTCAAATCAACAGTGTATTCAACCAAATACGTATGTATCGAATTTTCTACAACAAATGCTTGAAACAAATAAGAAAATATACTGTTAGGCTGTCGGAAATACTGTCGAGTGCCTAACTCTCTTAAATTGTGCACGAATTCGGTGCATCAGTCAATTCTTCACAATTCATACTTTGGTAACCAGAATACGTAAGGACTTTTTTTCAAAATTTGGACAAATCCTGACCGTCAGGTTCTTTCTGCAACAACATCGCTTGTACACAATAAATTATATCTCAATTGGTTGTGTCGTTGAGTCGAAATACGGGTGCAAAATTTCGAATTGGTCGGAACGTGTGTTACACGGCCATAAGACCGTGGACCAGTCTGTTGTCCAATCTCTCCTTGCGCTTTTCTGTAGTACTCTAATGTTCGTTTCGTCCACACACTCTTGTCACTATATGTTCCTTTCTATCCAGTATTGCCGGGTTGGTACAATTGTACCATTTTTGGTACTTTTCAAAACACGTTGGTACGCAAGTATGCTGTTGAAATTCCTGGTACTTTTTTGAATATCTGGTACTTTTCAATACTTCATGTTTAGTTCAATTTATTTTTAGCATCCTTCTTATTTTCATAACTTCAACTTTTGAAAGTTCAGTGTTCAATAAGAAAATGACTCACTCAACTCACACCCAACCAAACCAAAACAAACAAAACAAACAAAATGTATACGAAAGAGAATTTTAAATAAATTCCAAATATTAAAAATAATCCATACCGCCCTCCGCCCCAATATATCCGAACCCGATCCTAGGCCAACTCAACTCCTCACCCAAATATACTCAAACCCAAACTTGAACAGGCCATACATAGGCAATCCCAAACGCGAACAAACCTCTATAAACGCAAACCCAAACAAACACATAACTTTAATTAATTAAAAATATACGCAATTTTTAATAGATTCAAATTTAAAAAAGAAATAACTAAGCAAAAAAATGCTATCAGCACACGCCAACGACCGTAGTAAATAAAAAATATACAAACAAAGAATTAAATATAAAAACTACGAACATTATTGTATTTTTAAATAAATAAACAAATGAGCGGCTATAAACAATAAATACACATAAAAAAACTGTAACCAACAAATGAACGTACAATCAAAAGTTTAAGTAAAAAAATACAAACTTTTGAAAAAAAAAACGAGCTGAGAAAATATCTCGACTCTGTACAGGCCTTACCTTTACCGAAAATATCAATGTGATTTATTTTTCAAAGAAACTTATTTCAGACAAATGCCATTTTCCTGTCTTCCCAGGCAGCATAAATGTCTAATTGACGCCTATAAGTTACCGTTTTCAGGTTATCTTTAAGACATTACCGTAAGATAACTATTCGACATCTTTCAAACGACATCCCGTTTAATGTTGTCGCGAAGTTATCTTTTTTATGATATCTTTTGGCGGTGAAAACGGATGGCTGTTAGATATCACAAACTGTTATCTAATTGATGACTATTTTCAGATATCAGAAAGTTATCTGTCTGCTGTTATCTATTGTATCTAATTAAACGTTGCCCGAAGGATATCCTAAAGACTAATCTCATAAGATGTCTTTTTCATGATATCTTTTGGACATCGGTAATATGTTGTCTTTTGAGGTATTTGGAATTGGCGGGAGATAGTGAAAAGGCATCCAAATGTTGTCCGAAAGATGACACTTAACGGATGACTATTATACTCTAGAGTATGAGCTCATACCGGCTCGCGTACCTAAATAGTGCGCCATTATTCCGATGACCGATGAACAATAAAGTGCGAAATAATAAAATCAATTAAAAAAAAGGTGTTCAAGCATATATACGTGAGTATGCATCTAATATATTTTCCTAATTGCCTATAAGTAGATATATGTATATTTAATGTACCTTTTTTATATTCTAAGAGCGCACGTTTACTTTTTAGGTTATTCAAGGGATCGTTCGTCGTGGGGGCGACCGGCTGATGGCTGGGAAAATCGCAGTCGACAAAAGATGTCCCCGTAACGACAACAAAAAACCATTAATGTATTTTTTTGTAATAGTAAATTATATTTTACTTTTAATTAACTAGGTAATACGTGTATTTAATTTACAACCCACTTTGAAACCGACATAACTCCATCTTATCTATCTTTATTAAAATCAACTTATTAATAGTGTAGAGTATTTAATATAGCCCAATATTACCTATTTTTGGTTATAACATCATAAACATCGTTAATAAAAAGTTTATATTTGAATACGGATTTACGTATCTATAAATACGCGCTCAGATATAAACGTCTGTTAACGATGGTTACCATGTAAAAATAAAAAATAGTTAATATCGAGCTATATTAAATATTCTAGACTATTAATAAGTTGATTTTAATAAAGAAAAGTATATATATTAGGGTGGTCCTTATTTGGGGTGTATTATAATTTTCCTGCGTACAAGGTGGAAAAAGTTTTCAAATAAATAAATAAAAAAGTACGTTAAAGCTGGAGCCTGTAGGCCAACTCAAAGTACTCTCGCCAAGGCCGTGAATTCTCCCATTTAATTTCAATGGAAACTCGGACCTACTACACTTTTTTTTTGCCCCCACGTAAATACTATTTTGAAAAATCTGAAACTTGGCATATATCTTTCCTATAGTCATAGGTATTCCACAAAAAATTGGGCGATTTACAACGATGAAATTTTCAAAGTACCAGCGCGTCAAAGTTGCGTCTTGAAGTAAAAAATCATCATTTAACGAAATAAATGGATTAATAAATAATATTAAACAATTAGATATACTTACATGAGTTTTTACAAATTGTATGAACTAAGAATTGTTACATTAAACATGTCGTTGCAGTAATTATGATGAGACACATTATTTTTACTCGTATTTACAATTGCATTTTTATTTACACAGCTTAGATCAAACAACTATGGTACAATGAGTTTACATTATCTATAAATCTCTTAGTACGGTACGTTTCCGAGCATCAGGAAATTGCGCTCTATTCTCGGATACAATTTGTAAAATGAATTCTTTTTGCGCATCAACTTTCGATAAAATTTCGTTGTATTCTTGAATTAATTTAACTGCTCTCTCCGCAGTATCGTTTGCAACTTTTAGATGTTTTACCAGCTGAAGGCCTGTTTTATAATTATGATCTTTTGGCCACTGTGTTGGATCACTCTTTAAAAAATCTTGTTTTATGTCAAAACGTTCGAAAAATGTCCGCGATTGAGACGAAACGAATAACTCGACAGTTAAATTACGCAAACTTGCGATGTCACGTACTTCCACTCGTTTCGGACAATCTATTTCGTCGTTAATGATGCTCAGCCTAGACATGATGAGTGTCTAAGATGAGTAAAAGACTAAGATGAGTAAAAACTCATGTAAGTATATCTAATTGTTTAATATTATTTATTAATCCATTTATTTCGTTAAATGATGATTTTTTACTTCAAGACGCAACTTTGACGCGCTGGTACTTTGAAAATTTCATCGTTGTAAATCGCCCAATTTTTTGTAGAATACCTATGACTATAGGAAAGATATATGCCAAGTTTCAGATTTTTCAAAATACTATTTAGGTGGGGGCAAAAAAAAGCGTAGTAGGTCCGAGTTTCCATTGAAATTAAATGGGAAAATTCACGGCCTTGGCGGGAGTACTTTTAGTTGGCCTACAGGCTCCAGCTTTCGCGTACTTTTTTATTTATTTAGTTGAAAACTTTTTCCGTCTTGTCCGCAGGAAAATTCAAATACACCCCAAATAAGGACCACCCTTTTATATATATATATATATATATACCGCCAATAAATAGATATCCGTTCGATATCACTTTTTGAGACCGTTTGGATATCGTTTTGTCAACTTTATGGACGCCTTTTAAACAACTTTTAGATGCCTGTGGCATCTTGGCATTCTGATGTCTTCAAGAAGATATCATTCGGATATATCTATTTGATAACTTTACGCTAACGTACCGACGACCGATAAAAGTTAACCTCTGGTTGTCAATTTGTCAACCATTAAAAGTTGCCGTATAGTTAACTAATTGGATACAAATAAGTTATCCGCGAAGCGGTCATTAGTGATACTATTTGTAATACAAAGAGGCATCTTTTTGGACAACCAAAAAGTTATCCATATCCGTTTCGGGATATCTCTCGGATACCATATAGATAACATTTCAGTTAATTATGTATTGCGAAACATTAGTGAATAACCCAGGTAGCAAAATGTTATCTATATGGTATCCGAAAGATATCCCGAAACGGATATGGATAACTTTTTGGTTGTCCAAAAAGATGCCTCTTTGTATTACAAATAGTATCACTAATGACCGCTTCGCGGATAACTTATTTGTATCCAGTTAGTTAACTATACGGCAACTTTTAATCGTTGACAAATTGACAACCAGAGATTAACTTTTATCGGTCGTCGGTACGTTAGCGTAAAGTTATCAAATAGATATATCCGAATGATATCTTCTTGAAGACATCAGAATGCCAAGATGCCACAGGCATCTAAAAGTTGTCTAAAAGGCGTCCATAAAGTTGACAAAACGATATCCAAACGGTCTCAAAAAGTGATATCGAACGGATATCTATTTATTGGCGGTATATATATATATATATATATATATATATACTTTTCTTTATTAAAATCAACTTATTAATAGTCTAGAATATTTAATATAGCTCGATATTAACTATTTTTTATTTTTACATGGTAGCCATCGTTAACAGACGTTTATATCTGAGCGCGTATTTATAGATACGTAAATCCGTGTTCAAATATAAACTTTTTATTAACGATGTTTATGATGTTATAACCAAAAATAGGTAATATTGGGCTATATTAAATACTCTACACTATTAATAAGTTGATTTTAATAAAGATAGATAAGATAGAGTTATGTCGGTTTGAAAGTGGGTTGTAAATTAAATACACGTATTACCTAGTTAATTAAAAGTAAAATATAATTTACTATTACAAAAAAATACATTAATGGTTTTTTGTTGTCGTTACGGGGACATCTTTTGTCGACGGCGATTTTCCCAGCCATCAGCCGGTCGGCCCCACGACGAACGATCCCTTGAATAACCTAAAAAGTAAACGTGCGCTCTTAGAATATAAAAAAGGTACATTTAATATACATATATCTACTCATAGGCAATTAGAAAAATATATTGGATGCATACTCACGTATATATGCTTGAACACCTTTTTTTTAATTGATTTTATTATTTCGCACTTTATTGTTCGTCGGTCATCGGAATAATGGCGCACTATGTAGGTACGCGAGCCGGTATGAGCTCATACTCTAGAGTATAATAGTCATCCGTTAAGTGTCATCTTTCGGACAACATTTGGATGCCTTTTCACTATTTCCCGCCAATTTCAAATACGTCAAAAGACAACATATTACCGATGGCCAAAAGATATCATGAAAAAGACATCTTATGTGATTAGTCTTTAGGATATCCATCGGGCAACGTTTAATTAGATACAATAGATAACAGCAGACAGATAACTTTCTGATATCTGAAAATAGTCATCAATTAGATAACAGTTTGTGATATCTAACAGACATCCGTTATAAAAAAGATAACTTCGCGACAACATTAAACGGGATGTCGTTTGAAAGATGTCGAATAGTTATCTTACGGTAATGTCTTAAAGATAACCTGAAAACGGTAACTCATAGGCGTCAATTGGACATTTATGCTGCCTGGGATATTAAAATTGCCGGTATGCAATTGGACGAATAGTGGAAGACGGAAAACGCGCTCGGTCCTCGAAAGACCGCAGCGTATATTCCGAGCGGTGTATATCACGACACAAAATAGATTTCGCGGCTACTATTGGATAATTCAGCGTTCGGATAAATCAAATCATTGTTCGGATAATTGCGCGCTTCTACTGTATGCAAGAACTTTTGCTTTGAATGACACACGGGGTAAACCCTAACGGATAAGTCTACGGTTTGTCAGTTAACTTGGGATTTAAGGGTATTTCGGAAGAATTCGGATTTCTTTGTAATTCGGTAATTCAGAAAAAGAGAGATTACTTTTGCCTTATGCCATAGCAACTGTCGTGTAATAGGAATAAAACAACGTCGGCCGAAGCTGGATAGAATTCTTTTTTCTCATGGGCAAGATAGTTTTCATTTTTTCGTACACAAAGATTGACTGACAAATAATACCAATTCAATATCGTAATAAAAAAAATTCAGTTAATTATGTATGCAGCTAACTTCACTTTGGTACTTTTGATTCGAAAGTGGTACGCTTTTGAGGGCATTGGTGGTACGTTCCGAATTGACCGTGCGGCAATACTGTTTCTATCCCACATCTCCAAATCGTGTGAAAAACCGGTATACTCATGACAATAACAAACAAGAGACAAAGGCTTGCATAAAAAATTAACAAATTTATCCTAACGAAATTGATAAGTTCGTGAATTTGACTATGTTTCAAGGACGAAGTCGTAAGCACAACACAATTTACTCTCATCGAAATAGTCCGTTCAAACGTATATAAAAATAAGCAAATGTTCCATTCATCCTACCACTGATCGATATATTTTATACGAATTGCGAAAAAAAAATACTTGCAGAGAAATTATCGAATATGCAGACGTAACGCCAATCCTACATTTTTTTTTTACGAACAAGTATAAGAGTAACCCCAGATGCGAACATAACCCTAAACTATTTTGCAAACAAGTTCAGTGCGAAACGATGAAGGTAGACGCACCTTCTACTCGAAGAGAGAAAAATACGCAAAGTTTATTTGATCAGATTCCGGCGGTGGAAACCGCAGAAATCGCAATCACCATCATCACGGACACAAGAACAAGCCCAGCGTGGATGAGAAGACTAGCAGTGTTCTCGAACCTGTGGATCCTAACAGTGTGGTAATCAAACAGTTCAGGCTGTACGCGGCCGAGCTGGACGACAAGCACGATCGCTACGAGAGAATAGTTAAGCTCTGCAGAGACGTAACCATTGAGAGTAAAAGGATCATTTTTCTCCTACATTCGCTGGACAAGGAGAGCAAGAGGGAAACTGTACTGGACGAGGCCCAGACTCGACTGAACAATCTGACCAAGACGCTGTTCAGGAACATTGCGTCGGAGTTGGATGGCCAGGATCCCTATCAGTTCACTCGAGCTTACAGGGGAGGATTGCAGGAATTCGTCGAGGCGGTGACATTTTTCCAGTATCTACGCGATACAACTATAGAGGATTGGAGTCATCTGGAGAAAAGTTTGACGTACACAATAGAAAAGAACAGCAATGAGGACGAGGAGATGGCAAGTGTAGAGACTCCGAGAACTATACAGACATTGGTCGCACCCAACGAGTACATTTTGGGTATAGCCGATCTAACGGGTGAACTCATGCGAAAATGCATCAACGATCTAGCTAGCGGAGATATAGCCAGTTGCTATCACACTTGTTACTTCGTCAGGGACGTTTACAAAGGTTTTCTTGGTTGCGTCGGCCTTTCCGCCAAGGAGGTTAACAAAAAATTATACACTTTGAAGCAGAGCCTTGTCAAAATGGAAAACGTGTGTTACACGATTAAAGTTCGAGGTAGCGAGATGCCGAAACACATGCTTGCCGATTTGGCCAGTGTCGCGAATGACGATTATCCCCTGGAGACCGACGAGGGCTATCAAGCTTACTGATTACTCCTTGAAAAGTATTGTTCGCACATGGCTACTGAGAACATTCATTCTCACAACTTCACCATTCGAAAAATATCATTTTAATGATTGAACCTAAAAATATACATTCGATATTTTAATAATAAAAAAAATTTAACGTACATCACATGTAACTGAAAAAAGGACATTTCCAATAGCTTTTGTACTGATAATGATCAGGTATTCGCGTATTCTTTTCCAGACGTCCGATTCTTTTGATACCTGGAAAGAAAAGTTATTGGTTTATTTTTTCCATTATCTACAAATTAATCCGATATGCAAAATTGAACTTCGTTACCCGAAACAACTGCACGAGAGCGTTCTCATTTAACTTTGCAGCGGACTTTTCGAGTTCATCACACGAAAAGAAAATGCGGCTAACCCAAACACATATGTAACGAGCCAAGAAGAAAATATTCATTACTCTTGTGTCTTCTACATATGCCTGAAAGAAATTTTTACTCTTCGTGTGATGCAAACGAGGAATCCCTGATCGTACAAGAAAGCAGAGCTAGCAGTTCTAAATACCTTGACTCACGTTTATCAAATAATTAATAGATAATTGTGAAAAATAAATAAAACAGGCAGAGAATCCTGGTTCAGAGAAAAAATATTCTTTTTTCCTCTGCTGTGATTCGCTGCTAAAAATGCAACGTACAATTTGTGAAAATAATATTTTCGAGACCCAATTTTTTTACGCAGAAAAAGGACCGTACACTTCCGTAAATTTCGAAGCATCGCGATCGTTATTTGTCATCTTCGAGGTCGCTAACCCCCTCGAAGTCACTAAATGCATCCAGATCGCTCCTGTACTCGTCCGAGGTAGCGCCGCCACACGACGGCTCGTATTCGGATTCGTCAACAGATTCCTCGGCCGATGATTGTTCGGTGCCCGATGCGGCGTCGGATGCGCGCCCTCGTATGGGGGTCTGAGCTCGAATCGAACGTACACGCGTGTGTTTGTAGTTTTGTTTGTGCTCGGGATTCTTTCGGTAACACCTAATTCCATAAGGGCACTCGGGTCTTGTGTCCGGAATATCATAATCTGGATCACCTGGATGACTGAATTGCGCCTTATGGCTTGGATTTTGTCTAAAACAGAATGACCCCGTGATAATCTTCGTATCTCCGTCCGTACGTGTCGTATCAAGGACGGAATGACACACGATTCGTCTAGTCCGAATGGCTACCAGATAAAATCTTTTTTACAAAAATTTAACTGTTTTTTACTAAAATTTATATTTTTTAACTAAAATTTAACTTTTTTAACTAAAATTTAACTTTTTTTAAACTAAAAGTTAACTTTTTTCACTAAAATTTAACTTTCATTACTAAAATTTAATTTAATTTACTAAGTTGAAGGCGATTTCAAAAACTATGGAAGAACCTTACCTGTAGCATCGAGATCCGTAGGCGCACTTGTTTCGCGGCGGTTCGTCGGACGAAACATTGGTCTCTGCGGTTGGATTATTTTCCTGCCCCGTACTGGAATCTTCTCCATTTTCATCCGCCGGTCTTTCGCTGCTGCTCTGATCAGGCTGATCGCTGAAGTGTCGAGCGCAATCCCATTTTATCTTTTTCCCAGCCTCGTCGCGATTCTGACCCTGAGCTTCGTCGAGCCTCGATAAATCGACTAGACCGTTCGCGGGTGTCACTCTCGTCGACGAATTTTCCTCCGGAACATTAATGGAATTTTCCCCATTGCGAGTCTCGCCCCTGGCAGGATTCACCCAGATATCTTGAACCGGCTTATTCCCGTTGAGATCACTGGAAAAAATCGACAACTTGATGAACAAACGATATTTCCACGGTAAACTCTTGTGGATTGAAAGCTCTTACTTTTCGAGATAATTTTTGTATTTTTTTGAGTATCATACATCAAGATGGTCTGTAAAACGACATAAATATACGCACTCAAGCAACATTATATCATTTTCAAATTCGTGAAACGTTATAATTCGTTTTTTTTTGCTTCTTGTAATAGAGGAAGCTTTCGGTGGAAAGATTCAATTCGAGAATCGGAATTCTTGCAAACAATATGTTCCAAATGTTAAGAATACATTGAGAAATTACATTTCTTTAAAAAATTCCCGAATAATTCGTGTATATGTACGGATAATTTTTGTTCCGCTACTCCAAAAAATTTTCCACTATCGGGATGGAATTTTGTACACATGAACAGTACGACTTGAGCACTGTCAGTCTCAAATTTGGTGAGAATGGGTGTTATCGGTTAAGATTCTACAAAATCAGGGTGCCTAGTTTTAACCAAAACTGAAATTTCAAGACATTTAACGATTTTTAAGGCAAGGAATAGAGATTTCTTCATGACTTTTAGTATGACTTTCTGGTATAAAGGTGTACTTTATAATTGTTTAGTGCGACTAATTTTAAAAAATTTTATATTTATATTCTGCTCTTTGAAACAGATGTGTGTTGTATGCCAATAAAAAGCATACAAAATAAACTAAAAGTCACCAAACTGTACAATTCCATGTATAGTAAAAAATGTGAGAGAAACATAATTTCATGTTTGCTGTAAAGAAATATATTTTGGAAACATCTGGAAAAATATTACATGCATTTAGGAACTTTGAGTAATATCATCTAATCGCTTTACACGAATAACAAAGAAAGACTAATATGTTGAGATAACGAATCATTTTTTTTTCTAATATCGTAGATTGTCGCAAACCCGCGAAAATTTGAAATTAATTTGGATAAATTAATACAAAAATTGGCCATGATAACAAGCGCTGTGGAGATCTTAAAAAAATCAGGCAGACTGGTAATTTTTTATGACATTTAAGACTTCATGACTTTTCAGGTTGGTAGACACCCTGAAAAAATTGAATTGTTCGCATCCAAAAAATTGTTTCAACTCCAGTGTTTGGATACCAAGCTAATTTTTTCTACACACCGCATCATTGATCGCTGTTCGGGTTCGAATTTTATGACAATTTGAGAGTTTGAGATTTTGAAAACGTTGAAATCTTAGAAAAAGTAGTATCACTGTATTTTTCTCAAATTTCAAGTGATCGGACTCTTTTTTTTCAGCGTACCTAAGCAGAATATTATGCAAGGGAGTAGTTTGGGAACAAAACGATGTGTGTATTGCAAACATGCAGATTACTTACTTACCATTTTATTTCACTCACGGAAGTTTCTCCCTAAGCTATTATCAAACAAACAACATACTCATAGCGGAAGCTTCAAAGCCATAAATGAACCAATGACCAAGCAATGCGCTACTTTGTAACTCGTGCAAGTTTTTTTGAGAAAATTGTTCCCTATACCTCCCAGTGATTTTGTCCGCACCATCAGAGGTCTCTTTAAAAATAGTGTTGGGTTGTGCAGACTGAGAGGTGTGTTCTTCGCTCGCTTCGCCAGCCGATGCGTTCTCAGTGTCGTGGGTGTCCGTGACACCTTTGCTCTGAGAATATATCGTCTCGGCTGTGTCACTCGTTCGCGGTTTCTTGTCTGGGGGCTCATCCGTCGAAGGAATCGTCGTCTGTTGGAAGAAAATATATGCATTAAATAATCAATCTTGCACGCTAGAGAAAAGTTGTGTAAAAAAATTATTGGTATACTCTTCGCTTTCCACAATCGTGCTCCATTTGTGGTTGATGTTATGTGGCTGAATGTTATCGCGTACCAAGATTCGTCTCGATCTGGAAGAATCGAGCAAATGTTACCGTTCCTGATCGGAATTGTCATGCCAATTTCCAACGGCTGTCAAAAACTTGCTGAATTGTGGCGCTTAATGTGACAGGCCAACATCTAATGCTGGAACGTTCAGATTTACCTGTAGATTCTAAAGTATAATTGTAATCGGAGGTGAGTAATGATTCGTTCTTCGATTGTCGGTATGTCGATTATTTTTTAAATATAACTCCTTGGTACCTATAATTCCGTACATATTTGTTGTTTACTCCATACGTTATTAGTTACTCGTCTATCCTCGCTCTTATGAACATAAGTTATGATTTTAAATTCAATTTGAAAGCCGCGCATATGCCGTGTTTTCGGCAAACGTATTTTTTAAGCGCATGTACAAGGTCAACATAACCTCACAAATTTTCGAAGACTTTTCTCATAGATTGTTAAGTTTTCTAGGGAAAACAAAGCATCAGGCTCTGTAGAATTCACGAACGCAGAACTTGATGATTTTCTTTTGCCCTGAATATTATTCATCTCTGAGAAATCTTTGTTCGGAAATTTCAACTATCTCTCTCGCACTCGTGTCCCATAATACAGCTTCTACTTCGCCGTACAATTAAATCGTAAGTCTAATGTATGAATGGCTTCGCGTTTTCTTTTAATAACCAGCTATCCGGGAAATGCAATTTATATGGTTCCCAACTGAAATTACATCTATTTTCTTGCAATTACCCCGATTAATTGCCAAACGAACTGGGTAATTTTTATGGAAACGCTTGACGCGCAGTACGAGGTTACGAAATACAATTGTTTTTTCTTTCCAATATTAGAGATACGCCCCTTCGCTCGACTAACATCGCGTAATTTGCGAGCATTGGAAAAGAAAAGCGCGTACCAGCGTAACTGTCATTTCATCAGTTGGTTCGAGGGTAATCATCGCAGCATGCTCAGCGTTGGGGTTATCCACGCTCTAAAACACATTCGATTACTCATAACTGTGCTGAATTATGTTGTTTAACTCCAAGCCCACCGCAATTGGGGAATAGTTTACAAGAAAAAGATTTTCTTCACTGGCTGTTGAGATTTGGAAATTTTCCGGCCGCTTGCATTTTCCAGGTCGATATTATTTGTTTTCCCTCAAAACGCGGAATGTACACAACGAGCAGTCACATGACTGCGTAGCTATTCCGCCATTCCCGCATCTAACCCCACTCCAATTTCCTCATAAAATAATCTTGCTGCAAAGCAAATATTGATATGCAGGATATTTCAATCTCGAACGATCCAACGACATTCGTCTTTCGGCGATTTTGATGAATTTCATTATTTGTTTATGGATCGAAATTCGAGCTTGATGCTTGTGAATAAATTTGGACAAGATAGCGTCACGTGGCATAATTAACAAAAAATGAAAAGAAACAAGTTACATGTCTTCGTTTCTCACGATGTCGCGGAGCCTGAAAAATTTTGATTTCAGGTTAAAGAAAAGTACTTACTTCAGTCGCAGCACGAAATCCTACAATGTTATTACCAATTTGCAAATCAATCCTCTGAATCGTCAAATCGTCGACACGTACTTTTTGCAATTTGTCATACGTCATGATCGTCCATGTATATATCGAAAACGTACTTGGAATTTGGAATTGTAGATGAATGATGAAGCAACGAATTTTACAGATTTTTCGGCATGTCGAATGCGAAGAATTTTCCAATGAGGCCGGGCGAAACAATCGACACGGGTCTTGTCCCGATATTTCCTTGTTCTCATCGATACCGATACGAAAAACAAAATGTACTAGCCAGGGACTCGCATCTTTTTTTTATATGTTTTTTACATACGTGGTGGTTGATGACAAAGCCGGGACAGATATTTACGGTCGGCCAAACCATCGTGTTTTCGTACAATCGTACGTCGAATCGAGTATAAAAAAATATACAGTAACAAAGTCATGTGAATTGTAAGGTCGAAGAACCACGCCCGAGGGCCTCACGAATCTGGTAAAAAAGAAATTGTTCATTAAAAACGCGAATGCAGACTAATAGAAAAGATTGCATCTATATTTTGCCTAAGAGTATCATCGTTATGTATGAAAAAATTAGTTTGTACGAGCACTCTCTCCCTCTATCCAGTGGCGTAGCGTGGATTTCTGCCACTCGGGGCAAACCCTAAATTTGCCGCACCCACCTATTTTCGCAACTAAACAAAAAATCGGTAAAAAGTATGTGGTACTATGTCACTACTTCAAAAGGATTCAAAATAAAACGTCTATCTTAATTAAAAATTTTATTCTGCGTGTTTTTGCAACGCGAACGGTTTAATACAATGGTCAATTTTTATTTGTACCTCTTGTTCTATTGCCAAGATACCTAGATTTGTTAATCTCAACGTGAACATTGTAGATCTTAACCCTCTGGTCTACATCATATTTTTTCGCCAGGTTGGAACACACCCTGGGTCACCAGTGACCCGAAAGTTCTATCCTTTGTAGAGAGGATTAAGACCATTTGTTTTTATAGTTTTGGTAGTGAAATGGAATCGTCAGAATGTCCCGAGTAAGAATATGCAAATATGAATGCGATATCTACATTTGGTAAAAAGTTATTTAACAAAAAAGACAGAAATGCGTGAAGTAACGTTAAAAATACCTTTTTTTGTTGTTTTTTTAACGATATTTCTTTTGTTTTTCTTCTGATTGAAAAAATCGGCGTGTTTCATAATCCGGAGATTTTTCTATAAAAGGCTGTATAGATGGTTTTCCTGTTCCTTGCCAAAAGTCTATTCATTTTACACAATAAAAATGGACTTAGACGTAAATCTAAAAAATTACATTTTCGGCTGCTATGTCCAACAGAATAAAACTTTTTCGACATAATATGGGACCAACTGGAAGCTCATTATGTCAGATATGCAATAATAATGCGCGAAAAAATGTATTGTTAACGGAAAGTTTTTTAAATAAAGAAAACAGGAAAAAACTGTGAAAAATGTATTTTTTGCAAAACTCAGATACATTTATTAGGGAAAAATTATTACAAAATTACAAAAATAGCTTTGAACTTATCATTCATTATTCTGTGCAAGCACGACATACTACAAGACGGTGCTCGGGGCATAACGGCACCCCACAAACCACACATGCCTTTGAAGTTTTGTTGTCGGATTTTGTTTTACAGCATCTTGTAGCATCTCAGAATCGTCGAAATCGGGGATATATTCTGGATCCGATGCGGAATTTGCATCACATTCTGTATCCGTATCTTCTTCTCTCTCGACAACGTCCTCCTCTTCGGACGTAGCGTCATTATCGTAAGATTCCTGTTCGTCTAACAGACGCAAAACTTCATCCGCATCTCTGACGGCCATTCTTCGCATTGGAAACAACACAAAATTATGGAGAAACAGTTATCGTTTCTTAATATTAAATTATTCATCGGATTTGGAAATGTTTAGACGTGAAAGAATAGAGATATAGTTAGCCTTACCTGCTCCAAAACGTCTCTTCTCCTCTATTCAATGTAAATATTTTTTTTCCATTAGAACACCGTCAGAATACAACGAACTATTTAAAAAAAAAAACACTTTTATTTTTTTGACAATTTTCATCGGATTGTGTATACCCTGGGTCATACAAGACCCGAAAAAGGCAGTTTTGTGCGCACTGCTCGAAAGCAAAGCTGAAACCGACGACGCCACAGTGTCGTTCTGGAAAGGTCTATTTTTCTCTTATTTTTCAGCGCAATAAATCCCTATCCCGGGGATTTCTCTTCCCAGGAGCGTTACTTTTAGGGTGCTGTCGGGTCACTGGTGATCCAGGTGATGACCAGAGGGTTAAATCATTTTTAATCAATTTCAATTTTGAGAAGCTTCTCTCACAACTGGCATTACGTATAGTCAGCTGTGAGGAATATTCGCAGCATTATAACAATGTTAGGTAACCCTTCTTCAAGTTTGAACTCAAAAATAAATTTTAATAAACCCAGTGAGCCGGTATCAATAAGTTCTTTCTTACAGTCTGTTGTAGTTACGAAAGTCCGTAGACGGGCGCTTCAGCTTCAAGCTTAAACTTCTAGTTTAAGCTTGAAGTAGACGCGTAGCTTAAATTCTTATTGTTAGTTTGACTTGAAGTAGACGCGTAGACGCGCGCTTCAGCTTCAAGCTTAAACTTTTGTCTGTCAATATCTTGAGGATCTTGATCGAGGTTCTATTCGTCATCATCGACGCCCAATATTACTGCAGGCCTGGAGAAGGCATATTTTTCTGCCAAATTCTGCAGCTGCTGAAACCCTTCTCAAATTTCAGCAGTTACTCCATTTAATGAAGAAAATCTTTGTGGAAAATATTCGGGGTACTGTCGAATATCATAGAATAATACTTGGCCTTTTGAACGTGACCTATAATTTTTTTCCGAACATTCTTCCCTAAAATGTCAATACACTCGTTTTGAATTTCTGGTGACATAATTAAGCGAAATTTTTTGGCCCATTTTTATTCTTACTAAATATTTGCGGAGAACAGAATCGTACTTTACCAGTAGACGCACCAGTTCTAAAAAGTTGCCTCTATTGGCACTGGTATCATCTTCCCTGTGGCCAAGTAACGCTAAATTTTGTTTTGCTAAGAATGTTATTATATCAAACATTCTGGTTAGAATTTCATGCCATTATTTAATTTCTTTTCCTACGACTTCTTGCTCTTTTTTTTATCAATAGTCTCTCCTTTTTGAACTGTTGTTTCCAGCTCCTTCCATTTGCAAACATTTTGGTTATTTATAGCACTTGAATCACGATTGGCGACTTTAGGATTCATTTTCCACCAAGTATTAAATCTGTCGGAGGAGTAAAACTTCGATGCAGTCGGTGAGTTTGCATTCTCAAACAAACGACAACAGAAGCAAAACAATGATGCTTTAGACGGAGAATATGCCACCCAAGTGGGTAAAACTTTTTCACCATTTGTCAATGTGCGACAAAACCATTCTCGCGTTAGCCGTCTCCTTGACAACACTTTCGGTGTGATAGAGTTCGTTTGTGACTCTGATTGAACCGTGCGCGGTACTGTTTGCTCTTCAGCTAACTCTGTATTAATGTGCTGGACGACTTCGGGATCACGCTGTATTAATAGCAATCCCATGTTTAAATCTATATTTTCAGGCCATTTACCAATATCGTTTCCGACAGAGTCTGACTCAGTTGATGTGATTACAGTTTGTTCTGGTGTCGCAATTTCAGCAATCGCATCGGAAGCACGCGAAGCTGACAAATTCGTAATATCAATTGCAAGTCCTAGGTAGTCATCAGTGTCGGGTACTTGTACGACTTCAGCTTCTTCTTGGTTTTGAGCAGCACTAGCCTCTGAAGAATTCACACTGCATGGCTCTGTCGTAGATTTTGGCGTCTCCGAAGAAACTTGCACAAACTTTAGTATAGCCCCTTCATTTTGTCTGAGAATTTCCTCCGTGGCTTTCTTCTTATTTCGATACGATGCTTCATTTTCTTTTACCCTTTTCATGTTTAGGTATGCTATAACAAAACAAAACTTATACTTTTCATATTACGAAGTCATAAATCTTTGATATTCTGTAATACTTTGATATTCTATAAAAACTACAGGTTTTTATTTTGAGCCGAATTTATTTACATGAAATAACCTAAGTTTTTTTTTGACAAACTTTACGTTACGAGGAAGTAGCACACGAGTGACAAAGTAAATATATCGTAGATCGTAAAATCTAAAAAAATCTTGATGCCACTGGCATTGACAGATTTACGTAAGACGTACGTCTTACGAATTCATAAGTAAAATCTTTTATTTTGACGCAACCTGCTGTTATAGTTTAACATGTTAAAACGAATAAATAACGTTGTACAAGGGTATAACCGCAGTCATTGAAAAGTTTGAAAATAAACAACACAAACATTTACCTTAACACGCCTATATATTCGAGGAATCGTTGACGATGTCTCCTTAAGTATCGAACAACTAAACTTGTTAGTGTAATATTTACACTAACTAAGTCACACGTGAAACTTTAAGAAAATATAAAATAAACAATCAACACTGCACCGCGTTTCTAAATAACAAAAAAGTTGAAGAAAGTACATGTCACTCGCTCACGGTTATGTCATGTATGGTCTATGAGTTCAAGGACGATAACTCAAAAATCAGAACAACGGATACACGTGCACTTGTTGTGTAAACAATAAGTGCCAGCGTCAAAGTTCGCTCTCGTTTCGTTCGGGCCGGGGCTAGGTTCGGCGCTCCTTCTTTCGGCAGATCGCACTCGACTGTTACAACGCGGTGCGCGCGGGCGGTGGGGGCGGCGCGCGGTGTGGCAACAGCCGCCCACGTGACAACAGCCGATCACGGCCGGCCGCGTTCGTCTCGGCATTCAAAGTGAAATTTATTTTCTTATTTTGAATTAAATATTTTACAAGCTTTTATTTAACTTCACATAGTATATAGAACACTAATGTACATTTGTTTAGATCAAATCTTGAAATTTTATTTTGAACAACTTCCACTTGTCCAATTGCCTTCAAATTTTGCATAAGTACCTACGTAGTCCCGATGACAATACAGTTATCTGACCAGATGGCTATGACCTGATGCTGCAGCCGAGCAACGACGAGCGCCGCTCGCCGCCCCCCCCCCCCCCCGCACGTGTGCGCCGACCGGGGGCCATGCCCCCCCCCCCCCCGCTTCGCCGCTGCTTCTCTCTCTCTCCCTCCCTCCCTCCACCTTTCTCTCTCTCTCTCTCTCTTTCTCTCTCTCTCTCTCTCTCTCTCTCTCACTCTCTCTCTCTCACGCTAATTCCTTGGGATTTCATTTGATGGACGAAGGAAACTTCCATACTGGAAGTAAAACACGTCTGGTGTACCACCAAATTTTTGTTCACTCAGAAAATGTGCCTCAATTTTTAGAATATTTAGCTGTAATCATGTCAGATTTTTTAAACTTTTAATTTTCACTCACAAGCATTTTGCAGCGAACTAAAATGGCTGAACAAGAAATCGTAAAAAAAAATAAGAGCAATTTCCATTGGCTGAATAAAGGTTTGTAAATATTCTTGAATTATATACCGTGAAAAAAAAACAGGATGCATGGGTTGCAGTGTTTCGTTCCTTTTCAGAAAGGATTCATCAAAGTTAATACTATTTTCTTCGTACAAAGAAAAATCAAATGTCACCAAGTCGCAGGTAAAATTGTATACATGTTACAGTTAAATCCCGTTGTCAGTTTGAACGCGTTTGCCTTAGTAAAAATTAGTTCTTACTGAGCGCCTACATTGCTACAAAAAACCAACATTCAACTTTATTCATCAGTGAATTCTAGTTTTTTCTAGTAATTACGAGTTTCAACTAACATTCAAGTTTATTTATCACTAAATTCTAGTTTTTCTTAGGAAAAAATAGAATTTCGAGTTTCTAAATAAATAAACTTGAATGTTTGTTGATACTCGTGATTACTGGGAAAACTAACATTCACTGATTAATTGGAATGTGAGTTAGGGGTAGAAAATTTTGAAAATATCGGTTTTTGTTTTTCGACGTATTTTCAAAATATAACATTTCAAAAATATTCTCGGATAATTTTAGGCTGATCGTTCGAAATTGAGGGAGTTATGTGCGTTTATAAGTAGGCTCTGCGAACCGGCGAATTTTAAGGTATTCCTTTCACGAACTTGAATATTTAACAATTAACTGATTTTTGTCTAAAATGAAGTACGAATACATGCCGATATACTGGTAGAATTTCAAGCCACGTTACTGAAGATTTAACAAAAAATTACGACTTTAAAAATCGTCTAATTTACACGGCTCTTTATGGAAATGGCATGCTGGTCACATTTTTATTTAATAATTTGAATACTAAATAACTCTATATGTCTGATATAAACTGCTCTATGCATGTAAAACATTCTAAAAATCCCGTTACGACAATAAAAACAGGCGGTCACCGAATATTTAAAGGAAATATTAATAATAAAACTTAGAAAAATGTCACTAGCGAAGGAATTTTCGTAACCGCAACGTTTCAGAGAAACTGTAAAAATGTCCAAGTCTATAATATTTGTGAGACATTTTTTATTTCAGTTTATTGTTAGGTATAATTGTTGACGGTAACCTATTTTTATCAAGCGCCACTGTAATTTACTATAATCCAGTAGGGCTCTGCTTCTGCGCCCACAAAATACGGCGCGCCGCTAAAGGATTTTTAATGCATTTTTATCAAAATGATTTTATCTGAATCGGTGACCACGATATCTCAAAAATCACAGGACCGATCAACTTCAAATTTTTCAAGTTGCTTTTACATATCAAAAACAAGTGCTTGAAGTATTTTTTTTCGATGCAAAGTTTTTTTTTATCAACGTAAATCGATACTTTCTCTTTGGACAGCAGTCATTTTTCCAATAATCAATATTTTATTAAATCCTACGTCCAAGCACTGGCTAATTTCATGTAAAAAGTAAATGCGTTTGATTTTCTTATTTCGGATTATTTATTCCCAAGCAGTTGGTTGCCACCGCGATGGACGTTTTTCAAACGGTGGGCTGCATAAACCATTGTATCTACCACATATATAAATTTTTTTCAATACACAAATTGTAAAATATACTTTAAACCATACTCTTTAAGGTAAAAGTTTGAAAAAACTGCCCACGTTTTGCCAGAAAAAAAACTCGTGTTAATTAGGAGAAATTATTACCAACGAAATTAATCAGTTAAGGGGCACCACTAGTGTGAAACTTACAAAAAATCGATTTTTTTGTTGCATTTTTCGATAGTTTATACCTTCAAAAATAACATACTAAAATTTCAAGTGCGGATCTCAAATAGTTTTTGGACTACAGCCTTCTAAAGACCAGCTGCTCGTCGGCCAGAAACGTGCGTAATCTATCTGTCAACGCCTTTTTCTCAAAACGACATTTTAGAAATTTGCTGCAGTTTTAACTCGAATACAAATCGTCCGATCGACTTAAATCTTGTTTTAGCGTATTTAGTATTTGTTTCTTCATACAATGACTCTGCAGTTTTTCGATTTGATAAAAAATGTCAATTTGCCATGCAAAAAACCATCAGATTTTCAAGCGTAATGTGGAACTTTTTTTTTCAAAACTCCGCCACTTTGTTGGATTTTAATTTTTTTTTTCACAATCCTGCTTCATTGTACAGGCAATACCTTCTAGTTTAACGGACTTTTTTTGATTTTTTTATTTCAGGCACTCTGAATACCGCAATCACTGCAGCAGTGGGAGAACTTTTTTTTGGGTTTCGGGAGACGACGCATAAGTCGCTGAAAATTGAATATTTTCATACAACAAAAAATTACTGTATATACATAATTTGTACACAAATATATCGTCGAAATTTCAAAACATTCGATGCAATACTTTTCTTTCAATAAATTCCCGAAAATCACCTTTTTTTTGGCAGTCACACTAGTGTGCCCCTTAAAGCTGTTTCCGAACGAGGTCGAAGTTGGAACTTGTTTGGGTTTCTGAACATAAATTTTAGCTTTGACCAGCAAAAACTAGTTGTAACAAAAGCGCTCAGTCAGAACTAGTGTTCACTAAGTGAAACGCGTTTAAGGGGTTAGGCTACTGTGAAAATTTCAAAAAATCGTTCGTCGCTTGAGGCAACTCGAATTGAGGAGGAAGGTCCAACATATGGTGCAGGAATCGCAGATTGAGAGCAAACTTATGGTTACAACGATTGAAGTACTAGTAAAACTTTAAACGCGTTTTTTTTGGGAACTATGTTTTTAAAACGGTATACACGAATTCTCGACATCTAATTAACGAATTGACTTGAAATTTGGTACACTTATTCAGTGTAATGGTAGTTTAGTCTTAACCGCCGTTTGTCTTCTTAACATTTTTTTATTACTTATTTACAATAATTATGTAATTTTTTCTCGTAAAATCGAAAAATCAAATTCAATTTTTTTTTTGGTGAATGAAACATGATAATAAAAAAAAAGCTCGCTCAAGTCTTAGCCAATATTATCTATATAAAGAAGAAACTCGTTTATTTTTTGTTCCAGGTCAACAACGTGGCCAAACTCAAGTACACCGTTGAACCCGTCACGTTCAAAGCTCCTTTGCGACATTGTAACATTTTTAATTATTAATATTTTCTAATAAAATTTGATACACAACTTTGTTAATATATATACAAATAAATGTCCAAACGATTTTTCAATCATCTCACTTATTCCTTTAAAATTAATTTCTTTAAATAACCCTGATTTTCGGATCATCACAGTAGCCTAACCCCTTAAACTACAAACGGGTTTCAACTGTAACGGATATACATAAATAAACATACACTATACATATACGCATGATTTAAATAAAAGGAATTTGCGACTACTAGCCTTTTTGTCATCAATACTTTAGCTTCGATAAATTAATACGGAGTGTCGCCTTGTGGAATATTTTATTTGGAATACTATATCCTTATATGATAGTATTATATAAGTACCTATCGGTATTTATTCTTTGCCTCTCTGCTGTCTTTCATTCTCTCTCTCTCTCTCTCTCTCTCTCTCTCTCTCTCTCTCTCTCTCTTCTTTTTTTCTCTCTCTGTCCTTTGCTCCTTTATATTATAATACACTTTTGTGTCTGAGAACTAGTGATCGCAAACTCCATAGTGACTGAGTCGATGATCGTTCTCCTTATTCTATTCCGTTTTTCTCAATACATTACACACAACTGTGGCCGCTTAATGCTTGAGCTTACGGTTTCATTTCTTTTCCGTTCCTCAAGGAGGACACGTATCTTAATAACTTCGTAAAATGCTGAAACTACCTGAGGATGAGCTTTTTTTTTGCGACCGTGAACTCTGGCAAACGGTTAACACATATATATTCGGAGGAATATAACACATCTGGGCATCCCATAGCTCTCAGGTACAAAATGAATGTTGCTCAATTTCCTCCTTGACTGCCCTCACGGCGGATTCATAATAAATCTCTCACTCTACTTTTTTTTTACTTCGTTTTACGAATAAAACGAGTCGATTTTACGTCAACTCATTTCCTCGAGTTTGACATTTGACGGAGAGAAACACTTCGATGAGCTGGAAAAATAGAGATATCTTTGGGAATCTTTGGTTCAGAGAAAATGATGCAGCCAAAATGTTCTATTTCGTTTTTCGCAAGATAAACAGTTGAAAATGAGTACCGATTGTAACGATCAACATGCACTTTGGTTGTGCAACTAAAAGTATTTACCTAACCGTTGTCTAGTTGAAATAAAAAGTTTGCAACAACACCACTATTCCTCGAGGGGGGCATGTGGGCTGTTCCGCCTACGCTAAAAAATATGCTCTCGTGTCATCCTCCTTTATATATAATAGAGAAACGAAAAATCCTGGATTTACAAACGTCGCTCTTTGCTTTTTTTTAAATCTTTTACTTACGAACTTAATAAGGCAATTTAATAGCGACCGCTCGAGTCTTCCGTTGGATTATGAAGAATCTCCAGATTTCATTCTCGTGATCGCGTATCATATTGAAAAAAAAAAGATTAATGTAATAGTTGAGTAAGAGCTTCTATAAGGCTTTGAAAACAACCCCAGATCGATGCCTCGATTACAGCATTACTTTTTCATTTAGTTTTCATTTTACATAAAATCAGCGATCTAGGCATCGATCAAGATCCTTCATACATGTTAAATAATAATGGATAACCCTTTAACGTGTATATATTTACACACTTGTCCCGTGAAGTTATACAAATTTAACTGAACATTTATTCTACATCCATCTCGGAATCAATCTTCCTTTTTTTATACCCACGAAATGAATAACATCACCAGTTGTCAGCGTTATTCCTCACACTAGGTACATAACTATAATCGTTCGCTCGCTCGAACATGATTCATCAATCATATATGCGTGTCATATAAAAAAAAAAACAAATTTCTCGTAAATCAACGTTCGCCGATAGTACAACGGTAATGTACCCCCACATATATAGCTGGGTTTGTGTACAAAATCGTCCAGAAGTTTGGGACGACTTTTTGAATTTCCAAACTGCACAAAAAGTTATATATCGCGGCCAAAAAAACTACGCAAACCGGTCATTTTGATCCGGAAAAATTTAATAATAAAATGCTCACTTTTTAGAATTAAAGGTGTTTAATAATATTTTACAACACTATAATTTGATATTGTCGAAATTTTAACTATGCAGTCATATTAACAAGTGTTAAAAATGTATTCCTATTTTTGTTAAAATAAAAAGCAACCAAAGGGTTGTTAATGGTAGGGGGATGAAGTACCAGGCGGAACTTCAGCGAGCAAAGAACCCAGTTTCAATATGCTTTTTATTTCATGCTCTGCCAACTTTTTTTGCACTCACTAAGTAATATTAAACGTGTTTTTTTTATTTTAATTAATTTTCCGAGAAATAGCAATTGGAATTTAATTTTGACGGAAATCAGAAGGGAAAACTAAGCTTAAATTTTTTTTCGCCAATAAAAGTGATTTTTCAGCAGAGTTCATCTTTTAGTACAGTAGTGTACTTTTCAGAAAAAACAGCGTAACTAGCGAGCTATGAGATTAAGGTATTACTGGATGGATATTAAAAAATCGCCAAAATTCTTGAAAAGGTTCTCGAAAGAATGATAATCACGAGTTTTTTTTAGAATTTTTCACTAAATAATTGAGTAGATATAAACAAATGAATTCAATACGGTCGCTTATGGGAAAACAGTTACTGCAAACGTTAATGGTTGCAAAACGAATGGAACTAAATTGCCGTAAATTCTGAAAATATTATAGCATCAAGATTGAGGATCAAGTTTCTTGATCCTAAATTGACTTTCTTAGATTTGGGATCAAGATCTAGGTTTCAAATAAATCAACTGAATAATTGTCGAGAAATTAATTAAAGTAATGAGAAGTATTACCTTTTTCAACGATGAATTAATAGCAATGATCGTAAAACTCAATATATATTGAGTTTTTGGGTAATTATTGATAATAATAAGATGATCTGAACGTATTAATTTTTTTGTTGAACAGTTGATACAGATGTACAGTCACTGACAAAACCTCAGTCAAGCACACGCCAATATCGTCGAATTCTGACTTCAATTATTATTAAAAGTGGAAAACTAACATTTCTAAGTGTTAATTTATTATTAACTTAGTTATTTGTAAGGCTAAACATGTACAACATGATCTAGACTTGTAAATCCACAATTCGCCCGCTTTGAACTAACTCTTTGCCCAACGGTCCCATCCAGTAATACCGTCAAAAATGTCAAGTTGTATTTTTATCGTTTCAAATACAGTAGATTCTTTTGCGACATTTTTAAGGATTTTTTATTATACCATTTCTGGTAGAAAAATTAAATTGTCAATTTCACGACTGGTACAAAAATCCCCCCAAAAAAAACATCTTGATCGTGCGAGTCCAAAAGAAGGCGCAGAAAATTTAAACAAACATTGAAAGTGGTTCTTACCTCTTTCGAACGCCTTTTACATTATTTGACCACGTATGTTCTATGCTGAGATACATAATTTTTTGTGCCGATTAAAAATACGCAAAATGATCCCAAAGTTTTCGACGATACTGAATATTTTTACTGTACGACTCGTATAAAATTCGCGAAATTGACAAATCACCATGCACAAACGACATCACCCCCGCCCTTCTCTGGATCAAACTAAACAAATTGGAATGATGAAGCATATCAACTGGACGTAGAACCCTCGATCTCACCCTAGATAAAATTACAACATCCCGATAGACTGTGCAGTGGATTTTTCGTTTTCAAATTAGAATCGCACCGCTATTCGTACGTAACTTTTTACTAGGCCTTATAAAATCAATACTTTTGGAATAGAGTCGAGCACCATTCGACAATTTTCAATTTCAATGTTCCACAATCTAAAGAAAAATATTGAAAGCATCACCAAAACCGACCGTATACTTAATTAAAAAACGAACATTAGAAAGGACCATGATATCGGGAACAAAGCAAAGTAAAATTAGCGAGAACAAACTTTTAGGATCCTTTAAAAAAATTGAATAAAAATCGTTCGACATCGAGAGATCGCTACCGCCGCATTAAATTATGCGGAACAAGGTTGCCTTTTTTTGCTCTCTATCGCTGACCAGTATTTGGATAAAAATCGTAAAATTTCCTTTTTTTCTAGAATCAACGCCGAGGCCGATCGAAAGACAAGCAGCCCTCTCGTCCACGTTTAAGACGAGATATACATTTTAAATGATGAAAAAATCGAAAAGGAAGAAGAGACGAATCAATGGAAAAAAATCAACTTTATGAAAAAGCTGAAGGCTTATTATATGGGCCTGGTATCGCTGACTAACCCGTAATTTTCATTCATTTTTTACGCGTCAAAACTTTAAACGCGTTATTCTCAAAACTGCATTTTCGAAAGTGACATTCAGGATTACTCAAAAACTGTTAAGTTGATTGAGTTGAAACTTTGTAGAAATATCGATATTATTACTTTCTAGTTGACGAGAATTGTTGTCGAAAAATTATAAAGTAAAACTACTTTTTTAATCCAAATTATACAGAAATTTTGCGTAAAATTTTGATATTTTTTTTAAAGCGTGCCATTCTCTTGACTTTGCATTTTCGTCATGTTAATTACTCTCAAATAGAAACTATACATATTCAAACTGAAAAAATGTTTAAATTTTTTTGCAGATCAAAATCTACCGGAAGCTAGACTGCACGCCGATTCGCAACTCCCGCAGCACAGCTCCGCCATTTTGATTATATTTAAATAAAAAAAAATGTATACTTAAATATAATATTAGAGTATACCTGCAGTTTGATAAATGTAGAATAATTATTTCCTAGTTTCAAAAATTCCTCAAGGTCGTCTAATTTTTTCCCGTCTAAATGTATATCCCTCCTTAAAGCGACACACAGATCGTTTATGCGATTCAGCTTTGTATGGAAGATCTCTCGCTCTTAAGTCTATCGAGGCATAATTTTATCTGAGGTCCTTTCTCTGTCATGTTGCTTGCAATACACGAGCTCGCGTCGACGACGTTTTTCCCCACTTCAAGTCCCCACAATCTACCCCGCTCCACTTCATTTAGCTCTTTTTTCTTCTTTTTTACTCTTACAAACTGTACAAAAAGCACGTGAAAATTATACACAATATCCCGGGATTATCAGAGCTCGGATCGTATCGCTATTACTCCACGTGTTCACCTAATCTCATTTCCACGTGCGACGATAAAGCATCTCGTTTCTCCGCTGCTCTGCAGACCTATATGTGTCACGTTTTTTTTTCTTTTCATAGCCGGTTCGCTATGAGCGGCAGTTGGTCTATGTCCTTGTCGATGGATATCGATCACGCACCACGTCTCATTGAAAATAGGAAATTCTTTCGTCTCAAGGGAATCCCAGTAACTTGATCGATGAATAAAAGTTGCTCTAGTCGCTTACAGCTTGGCTATACTATAGTTCCTCCGTTTTCGCCTGGACTGACGGCGTGCAGGGAACTCCCTACCTGTCCAATTCCCGGCTGCGAACATACAGAGAGAATGTAGTTATGAAAAAGAAAATAGAACAGGAGGTATCGATAATCGTGCGCGTAAAATTGTATTCGTTGTACAAAGCGTGCTGGCAGAATTATTGGAAAAATTATCATATGCATTAATAAAAGAGGAACACGATAATTGCAGCGTTATTCGATCAATTGAATGAAGAAAAGGAGGAATAAAAACGTAAGCAGCATCAACCGTTTTTAGCAATGTTTTTTTTTTTTGACGATGTTCTCGAGGACGGTCAGACGATTCTCCGATGCATGTTTGAGATTATTGCTTTTTTTTCTTTGGACACAGATATGTCGAATGGGAGTTCAGAATCCCACGGTACCACGATACATTGATTTCAAGTCATGAAGAAACTTCAAGGTGTAGCCAAGTTAAGCGCGGTTTTGCATGAGAAATCATGAATTGCGCTGCAATTATAACGCCAATGCCATTTCGTAAGGCACTGTGCTAAATTGCCGAAATCACAATGTTCTTTTTTCGCGCAAACTACGTGTAGTGTATCTCGAGGAGACTTCGTAGTTGAACTTCCAATCGATAAATCTACATATAAAACGAAAATGTCATTTGAGGCAATATTGTAGTCTAAAAATTTGTAAAAATCGATTTTTTCGTTGGTATTTTCTTCAAGACTCTTAAGAATGTGCTCAAAAGGAAATTCTCAATATTTTCTTCAAACTTCTTTTTGTAACCTGGTTGACATAAAATCTCGATTTCTATCCAACCGATTGACTTGAAATTTGGTATGGAGCTTCAATATATATCCCTCTATTGTCCCTACCCCGGGCATTGCCGAATGATTATTACTATTTGAAAAAGTATAGGACGAAAAATTGACTCTTTCGGACAGTCGCCATTAAAAAATAAAAATTCTCTTTGGTACCTGTCATAATGACATTCTTATTGATGAAAAAAATTGGTTTTATTTCTGTTTCAGATGAATGGAAGCTTTAGAATCGTGACAACCACCTCAACCCTTTTTTTTCACGGTTACACCTGAAGGCCCACAACTTTTTCAATTTTTTAAATATTAATGATAAGTCCGTGAAAAATGAATACTAAAAATATATATATATTTTTTTTATCAAGCCCGAAAAAATGCCTCTAGACTATAATACTGCCTTAACATTTATCGGCGAAACGCTCGAGCCTGGGATTATAAATAAACAACAAGTTATACGTACCATGCGATAAATCAGGGCGGCATCCACGGTATCTTGCAAGAGCCAAAGCATCGCACAGATCATTAATCTTTCTATTTCTTTTCTTAAAAGAAAACAAAATCAATGCCCCGTCAGCACGGGAAACAAGCACTAGCCCTTTTCTCTCTCTTTCTCTCGTCATAGCTCACCGAATGCCTTTTTTAATTCTATTTTCTCTCGTACTTTCGCGAAAACGAAGAGAGGCAGCAATTTATTTTCGTGTGCACAATTAACATGTATCACGTAATTATCGAAAATTCCGTTTATTCCGCAACATCGTAGCTTGCTGTGTTTCCGGACGTGCTAATTTGGCTTTTGAATCAAGCAGGAAGCAAGCAGCAGTTATTTTAATTTTCTTCGTGGTTTTTTGGTTTTGTTCGTTCAACTTTTTCTTTGTTTTATTTTACAACAAGGCAATTTATTGTATTTAACAAAGGATTAAATGTCACATTATCGATATTATTCTGAAGGAGCAAGAGGGGCGGTTGGTGGGATGTCTCCCGCTGAATAATTCATTATATATATATATATATATATATATATATATATATATATATATATATATATACACATACATACATACATACATACATACATACATACATACATACATGTTATATATGTATGTGTGTGTGTGTGTTCATATATATATATGGATATATATTTACACGCACAGATTTTCTAAATTTTGCCTAAGCCATAAAAGTTAATAGCCCTTTGCGGACGAGCGGGGATGGAATTGGAGGGGCCTGCCCTGTTACAAGTCCTCACGGGGGCGCAAAATAACAATGTGTACTCTGAAAAATGCAAACCAGACATAAATATATTTCTATCTCGTAAATTTTTGACGCTATTTCATTTGCGTTTTTTTTATACTTATTTGTCTCGATATATCGCACGTACGTATTTTTGACCAGACCCAATTGTTTAATTCCTTTTTTTTTTATGGAAACGTATCCAAAAGCCAATGCTGTGAAAGGGCGTGAATATATATTTTTTCTCTTTCTCTCTATGTCGGTTTCGCGCGTTCTCTCTCTCTCTCTCGCACGCTCCCTCTCTCTTTTATCTCTCGTACATCGCAATAAAATGGGCAACTAGCAACATGCTTTTCAAGCCAAAGCGTATCAATCAAATTTACGTTAAATAACAATGCCAAGCAAATTTGAGCGCTTGGCGCAAATGTGTAGCCTTTCAAGACCAGTTTTGTAAAGTAAAAGAAAACGAGAACAATAAAGAAATGAAATTAGGACTGGTAAAACGACGCTCGATCGTGTGTATACCAGAGATATATAAAAAAAAAAAACATTTCTCGTTATGCCGATAAGAAAATTATTCCTCTTCATTTTCCCGATAACTTGTTTATTATTAATTATTTTACAAAAGTTGCCTACGGTATTTGCTACATGGGTGTCAGAGGAGTCGAGAGTCCACGAAAATGCGTATCTATCGTTAATAACGTCAGCAGTGGATCGTAAAATTTCATTGGAATGTCAAATTAACAGCCGAACGATGAAGAAAGAATTTTATTTCAAAGATCTTTGACTCGGGTCGTTCGTAAAATCGCCCGATGAAAATGTAAGTAAAACAATTTGGATACTTTGACCTGAATTTCGAATGCTCGATCTCATCAGCTGAATAGTATATTGATTTTAACAAAGAGAACAAATTTTGTACGTCATTTGTTCTATCCAGCTTCATAAATCGGCATTTGTCCGTTGACTCGACAAAGAAGTAAAAAAACTGAAAATCTGTTAGAATTATTGTCACTTAGCAGAAACTGTAACGAACTCCACTACTGTACAATACGAATAATTATTTTTTTATCACATCATACGAAGACAAATTGATTGTAAAATCACGTAACGATTCACATACAAAGTAACAATAATTTTCTTTTTTTCATCCGTTAAAACTTTGCTCAGATTGTTTTTTTTTTCACTGACCGTAAAAGTAACAGCACGGGAACACAAATATCGTAGGTTCTTTTTTATAAAATCATTAATGAACAATTAACTTCGAAAAACAAAGGGAGAATGTTGTTTTTTTCCTCAAAATATCGAAAAATGCCCATCTCGAAGTCACACGCACGAGCGAAGATGTCGAGGACCCTGATCAAATGTAATTAAATAATAATAATAATAACAAATGAAGAGAGGAAAAACGCTACGTGATTCACAGCATTGCTTCGCCGAGTAACGATTCTGCACATCATCATATTGAATATGAACTTGAGGACGATTGGAAGATCTCTAACGCTCTTACAGATGGCACTTCAGTGTTTCTAACACCCGCTCTCCATCCCTCCCTTCAGTCACTTGACTAATGCATCTAATACTTTCAACTCGAGCTACCCTCAGCCCCTTCCTCTCCCATCCCTAACATCGACGTGCAAACGTTGTTTCAATCGAATCTAATAAAAATCGACACGTATCATTTCAATGATCCGAATCAATTGAAGTATCAAACTAATCGAACTAGTGACAAAAAATCGTATTGTACGAAATTTTGAAGTTACTTGCACATCTCTAGACAATATTCGTAAGCGAGAAGAGACAAATAGCCGAAAGCGTTACAGATCTTCCATTGATATTTCACACATCTATATATACAATGACTTTCGAAAAACTAAAGGATCACGAAAGTTTTCCTCTTTTTTTTTTTTACTTAATCTCAAATGGCGTTATTTCCGCGAAAAATCATCTTAAAATCGTTTCAAAAGAGAGTTTTAAAGCCGAAATCTTCTGGTATTTGAATTATCCGTTGGATATTTGTTTATTCCTGAGGTTAACATTTTTTTTTTGCGGATAAACAGGCGGTATAATATTCACAAAAATGTAATATTCATGGGTTGAAAAAATACTTCCCGACCAAATCTATGGTGAATGCCTTTTCTAGCCTAGAGGTTTGATCTTAACTTGCTCCTGTTTAACCGCTGTACAACCATTTTCAGCCAAGCACTTTTAGATCGAAGAAATATATGAACTTTCAACATCGAAGTAGTAAAGAACACAAGCGTATAGAAATTTCGGTTTGGAAAGCCGAAAGTCTCGCCAACTTTCCAAACCAGCCGAAATTAATCCAGGATTATTTGTTTTCTACTACTAGGTATTCGATGCTGGAAGTGTGGTTCCTGTTTCAATGGCCAATAACTCAATCGAGAATGGACGTACAGCAATTGAAAGAAAAAAAAAAAAACAAGTTGAAGGGAAACTTCTAGGCTAAAAACACTTTGGATTTGATCCAACCATTTTTTCCCCAAGGATATTGACGCAAACTTTCCAAATTAATTCTCTGGGATAAACATCGTCAATTCATCATTCGAAAGCTAGAATGTTGAAGCTGTAAAACTTTTTTGTTTAAAACTATTTGACGCTGACTTTCCGCGGGGATAGATTTATCTGAAAATAAATTTAAAAATGAGAAAATGTTCGTGAAGCTTTAGTTTTGAACGCCAGAGTGTATAGTTTTGTGTATGTATTTGTTGGTAGGTGTATAATAATAATAATAAAAATAATAATAATCGTATCATTCGAAAAGTACGGACCTAAAACTCTACTCTATTATATACAAATTAATTATTCAATAATTAATAAAATCTACTTCACGGAGGTTTGATAGTGAATAGAGTGTGAGAGGTGGCGGTTGCGTTGGAGTGATGAGGAAAGTTTTACATCAGAGATCGTTAGGTCGCAAGGAATTGATATTGGAGTGAGGATTGCTATGATTATGTGGCCTATGAAGTGTGTTGCTTATCGTGAGAGGACCTACCATGTGACCAGGCCGAGCCCACGTATAAACATATCCGTCCTGGCACGCGGTTACGAAGCAATCTTCCCTAAATATTAATTCAGTCAGTCTCTCGTGTGCCAATTTTTTGCAAACTAGCGGCTCGAGTACCGGACACTCGTCGAATCTTGGACACCAGGCTGTACCTATCAGCCTCATTGGATCGTCCATCGCGTTACCGATCTTTTTACTTCCGCCTAAACAACTTCCACCGACACTGTTCAAATGGCTCGAGTTGCTACTCGATCTTTGTTCTCCACCATTGTTCTGCACGTTAGTAGCCGTTGTTCCAATGATCGCGGTAGCACTGTTGTTGCTCGTACCGCTACCACGGATCGTGAGACTAAAGTTTCTCTTGTGATTGTCGGGAGGCGCGGCGGTGGGAGCGGTGGGGGCGGCGGTAGCGGTAGCAGCGGGAACTGCGTTCTTTCTGTCGCCGAATCCAAGACCAGCTAACCTCTGTGTCAACGAGTTCACGGTCGATACGGCTGTTGTCGTCATCGTTGTTGTTGTTGTTGTTGTTGTTGTTGTCGTCGTCGTCGTCGTCATAGTCGTCGTCGTCGTCGTCATCGTTGTCGACAGTGCGTTCCCCATTCCCGTACTCGTCGTCGAGTTGTTGCTACCGGTCTCGTTGTTGAAGAATTTTGTGGTGTCGCGAAAGCTCGCGTTGTTCGTACTGTTGTGCTTGGCATGATTGCCAATGTGATTGAAGCTTGAACCGTTGCCGCTTGTGAAGTTACCGGAGGATGTGAAAGTGCCGGAGCCAGCCGCGGAGGCTCGCTGCTTCGCGCAAACCGGTTGCCTCAGCACGTCCTCCGTTATGTCCCATAGGCACAGCTGCGTGTCCTCGGAAACACTACCGAGCCTGTAACAAGTGCCACCGGATACACGTAACTCGGAGCCGCAAGAGTTTCTGTTAGAGTGCGAGAGAGAACCGGGCTGTTGTTGGCCGGCATTCGTCACTCGGTTGGTGATCGGCTTCTCGTGATAATTATTGTGATTATTATGTTGGGGCATTGTCTCGTCGTCCGAACCACTGAACTCACCCTCGTGATCACCGTACGAGGTTGTGAAGGGATCAAACGCTACGACATTTACCCAACTGTGATGGCCCTGGCCACGCGCGACCACGCGTTTCTCATTGAAACTCCATATTGTCACGAGATCGTCCTCACCACCGACAACCACGTATCTACCGTCCGGTGACCAACATACGCACAAAAAACCACCGAAGTAACTTCTCGCTGAGCCAACGAGCTCCATCGTGTCGTAATGGAACACCCGGAGGAATCCATCCTGGGATACCACCGCGAGATTCGAGCCGCACGGGCTAAACGCGAATTCGTTTATGCAACAACCCTCAAGACCGATCACCCATCGGTATAATGGATTTCTCGTTGATTTCGTTTTACACGTGTGTATGGCGAACCCATCTCCGGATTTGAACGGCTGATAATGCGGCGGCGTTGTTCCACATGGTAATTCCCAGTTATAGAGATAAAGCTGGCCCGAACTGTGAGACGCCAAGAACAGGTTGCTCGATCCCGGCACCCACTTTATACATGTTACTTTAGTCTTATCTATGAGCCTCTGAAACAACAAATTGTGAAATACCATTTAATCATACACCCACTATGCTCTCTCTCTCCCTCCCTCTCTCACGCTGACTCCCGTCCTCTCCCTCTCTCTCTCCCCCCCCCCTCTCTCTCTCTCTATTTACTTTACCCGATACTCTAGTTCCTGTTCTACCTTCTTCTCTCTTAAAACCACCATGCCGTTTATCTTTTCGGTGTGGAAAATAGAACAACTACTGCCTGTTGACCTCTGGGCGCTATCGTTATTTCGACAATCGTTATGCCTTTACCGCTAGTTTACTCAATTATCCACCTTATGGTGATAAGCGCTCAAGCACTACCAAGAATTACGTCTGCAATACGTCGAGAGCGTGGGATATTTCCCTGGGTAATGGACATACTTCGGAAATCGTCCACTGTAGTTTTTTTCCCTCTCTAGTTACATCAGTCATCCAATATTATTGTTCCGACTGCGTACAACCAACACAAGAAACATTACTGATGTTAATTTCCATTAGGATCATGTGGATCGGTACAAATCCCATGTGGCGGGATATACGTCGTTTTTTTTTCATTATGAATGTATGTCCTGCTTCAATTTTACCCGATTCATAACCCAATCTGTAATGCTAGGCATTGCCTTTATATTGTCAATAGACTTCGAAATGAACGTGCTTTTTCGACAAAAGTTGTTCCAGCGAACAATTCGAGAGAATGTAACGTTGAAACGTAAAACATTGAAAGTAATTAATTACGAGGTCTGCAATGATGGTGCTGAAAATAGTAAGCGTCCTACCGAATTTTCATGTTCGAGACGAATCACTTCGCCCATATGCGTACATCAAGCTGAATCTTCATAATTAAAGATCATAAGTAGACACTCGCTCACAACAGGTTAGTGCACAGTTTATAGTTACTGTGTCCTTTGTAAGAACGTGTGTAAAATTGTTCGACAATCTCTATTTGAAACAGCTATTTTCAAAGGAACAGTATCTGACAATAACAATAATGGAGTTTGCATCGTTGGAATCCATCGAAAAGTAATTCTTTCTCATTGTTCAAGTTTTTGTTGACTCTGAAAATCACTCAAACGTTTGTACGTATTCTTATTTAGAGATTTACGAGCATAATTTGCAAAAACAGAAGGCTTTGGATAAGGATAATAGAATGGAAAACGAAAAAAAAAAAAAAAAAAAAAAAATAATCGTTGCATTCAAACTTCAGCAAACTTCAACGTCGCCGATAACAAAAGTACAGATAGCGAAAGCAAACATCACAGAACGTTAGAAACTTGTATTAATAGCTACATTTTTTATGTTCCATCCTACATAACTCTTCTCCAAAGGACACCACGAATGTAATTATTGTTTATTCGTTTCCGTTTAATACGTACAACAAAGTATCTGACTGGAGCAAAACATGACAAGGCCATGAATATCGTCAAAAATGTTTTTTGGGCCAGTGAAGCTAAAGAACAAGAATACCGGTACAAGTCAAAATGAGACACCATTCCATCAGTAGAGAAATCTTTTTTAGAAAGGATGTTTTGGGATCTTATCTCAAAAATCTCTAATCGCGTATTTTCACACATGAGCATTCTGCAAAGAAATAATTGAGAAACGTTTCAAAAGATAGCGTCTAGGTAATCGCCGATACCTGTGCATTGCTCACAAAAGTCGACAGAGTACTACAGCAAAAGATACCCACGTCAAAATTTCTCAGTGTGCGTCGTTTCGTCTGAATGGAACTTAGTACTTGGAACTCGCTGTGTACACTAAATCACCTCATCTGCTAGTATTCCAAATTGACCGTACAACGATACAAAACTGACATTCACGCACCTCTTCATTATATAACTTGTTGAGTTCCTTCTTGATTGGATCTATGAGCTGTATCTGGCCAGTCGAGAAGCCGACCAGTAGCGGAGCGATATCGACAGTAGCGGTGGTTTGATTGAAATTGTGGCAGGTCGGGTTAGTCCCTTTGTAAAGCTTTTTGTCCACTGGTTTGTTCAGATCCACCGCCTAAAAATTATAGAAATTATCAATAATAGCTGACATCTTTCGACCACTATAGGGAGAATAACAAGCGGCAAAGAGGAAGGAAGTGAAAAAATGTTTCGTTCAAAATTAGAGTCTGGTATTTTTCTGCTCTCGGCCTACGAAAAAGTATCGCAGAATACTTATGCGTTGTTGAAATGGAAAAGTAAAAAAGATTATTCTTACTCGGAAGAAAAGTGTTAGTTTAGCTATTATCTGAGCAGTCTGCTGATTATCATTGAAAAAGTTTCTTATCTTAGAACGATGCGTCACCGCAGATGAGTTAGTCTACAAGGCTGCGGATTATATTTCCTGATTCTTCCATGCGGCAGAAGAAGAAACGAAGTCTCACAACAGGCTCCAGTAGAATAATTTTTAAAAATCGCTGACGAATAAGCAACTGTACTCATGGACGTGCGATTCAATTTTTGTATTCGACAAATGTCAGACAAACACGGAATGATGAACAAAAATCAACGAGACATATATATATATATATGTATAGCACGAAACGAGGAGCCCGAGAGATCGCGTGGCCGTAAAAAATGCCCAAGATTCGCGCGTTCGTGATTATTGAAAGCTCCGACCAAAAACGCGGTCACTGTCGGAATCGTCAAAGTTTCTCTATCGCGCAATAACAGCGTCGTTTCATCGCGAAATATAGGTGTGCCGTTCGGGTTGACCCCAAGTGTATAAAGATGGAGTCGGAGGGAAATTTTGAGGTTAGGCCTCGGGAGATTGGCAACCGAGAACAGTTAGGATCGCGATAGTAATTGGGAAGTAAACGCAGATGTTTGGAGGGAAAAAAAGTAGAAGAACAAACTTACTTTCTTTATTCCCCGATAGACATAGACGTAGAGCTCTTTGCCAAAATTGAAGCACATCCGATCACCGAGGCCCTGTGTACCCGTTGGATCGGTCGGATCGGGCAGAGATACGAATGATACCCTTACGGACGAGCTTCCCCGTGTATCGGTATTTCCTACCCTGTTCGGCCGCGAATATTCGGACCATGTCATCAGCTTGTACGTGCCTTCCCGCGTGACAAATTGTGTTTTCAAGTCCTCCTTCCCCCCGCCGTCCAACTGCACAGCCATCTTACCACCAGAGGCTCAATGGTGGAGCTCATCAGAGACACACGGGGCTAAATAAGTAAGCTTAGCGAATTTTATTATTTGCCACTGACTCTGCTTCCCCCGCGCGCACCTGCCGACACTTCAGAGGCTCAACCTCCCACTCTCTTTCTCTATAGATATATATATATGTATATATATATATATATTTCTCTTTCTCTCCGTCTAACAATTTGTTATTCCGCACCCTTTCCTTTCTGTCACGTACTCGAGAAGTGCGAGCCGGGGTTATTCGCGTTTACCTGGCCACCGTTAGCGGCCTACGAAGGGCACCACGATCCCACATACTCGAGCGAACGAACGCGCACACACGCATACACGCAATCGTAAATACGTACGCGAGAGCGCTGCGGAGCTCGGTTTTATGTTATTGATGCGCGCGCATAGGCAGAGCCGCCGTAGGCCGCCTCTGCGCTCTTTGCTCTCTCCTCACTCCTCGTCGCCACTCCTTCGTTTTCCTTCGCCCTTCTCCTCGCAAACTCTTCCTTTTTTTTTTTTCTTCCGCTCCTTCGAGCTTCGCGACGAAAAACAAGGGAGGTCGGACGTACCGTTTCCGAAATCGCTCGGTACGTGTTCACAATATGCCATAACGCATTGGCACGTGCAATCTTTGCGTTGAAAGTTTAACGCACTGCACACACGAAACCTTGACAATGAAACTATTGCGAACAAAGATGGCCGCCCAAAAAGGGCCTTTTGCATCGTGTTTCAAGCATCGAGCCGCGAACAAATGTATCTGAATTATCGCTTTCGTGCATAGAGATTTTATCCGTTCCGTCCTATTGTCATCTCTTCTAAAATCTGACAATTTCAGGCGTAAACTTTTTGACACCGTAACACAGGCTTCCGAGGGCGCCCTTTGTAGAAATGGCATTGTCCAAAAATGTTATCTCGACGCGCTGCCATTCTTCCATTGTACATCATACACACTAACAACCTCTTCATCTCGACCAAGTTTGCAATATGTATCTTCATTTTTATTACTGAATTGTTAACATTTTCAGAGTTCTGCATAACACATGCACGGTGCTACTTAAATTTTGAATCGCCCCGGTCCGTTTGAATCGTGCTTCTGTTTTTTCGTGCCACATTAGCCTGCCTCGTCGCTCTTTTCTCCCACTCTTAAGGGGGGTTCCTTTTATAGCGTAAAGAAGCTAAGGGACTATACTTTCTGTCCCCGGAATCGTGAATTGATCGGTGGATCATATTGTTACAACATTTTTGAGTTGTGAAACTTTAAACACGTTTTCCTAAAAACGACTTTTTTGTTTACCTCGTACAAAATAACTCAAAAACTGTCTGTTAGATCATTTTGAAATTTTGCACACATTTAGATAACATAATTACCGTCCATGTAAACCCAAAGTTTATTACAAATTATTTTTAAAAAAACGACTTTTTCATTAACAAATACTGCAGTGAAAATTTAATGAAAAATATAACAGTTTTTCAAACGCGTACCGTTTTTTTAAACTTCGCATTTCTTTGGATTTTTTAGGTTCGCATAAAGCGTCTGGGTCTTAGAAATCTAAAACTTCTTGGCTCCGATGTTTCAGATCAATACACCAGAGTCTAGGTTGTACGCCGTGAAACAACTCAGGCGGCAACCGTCTCTGAAGCAAGCGTCATACAGCAGCCATTTTTAAATATTAAAAAAGAAAATGGCAAGCAAAACGATTTAATATGTACATAAAATTTTAGCTATGTAGAATAAATAGTTTCAACACGAAATAATCTTGAAAATTAGCTTATTTTCCACCGCCTAAAGGGATCTCCTCCCCTTAGTCGTGACCTAAACAATTACCGGATATTTTGTAAATAACCTCGGCGAGGGGCCCTTATTAGTCGAATTCCCAAGTTCCGGTTTCTCCTCCCGGTCGTATCAGTTAAGCACATGCTATATATGCTTGTTATTGCAAAGTTACGTGCGGACGCGCGAGCATTCATGCCCCCGTGACTCATGAAAACCCAACCAAGTCCCCGCCCGATCGCCGCCTTTTTTTCTTTCACACATGGACAATATGCGGCTGTTTTTCATCGCCACGGTAGGCGGAAGTCAGTTTTTATAGAAACTATCCATCATACGAAAGACCGTCAACGTAGGCTTTTCGAAAAATTACGTTCATATGTGGTTGAAAACGGACCTGCATAAAGGACCGCATGATTCGAATGAAATATTTATCTCGTATTCGCAGCACTCATTCAGCCTTAACCTGCAAACGTGAAGTTTCAAAGATTCGTGAATATTCTCTGTGAAAAACTCTTTCTGTAATTAGCAACACGCCACATAGACAAAAATGTCGTACCGAGGAATAAAAATAACTGCTGATAATAGAGCAACGATACGCTCGAACGAGATAATATATACTTGCGCGGTTCCGAGTAATCAATTACTGACGTGACGAAATACGAGCTCTAAAAGTATGCTGTATGCATTATTTCCCGGTGCTGTATGCGTTATACCTGCGTCATTGCAGAGGCTCGAAACAGCCGCTGAGAAGGAACACATATGGACACGTTTCGAAGATTCCTGCGTGGCCGCATTTCCGACGACTGAGCGATACTCAAGTTATTGCGAATTAACTGGAATTACTCATACCAACGTCATATGTCATTGTATCGGGAAGAGCGCTGTACTATGCTCCCCCGTTCCTATAAACTCAGTCAATAATTATCCTACTCGTTTGTCAACTGAGGCCCGTGCAATGTGCCCTGCACGCGTATGCATCGCCGTCGATTATCGCATCGTCAAAGTAGCGCAGAGCACTTGTGCATTTGAAAAGCAACAGGGGTGAACACTGCGCCACAGAAATGCATTTCCGAAACATGCGCGTGTTTCGCGAAGTAGCATTGTCCCCAAAAAGCGTAACAGTCGTTGCTTTTTAGGCCCACGCTTATTTTTGAAACACTGGAATGTCGATATATATCGCTACGTGACAATCGATACTCCCGAGCGCGCTCTGGCGGGCGATCGTTGCGCCACCGGTAATTGACGTTCGAACTTCGAACAGCTGCGCCCACAGTGCAGCCACGTGCTTATGGTCGTGTTCTAGTCACTTTGTTATTGTGATATTTTGATCGTGGATTTTATTGCGAGAAAATACCGTTTGACGACCTCTTCGAATCGAGTGGAATAATAAAAGTGTATCTCGAAACAGTTGTGAGTGGAAGAAAATTTATCATCCACGGGGGTATATTAGAGCGGTAAGTGAACATTGTCGACATAACCTCAAAATAAAAACTACTACGCTCTGCCGGCACGTGAAATTTCCGGTAATCATAATTCTTCCGTGTTTCTTCTCTTCGCGAAGGTGCTGAAAGAGCTTTGGCTGCTGATTCGCTGAATATTTTATCGAGCACGTACTCGACATAAACATGCCTGAGTTTCGGGGACAACAAATACGCGTTTGCGCGTGTGCACGTCAGTAGCGCGCCGTTGAGTTACGATGGTTCGCGGCAAAAGGCCGGTTCGAGGGGGCAAGAGGAAATTTGAAAACTCCCGGGAGCATAGGCCAAAGTCCAAAAAGGGAAAATTCAGTATCAAAGAAGCACCGTACGTGAAGGAGCGCGATGCAAAAAATGCGGAGATTGAGAACAGAAGAAAAAGACTTAACGAGGAGCAGGAGAGAAGAAGGAGAAAAGAACCGGAGTCGTCGTCAGGCGAGGAAGAGGATGAAAATCCCTTGGCGGCCCTGCTCGCTACATTCTCATCGACAAAGTCCTTCCAACGATCTGCTATAGAATCAGAGAGCGACAAGGATTCGTCTGATGAGCGGGAAGAGAGTGATTCTCCCTATGAAAATGAGGTATGAACATTCACATTTTTTCATTTATGACATAAAAATGAGACGCTTGTTGCATTATATTTATTTATATTGGATACACGCTAGGCATCGATTATTTATGTATAGCTTCAGTAATTTTTATCGCACAGCCAAAAAAGTGATGGTAAAAAGATTGCTGCGAGGTTTCCATTGACGAAGCCCATGCAAGATTTTCTAAACTTTTCTCAAAAACACGTAAACCGAATGACCGAGAGCCTCATGCAAAAATAAAATATATATTTTTTCTAAGTTTATTCATTTCCAATTTTACTAATGTACACCATAGCGGTGACCCTCTACTTTTTTCTTTTTTTTTTCTGGTACTAAAATGAGCTTGAATTCTGTGAAATATCGAAAAACCTATCATCAGGAAGATATTTATTTGTACATCCATCTTCATTTCCTGGTAATTTGCATAAAAGTATGGTTGTTTTTTTTTATTTGTGTATACATAGATAAACGTGGTATGAGTATCGTACAATTTTTAACGACGAGTATATCATTTTTCATAATAAAATGTAGATGTACGAATATTGGCAGGTAAATACGGGTTTGTTACTTCAACACGTTTTACTAATTTTTTTACTTATTCTGTTATCGCATGAATTGAAAACTCACAAATTATTGTCATTCATAGACATTTGGTTTGCCCATTGTAGTACGCATTTGTCCAATTGCGCTTTTAAAAAAATCCTTCACAGTTTCAGTATTTTTCCAATAACGATTACTATCCAGTTTGTAATGTCCAGAATTTGGTAACTTCCACTGTTACGTACCATTTAGCAAAGTGTATAAGAAATAAGAGAAATTAAAAAATGATCACAGTCGTGTGACTTGCGGTTGTAAGATTGGGTATATTTGTTCCTACAGGAACCAACGATTGACGAGAGGGATTCTGAGGAAGATTCGGATCTCGAGGAGGAGGAACCTGAGAGTGAGGAACGCGCAGCCACACTGGAGAACACGGACGAGGAAATAACAGTGGAGACAAAGGAGGAAGAGGATGAGGAGGATGCAGAAACTGCTCGAGAGGATGAGGGTCATTTGAGAGATCCATTTTCCGTTCACTTGAACAATGATCTAAGCGAAGAGTTGTACAAATCTGTATCGTCAGTGCCTCCGATAAGCGAGACCTCGCAGATAATTTGGCCGACGTTGGGAAAACTCGTAGCCCACATTCCCAAAGTTGCATCGTCGAAAAATTCCGCTGCGGACAATGTCGAAAGATCAACGATCAGTGTTTTGGAGAAGAAGCAACTCGCGGAGCCGGCGAGTATCCCGTCTCTCATCGGAAATGTGGACTGGGACAAATTGTTCGTGAAATCACAAATACAGAAGAATGTGAAACCGGCGAATGAGAAAAACTTGAGAGAGACATCAGGCAAGGATTCTCCAGCATTGACGTTTCTTCAGAAGGAACTCTTCGCGATAATGAACAATTATCAAGATTTGCTTTATACGGAGAGAAGTTTCGAGAACGCCGGAGAGATAAGATTGGCTTATTGTTTACACGCGATAAATCACGCCCTGAAGACGCGAACGAAAGTGCTTCACCACAACGCGAAGTTGAGCAAGTCAAGGAGATCCGACATGGCCGATATACCGGAAGAGTATCGAGACCAGGGTCTCGTGAGACCGAAGATTCTCATAGTCGTGCCCTTTCGTCACTCTTGCCTCGAGATCGTCGAGACGCTCGTCGCGATACTCATTGGCGAGGACAAAGGTGGCTCGGTGATAAACAAAAAGCGTTTTCTCGAGGATTTCGCCGGCAACGAGATCGCGATGCCGCGCAAGAATCCAAAGCCCGAGGATTACGAGAAAACATTCACCGGCAATACCGACGATACCTTCAAAATTGGCTTGTCCATAACGAAAAAGACGCTCAAGCTTTATTCGGATTTTTACAGTTCCGATATTATAATATCGTCGGTTCTCGGTCTACGAATGCTCGTAGGTGCCGAAGGCGAGGAAGATCGGGACTACGATTTTTTGGCGTCCATCGAATTGCTCGTGCTCGATCAAACGGAGATATTCGCGATGCAAAATTGGGATCATCTCGTACACGTTCTCGATCATTTGCATCTACAGCCGAGGAACTCCCACGACGCAGATTTCTCGAGAGTGCGCAGCTGGTGCGTCAACGGTTGGACCAAATATTACAGGCAGACGCTCATATTTACGAGCATTAATTTGCCTGAGATTCAGGCAATACTCAACAAAAAGTGTCACAATTATCGGGGTAAATTGAGAACGTCGAATCCGTGCTTGCGTGGCTCCGTATGTCAGGTTATCGTTCAAGTACCTCAAGTTTTTCACAAGTTTAACGCCACGAGCTCGAGCCAAGCGACTCTCGAGGCGAGATTCGCATTCTTCGTTGCCACCGTATTGCCGCAGTATCGGGACAGCATAATGAATCACACCTTGATCTACGTACCTTCATACTTCGACTTTGTCAAATTGCGAAATTACTTCAAGAGCGAGGAGCTTAGTTTCGTTCAGGTATGCGAATACTCGAGGGACGCTAAGGTCGCGCGAGCCAGGGACATGTTCTTTCACAGCGACGCGCACTTTCTCCTTTACTCGGAGCGCTTCCATTTCTTCCGACGCGTACGAGTCAAAGGAATAAGACACCTCATATTCTTCGAGCCACCCACTTTTTCGCATTTCTACGACGAGATGTGCAATCTCATGCAAGAGGCCAACCAAAATCCGCGCGCCGGCTCCGAGAGCAACATGAGCGTGACGACCATTTATTCCAAATACGACGCCATCAAGATTGCTGCCATTGTCGGTACCGAGAGAGCCAGAAAGATGTTGGCCTCAGAGAAGGATGTTCACATGCTCATGACCGGAGATTGACGAAGGTCACTGCAATTTTAGAATTGCTTTTCATAGACAGAAAACGTTACGATTGATAATTGTTACGATTGAAATTGTCGTTGTCTTTATTCGGTAATGATGTTCCTACAATTATCGTTCTCCCGCAGTCTCTGAAACTTCGAACGGGACAAAGGTGGACAGTTATGACGAAATTACAGACGCTGAGAAATTTCGATGCAGGCGTCTCTTGCTGCTGCATCGACTTTTAATGCCATAACGCCGCTGCTCACCATCAGAAGCCATCCCGGCGCTTTATACGTATATAATACTCTTTGTGAGTAACCACGCACGCATTCTTTTACAATTGAGTTGTTAAAAAAATGTTCGATTTTTTTTAGAATCGATATTTCGTGATATTAAAACCGAATGTCAAAAGGATTTTTCTTTGAAATAATTCTATAGATAATTATTAATTGTTTTTATATGACGATAATTCAAATTGTAGATGTTGGCGCGAAATGTCACGCTATCGGCGCTGACGCTTGGGACGTCACCGCTCGAACGCGACCGAATAGACTATGTATAAAGTAAAATTTTGTGTCATTTTACATCTAAAAATCTCGAGTATTCTGAAAAAGTCGAAATATAGTTTAATTTTCGTGCAACGATGTGCGAAAGTGGATTCGTGAAAGCAAATTCGACTAATTTACGGACCGTGGATAACTGAACATTTTTAGGTCAGGAGATGCTTGATAAATTGTGGCATTTTGAAAAATACGTATTAAAAAAAATATTTCATTACAGTTTATGTTATAACACGTTTACAGTAACATCAATGTGGTATTCACAGCAAAAATAAGTGGACGATGATTTCGGGTTGACACGTCGTGCTGCATTGAACCACCGATTTCGACGTTTTATGTCTTGTGGCACATTCAGAAATACCTATTAGGGGCACTTTTCGTCATATTTATACAAAGAGGAACGAAACAAGCCTTATACGATTTTGTCGTTGCCATCATTGACAGAATACTCGTATTACACGAGTAGTTCGTATACTGGCGTTCGAGCGCGGACGTCGCAGAGCGCTCGGGTAACTTTGGATGCTCTCGGCGCGTTTTTGCCGAGCCGAACAGAACAACAATTTCAAAGTGCTATATCATTGTTAATTGTTGAAAAAAAAAAAGAAAAATACTTTGCTTTAGCAAACGCACATGATCTTTATAATGAAAAAAAAAGAATCATTTAATGACCCAATTGCCAGCGATTACCTATCGTTTAGAATTTTTCTCGGTTATTTCATCACAGAGTCAAAATAGGATGTTGAAGTTTACATAGTTGGGATGCAACGGAGTATTTTTTTTTTTTTACTAAATTTCCCAAATTTTCGTTGACAGATTTAAGCTATAAAAATTCCGCGGTCATTTTTTAGGCGCCTTATTTAGCGATCTTCAACTTAAATCTGCAAATTATTATTTTCGACACTAATAAAAATAAGGAAGTAAAAAACAATCGCTGCATTCCAACGACGAAAACGTCAAGCCCATCTCAATTCACGTGTTTCTAGCACGGCTAGGAGCTACTTCTCTTCAATTTGCGATTAATTCAAACGAAAAATCGTTCTCTAACCCGTTTCAAATACAGCTCTCTGTGGAAAGTGAATCTGTAACTTTTCTCTTTCAAAGTCACGAACATCGGAGAGGTGTAGCTCCTTTCTCTAGGAATTCGTCGCCGACGGTGAAAATTTCAAGTCAAGCCGTTTTTTGGGAAGCGTTCCGAAAACTTTTTGTCAGTTTTTTTACCGGCGGAATCGTGTGTTATTTGGGTTTGAGCCCAAATCGCGAAACTTTTTGATTCGCATTAATTTAAACGTAAATATTGAAATGACAGAGAATACGTGAGTGAGCACCCACGCGTTATTTTACAATTGTCAGCGATTATTCATCATCTGGAACTTTTCTCAGTTATTTCATCACAGAGTCAAAATATGTGTTCCTAACATGGTTAGAAGCTGCTACTCTTTAAGTTGCGATTAACTCAACCGAAAAATCATTCTCCAACACGTTTACAAATATATTTTTCTGTGAAAAGTGAATCTGTATCTTCTCTCTTTCAAAGTCACAAACATCGGGGAGGTGTAGCTCCTTCCAGCCGTTTTTGAGAAAAGTTCCGAAAACTTATCGAGAGTTTCTCTACCGGCGGAATCGGGTGTCATTTCGGATTGTGGCCAAATCGCGGAACTTTTATACGAAGGTATCTCGATAATTCTACTAGATCGTTGATCGAATACGACGATAAATCGACTCCACAATGAATGGTAAACATGTGCAAGTTGCATTTGCATCGAATCACATTGGATGTATATTACATTTGATACGATCCATCGATCGGTTCTCTGATTCGAATTAATTTAAATGTAAAGACTGAAATAACAGAGAGTACGTGTATAATCCAATTCCTGAGACTTGGTCCAATTGGCAATACTCCTATAATTCAGATCACTTCATTATTCACTCGTATGTGAAATCACTGACGAACCATTTGCATTATTCGACAGAATCAAACTATCCGAGGATCATTTGAGTATCACTACATTCACTCTATTCGTTATACGAGTACGTCAAATATATTCGAGCAGTTCGAACAAACGGATTGGGGAAAAATTTCGTGTTAACACGATCCCAAATTTGAACGAATACAATCACGTCGATCAGCCTCGATAATTTATTGTTATACGTACGTCGAGAGGTTCGTTATCAAGACCATTGGTACTCTTACAACATTATCGCTCGAACATGGTAGCAAAAGGAAAAAACGAGAAGCATCGTGCGATTTCAGATAAAATCAAAATCGTCTGTGTCCTGTGTCACACGTTCATCCATCGTCTCTTTTCGCTCTTCATCGGATAAATGTAGCTCAGGTTGAACGATCAATGGTGTAGATTCGATTGTCGACGATTCACTCGTCCCTTCCATATCCTCCGTGACCGAGTCTTCTATGAAATCTGGGCTTGGTACCTGAACTGGTACATTTGTTGCGTGCTTTTCAGGATCTACACTGTTATTTGTGATGACTTGCATTACCGGTACTCTGATAATGTGTGAGCCTGAAAATACAAAAAGAAATCTTGAGATATCGAAATAAATCTCTAATTTCCGTAATTCGTCAGCGAATTTATCGCCAAATTATGAATACATGAATCTGCTATATATTTTTTAATGATTGTTTATTAAAAAGAAATAAAATAATGGCCTTAGACTAAAAAGTTAGAAAATGGATGGTGATTTCTAGATATTAAAAAAAAATGTATTACTAAAAAAAAAAACTGTACGAAAAGAATCACCGCAAACAGAAAGGGAAGCGATGAAAATATGAATTCGAGGAAAAATGGACATTCAAGTACGTCTAAACGTGAACATTTTTGAGGCCTAAACTTTCAATAATATCCAACTTGAATTTCATTTTCTACGAGTCCAAGTCGGCTACCTTATTTTCTCATCATGTGACTTAGTAATTTGCCTTTAGAAATACGCGATCATTACCGTTGATGGTTGTCGAGAGTTCGGCGATTACGGGTATCGTCAAATTGAGACATTCCACTTTGGACGTGGAATTCAAGGAAGTTTGTCGAAACGTGTAAAGAGCATGATCTTTCGGATCCCAGATAAAAGTGTAGTAGAGGGAAAGAATAATGGCTGCCAGACTAACGGAAACTACGTAAGCTAAGACCGTCAATACTCTGACAACTTTTTGTCGATGTTTCGGCTCGTACAGCTTATCCTTGCTCTCTTCGCCAGCGAGCTTAACTTCGTTCGAATGTTTCGCACCTCCCTCGTTACGATTTCCCAAAGTACGACTTATGCTTATCGCCATTGCGTTTACGCTCATCTTGCGTGGCAATTGCATTCTGCACGAAAGAAATGACTTTTATTCGTAGACCTCTGTGTCGAGCCACGGCCTCTCTTAGCCTTCAAAAACGACAGGTTCCTTGCACGTTTTCTTCTCCATACCTGATCATAATTTAAAAAACTCGTGAGATTCAGTAGCATTGAGACTTTTAGAGAAAAAAAACCATAATCTATTCGTTAAACCAATACCTGGCCTCAATGATAATAAGGACTCAAATACAGTTTTATATGGTTGGCGAATCGGTAGTTCCTTTTAGGTGTAGTTAGGTGTAGCACCTTCGTGTAGGAATTCGACGTCGATTGTGGATATTTCAAGTCATTTTGTTCGAACGATTTCATTTTTTTAAGGCTTTACACCAAGACAAGGGTTTACACCAAAATCAGTAACAGATAATCAGTTTTTACAAGTTTTGCAAACAACAGACGCGCTGATTGTAGCAAAAACTGGGGCAAAATTCAATATACAATAACCGTGTTGTACATGAAGTGGAGTTTCTGTGTCGCCAGTTCTTCGTAACTTCGCTGCTGATACACTAGTTAAATTTGCACTCGTTCCCCCACTATGCTGATTGCCTCAAAATTTTATATTTTTCGTTACTGAACTTCGACACGGACGAGAAATATTCGTTTCGTACTTTTCCTACTACTTATTTTGCTTTAGTATTTTAGCACCTCTGAACATCGGTCAGATGCTTGAAACGACACTTAATTCAACACAGTACGACAGCATTCTGCAGGTCAAAACCTAGCAACGAAGAATTCGAAAGAGCAGTGGCCAATAACTGAAAGAACTATTAGGTGTACAAATAATTTCTCGACCTTTTTTTTTCATGAAAATAATTATTTAGTTACTTAAAATCAAGGTACATTTTAATCGGAAAAGAAATTCCCATTTGCTTCCACACATTTCCTCCACCTGTCAGTCTGATTGCGAATTTCTCGGCGGTAAAAAGATGGTAGTATTGAGTCGATAAAGTCGGTAATGGAATTTTTTACCTCATTGATTTGGTTGATAGCCTTCAACTTTTTGAAGTGGCTATCAACCAAATTATGTTGGAGCGATCGGAACACGTGAAACTCCAATGGAGCAAAGTCTGATGAATATGTCGGGTGTGGCAAAAATTCCCAGGCCAACGAATCTAAAGCGTGTCTGGCCCTTTTTGTGTCGGGCACATCCGAGTGAATTTTTTTTTCATTTACCGTGAAGTGTAAAGTCATAAGAATATTGTGTGTAAATTTTATCCGGATATTCGAAAAATTGTAAAAGTTATTTACTTTTACTTTTAGAAAAAAAAGTAATTTACCAATTTACTGGAATGCAGCCAAGCGACCGTGTAACCCGGCGCGCCGCCTGGCCCAGAGCAGCTCAGAGCCTTTTGTCTAGCTGGTACGAAGGGTCGGGCTCTTTTTGCGAATTCTAACGGTTTGTCTAGAGCGTAATTCGATCATCAGACATGCAGCAGTGAGCAACGTTTTTATTTTGTGCACCCTAGTATTGTGGAATTTATATTGTAAGGTGTATAGCAGAAAAACTCATCGTGATAGCAAATAGATGAGAGCAGATAAAGCGAATAAGGTAATGCGCAAAGATCGGTCCACAAGAAGACAACCACCCAAGAATCGTTATGAATCCAAACCAGACTGCCGTCACGTGAGTGCTTTGGCGAAAAAACTGCAAAGGTCAATTCATTTAGAACTAAGGATAAACTACGATATTGATTACGTTTTTTCTAAATTTCGTCACTGCGTTTTGGTTTATCGGTGATCACGTGAAATGCAAAGGGTGCAGAAAAATAATTATAATCTCAAAAACCTCTACTCGTGGTCTCGGCTTTAAACTGAAAATAGAGTATCCTTCCTGTGAACAACGAACTGGTCTATCTTGCCCATATATTTCCAGGGCATACGAAGTAAATACTAGCTTCGCTTTTGCTATGCAAATCATAGGGATCGGACTAAAAGGCATGCAAAGATTTTGTGGAATTATCAATCCAACACGTCCAGTTTTACAGACTACGCATGACGTGATTGTAAACAAATTGTGACTGCTTCAGAAGCAGTACGAGATATGATTTGGAAGTCAGCGGTGCGGGAAGCAAAAGAAATGACGACAGAAGCAACAAACGAGATAAATACGGAATTCACCGTATCAGGGGATGGCACATGGCGCAAACGAGGCTTCAATTTATTGACAGAGTATAGTCCTTGACAGCATTTAGTGTCATTGGACATTACAGTGGCAAGATACTTCATTTAATAGTCAAGTGCAAATATTGCAAGGCCTGCGAATTTTGGAAAAGTAAGTAAAATACTAGTGAGTAAGAAGAATGGGCAAAAGGTCATGCTGACAAATGTAATGTAAACCACGAAGGTTCTTCCGGCAAAACAGAGATTGACGCTATGGGTAAAATATTTTCAAGATCAGAAGATAAATATGGCGTGACGTACACCAATTACATAGGCGATGTTGCCAAGGCTATAGACCAATTTTCAGAGACCTAAGTTTTGAAAATTTCTTACAGCGCTGCGTTAGAGGATACACGCAAAAATAAAATGAGAGTTTTAATAACGTGATTTGGCGGATAGCACCCAAAATCTCCGACAGCGGCTCAAACTTCGTAAACATTATCGCAAATATCGCGAAATGTACTTTCAACTCTGGAGCGAAATTATATCTCTAAATTATGGATGCTTTAGACATAACAGTAGGGAGAAAAGCTGATCAGTATTGCGAGATCGAAGATGCTCCAAACGCGTGCTTAGCGCCGAAATTCGACCTCGCAACGCAATCCGTGAAGGAAGGATTCAGAGAAGCCAGCCACGAATCATTGCTGAGGATGCTGCCAGTTCTGCGAAGGACCCAATTTATGGTTTTGAAATCGCGGATTGATGGTAGAATAAAAAAAAACAGTTTTTATAATATATAATATTATATATTATGGAATTATCATGATTTTTTTTGGAAAATTGTTTTTCCCAATTTTTTTGTTTGGAAAAATCGCTTTTTTTGAAAAATTTTAATGTCTGGAGTATGGAGAATATTGTGTGGAGTATGAAGTTCTGGAGTACGAAGAATATCGTATGTAAATTTTATCCAGATATTCGAAAAATTGTTATGGGCGTTTCATCGAGAAGTGGACGAGTGACGAGTCACCAAGCGCATCATTTCTTTCCCAAACGTTAACCGCGATTATTCAGAAACATTCTTTTCAAAGACGGTCCCAAAATCATTCGGAAAACGGCTTGACCCATTCTCTCCAAATGTTGACACAGTATTTTCGAATAGGTTTTCTACTTCGCAACGTTGGATTTTTTTAACTCAATTATTATTTTTTTTATGAAGCCAGAAAGGTCGGAAATTTAGGTTGAAAAATGAATGAAAATTTCAACCAGGCGTCATTCGGTGAAAAAAAAAAATCTTCCGAAAAATCTTACGTTTCGAAGGGGTTATACATTACATTTTAAGAATCTTTTCAAAATTTTTGTTTCCGATGAACCAACCGCATGCAATCATGGGGACCGCAGACGATGCCGGCGAGGGAAATGTTTTACACCGGCCACAATAACAGCGTTCCCAGTCAATATATATTTATAAACATTTTTGTCAATATATCTCAATATTTATACGTTCATATAAAACAAACTTGGATGAAATGGGACAAATCGTTTTTGAGATAATAATTCTCTAAATTCATTAATTTTCTCAGCGGTCTACTTGGGTGTGCTCCCAAAAATGCCGCAGTTGTATTTACAGCGCTCAGCCGTAATGGTCTCACCGGGTTTGAGCAGCTCAAAGTACAAAAACCATAAAATCCCACCATATGCGCAAAAGGAGTTTCTTATCGTGAATATTGGATTTAGCGGTCGATCTGGATGGTTCGCTCGGGTTAACCAGTAATTTACGTTTTTTGGATTGTCATACAACACCTAGTTCTAATCGCCAATCACTATTGTGTGCGAAAAGCCTTTCCTTTTGAAGCGAGACAACAAAGACAAAGCTGTGTCGGATCATCTCGCTTTGTTTCTTTCCGAAAGCACGAGCGGAACCCAGCAGCCCTCTTTTTGAATTTTCTCGAGCCTTTTAAGGTAGTAGTCTCGTCAAGGCGTTTTTCTATAGATTTTTTTTTAATTTTAAGGACTCATGCAGGACGCTATTAAATGATTACCTGCAAAATTGCAAAAGGATTCACCGTTCCGTTTTTGAGATATTGGCAATCAAAGATTTCATGGTTTTACACGTCTTCTTATGGGGAGCAGTGGAAGATTTTACATTTCACGCAATAACTTCGAAACTTTTCTACAGATTAAAAAATAAAAATTCTCAATTACAGAGGAACATATGACGAAGTGAGTAAAAAAAAAATCATGAAGTTTGACCATCTAGTTTCAGAGATATAGCGATTTAAATTAAGCAACATCTAGCGACGCTAGCGCCACGAAGCGACTGGAGCAGACTAGAACTAGACTACAGTAGTGTGTGCATATCCGTATACGCAGAGTATCTACGTATTAGTAGCCGCAATGGATAGTCTGATACAAAAGTGAGGGTTAGGTAAACATATTAGGCGTTTTCATCATTACTTTATAAGTTTTCACATCCCGATAAGATGTACAACCTGCAGTATAAGGATATTTCGCAATATTTCGAAGCTTTCATCGATCGAGCGGAGAATAAACTTTTCAACGTGACTGTGGCGAGACTACTACCTTAAAAGACTGGAAATGTTTTGTTGGGTAACTCTTGATGTAGTAGCAAGCTCCGATTCAATTTGGCAATGATTTTCATCCAGCAACTGCCCCAAATCTTCGTCCTACAGTTTTCTGATCATCCTAATCTCTCGCCATCCTCGAGGTCGAAATTTCCACTCCGGAACCTTTGAAACTACTTCTTCACAGTATCGATGGATACGGCATCTTCCCCTAATGCCTGACAAATCATGTCCTTAGCCTCGGAAGTATTTTTTTTTCCAATTCGAGCGCGAAAAGCATCCAGTGCCCAATATGCGCGTTGCTGCAACTGATTTTGCTCTCTCTCTGCTGACAATGTATATTTTAAGGTTATGTTCAGCTGTTAGGCCGTAACAATAGTTTACTACGTTGGTATTATATGACAACAGACCTGGAGGAAATTTTTTTCGTTGAAATATTCAATACAGCTGTTTTTATTTTCAGGTCGAGAACTTATTTGTACACCTAATAGTTTACCGTTATAGGGTGTCGGAATAATAGGGGCGCGCCGTTCCTTCTTAAAGGGAGCGCGCACTTGCGTCTCGACTGCGCTCCGGGCGTACTCCTTATAATTTCTATAACCTCGGCGAACTTTATGAGTATCACTACACTGTTTTCATAGACATATTCAAAATGGTCTGTAGAATAAAATGAAAAAAAAAAAAAGATTTTTTTTTCAAATTTCTAGACAACAATACCGCCTTGAACACGTTTTTCTCAAAATGATTTCTTCGAAATCGGTAACCACGATATCTAACAAATCGCTGCACCGATCAACCTACAAATTTACAAGCTTCTTTTACGTTTCAAAAAGCAGTGCTTGAATTAAGGAATTTTCGATGCATAGTGCATCGAAAATTCCTTAATATTTTTATCAATTCCATGCATATTTTTATCAACGAAAATAGAGCGTTTTTTCCATCGAAAATCGATGCGTTCACTTTGGACTGCGGCCATTGTTTCAAAAATCAATATTTTATTAAATCCTTCGTCCAAGCACTAAACAATTTCATGCAAAAAGTACATGCGCTTGATTTCTTTATTTCGGATGATTTGTTTCCGAGCAGCAGTGGTCACTCCGAAAAACGTTTTTCATACAGCGGTCTACACAAACCATTGTATCTATCAAAATTATAAATATTTTTTAATAAAAAAATTGTAAAAGATACTCAAAACCATACACCTCAATGTAACAAAAAAACATTGAAAACCTGTCCACGTTTTCCCAGCCAAAAAATTCACAAAAAATCCTCTCCGTTCCTGCCCCGAGGTAGGTGTAAATCGGTTAAGATTTTCATGCCTCGTCATATAGTCTCCGTAGCTTTTGAAAGAATATCGACAACACTTGCAACTAAACGCAATTGTTTTTGTTGCCCCGAATAATCGTTAGTGTCATAAACTCGAATTGACGGGAAGATTGCTACAACCGACATATTTTTGATTTTTTTTTTCCAACGAAGCCTGAGTTTCAATCAAGATTTCCAAATCCCTGAACTCGGTCAACGAAGTGTGAGTGGATAGAGTGCTCAAAAAGGGGTTTTTGGATTCCTATAATTGTATGGTTTCCTAGACACTGGCGGAAAAGCGAGGAGTAGATGTGAGCAAGCTCAATTCCTACCCCACCGAACGCAGATATTTTTAGAGGCTCTGACACAGAAACGTGACTTATCTGACAACACTTTTTTTTAGTAGGAAACTTGTTTGCTCTAAATTGTGTGGCGTTTGGATTTGCAACTTTGGTTAAAGTATACAGCGATTTGTTTCCTTAAAGTCATGATTTTCATTTTTTTGTTTTTCAAAGTGAATTATAAACACACACAGTTAGCATGTTACAGGATGATAGCAGTATTTTAAACGTACCTCGAGTGTTCTGTCCATAAATCAGCGGAGCTCCGTTTTTTTTTATTATTTGTTATTAAGTACGGGCGAAAATATCGGAGTTAGACCACGGGCCAAATCAGTTCCAAAAATCCAGGGGCCTCGTTAAATGAATGGTAGTTTGGCGAGCTTACGATTTTGCGGATCATCCACGAGAATCACAGGCAAGTTCTTCAACTTTTTTGAAAATACAAAGGAGACAGAAAGCCTTTGTGCCTTTCGATAAGACGAAGTGACATGTAATCCATAGTCGCGCCCACGTTTCGTCGTGCGACCTATTTCAGGATCTCCCAGCGCTCAACGTTCACAAACCCTGGCCATATATATGTATGTGGAAGTCATATACACATACATACACGTTTAGTTTGGGTTTCGAGATTGCGCACTCGGATCATTCCAGTGGGTTACTGTAAGGCGTTCGGGTAATAAAGAATAACCACAATCGACGTGATTCGGAAAGTCCACAATTTTCCACATATCCGAAACTTTGGTAGTTTTCGGAATACCGGCAGCCATTATTTCAGAATGTCGAACGATTTTACGCTATTATTTCAGAATGTACGATTTTACGTTTTAGGTCCATCCCTCCGAACATATAGGATGACGCATTTGGTTAAACTACATGCCTCTCCGTTTGTATTACATGTACAAGCAAAAGTTTTTATGCAAATGGCGCAGGAGATTTTCTTCTCTACAAAAATGGTTATGACTGTTTTTGTCGTAAGATTAATCGTTCGGAGATATTTCACAAAAGCTGAATTCCCAGATGACGGCAAAAGCACACTCCTCGCAACCGCGCGAATTTGTTTTGACACTCCCGGGACATCCCTAAACAAGTTGCAAAAGGGAAGGAACAAAAGTGTCACTTGCTTCTCGGCTAAAAAAAAAAAGCGTCATTGTTCAACGTTTAATCGAGGAAATCGGGGAAATAATAGACAAATATATTTTTAGCCAGCCCGAGCTCCCTTATCACAAGATATATCCCGAGCAGAAATCTAATCAGGCTGCCTGAGGATCCATCAGGGCCGGATCAGGGATCAATAAGGCGCCCTGATCAGGCACGCATGATTTGCGCCGGACAGGGGCCTGAGCAGGGATCAATGAGGCGCCCTGATCAGGCAGGCCTGATTTGTGCCAGACAGGGGCCTGAGCAGGGATCAATAAGGCGCCCTGATCAGGCACGCCTGATTTGCGCCGGATAGAAGCCTTATCAGGTATCAATAAGGCGCCCTGATCAGGCACGCATGACTTGCGCCGGACAGGGGCCTGAGCAGGGATCAATAAGGCGCCCTGATCAGGCACGCCTGATTTGCGCCAGACAGGGGCCTGAGCAGGGATCAATAAGGCGCCCTGATCAGGCACGCCTGATTTGCGCCGGATAGAAGCCTTATCAGGTATCAATAAGGCGCCCTGATCAGGCACGCATGACTTGCGCCGGACAGGGGCCTGAGCAGGGATCAATAAGGCGCCCTGATCAGGCACGCCTGATTTGCGCCAGACAGGGGCCTGAGCAGGGATCAATAAGGCGCCCTGATCAGGCACGCCTGATTTGCGCCGGATAGAAGCCTTATCAGGTATCAATAAGGCGCCCTGATCAGGCACGCATGATTTGCGCCGGACAGATTGGGCCGGAAGGATTGGGACGGTCATCGCCAAAACCGGAACAGAAACTAAACGATCAAGTCAAGTAAAATAAAAACTTAAACTTTAAAAAAATGTTTTCATATGTTTCATATTTTTAATAACGTTAGTAAACTTGATAACGTGTAGCTGCGATAATAATTTAATAAATGTTGATCTATTTTTAAACAAAAAATTAATCAAATGATTGAGCCAGATGACACGCATGTCTCAGGCAGGATGAGGCACCTGATCCGGGCCAGATAAGTTGCTTGATCCGAGCCAGATATAGTGCCTAATCCGAGCCTGGTAAGGTGCCTGATCCGGGCCTGATAAAGCGCCTGATCAGAGCCTGATAAGGTGCCTGATCCGGACCTGAATTTGCAAAAGCGTTACATCCCTGATCAGGGCCGGACTAAATTTGCCTGATCCGGCCCGGATTTGCTATTGTGGCAGCCTGATCCGGTCCGGATTTCACCCTGAACAAATTTCTGCTCGGGATATTTTACATCCACTTAATGTCCGAAATTCGCGGTAATGGCACGGTTACATGCATTGAAAATGCATGTAATCCTCTTTGAAAATACCAATGCGTAAGTATTTTTTAAAAATTGATCATTTCTCGAAGTCGATGGATATAGATACGAATTGAGGAGTCCTCCTGTTAGCTCCGTATCGGTGAATATTCCATAAGAAACTATAGTAAATAATGTAACGACTGCTAAAATGCTTGCTTGACAGTCCCTGAACTAATTTATAGTTATTCCTTGAGGATTAAGGATTCCTCATGCTTCCGAGCTAAAAATGTGAAATCCTTGCCGATCCTTACTCAGTGAAAGCAGGCTATAAATATAGGTGTTGAACAACTCTACTAGGTCACCTTACTTTGTGGCAGATGGTAAGTGCATACTCCTTGATAAAACAGGCTACACAAATTACCATCGGTCGCACCGAAGAATCTTTTATATCTGGCACACTTTTATAATTCAATTAACACATTAAGGCAGTCATCCCGTGTGACTGATTCAAAAAATCGATTTTTTTTTTGCATAAATTGCATCCAAATATATTGTAGAATATGTGGGTAAAGTGATTCCCCGATATTCGAAGTCGTTCGGAAGTTACAGCGTTGAACAGGCCAGGTGTTTAGCGGCGCAAGGCTGAAGCTAGAGGAGAACTCAATAATTCCCATCACGATAAGCCATCTCTGACTGCAGAAGTTCAAAGAGTCATCAAACCAGTCTATGAAGATTTATCACGAGAATAACTGTTGACCAGATGTTTAGGAGCACAAACACAAAATAACAATAAATCATTAAATTCACTGATCTGGACTTTCGCTCCTAAACACCTGCATTCTGGCACAAAGATCGTTGAAATAGCAACTTTTCTTGTCGTGATTATCTTCAATGAAGGATTCGATGGCATTTTGAAAGTTTTAGTTACAATGACATGTCAAATTGGCCACGTAACTCAAGCTTACGCCCATCGCCGTAATGAAGCGCGTATCTGCCGCTCCGAACGATGCTCGAGCGACTTCGCTAAAAGAGCGAGAACTGATGCCAGGGAGCAATAGTCGGCTTTGCAGGATTTTTTTGAGGAAACTGAAGGTTCACTTTATGGACCAGGCATTGCAGATTAAGGGTGAGTCAAAATTTTATTGGTGATAATCGTATTTGAACCTTTAAACGCGTTTTTCTCAAGACTGTATTTTTCAACCTGGTGACCACGATATGTCGAAATCTATCGAACGAATTCCTTTAAAATTTGAATGACTTATTCAGTACTCATGTAGACACTTTGCAAACTAGGATAATTCTGATTCATCAAGTCGTTTTTTTTTCATGTTGAAGAAGTCGCGAGAAAACACCAAAATTCACGAAAAAATGTTTAACAAGATGTCAATAATTTACCTTTCAATATTTTTTAACAATTCTAGTTCAAAAATTAGTTCATACTTCACCGATTAAAATGCCGTTTGATTTTTTTGTTTCAGATAAGCAGAACGCCCGCAATCGTGGTCACCGCAAACAACTTTTTTTGAAGATGAGTGGTTAAGTTGCCGTGTACTTCAGCAATGAGCGACGATTTCGGGCTGAAAAAATTGTAAAATGTGCTCAAAATATGAATAAATATGTGGTGAAAAGTTCGCAGTTGTATATTTATTTAGTTCGCCAAAAAAAATTCCCAAAAAAAGCGAAGAAAAAGAGCCTTCAGACGGGATGACTGCCTTAATCACTTCTGGTTTCTAATAAGTCTTTTTTCCGTCCAAACTGTAGTATGCGAAGCGGTACTTCCGGTGAAATTATTATATACTGACGAAGCTTTACGTAAAATAATGAATAACTTGCCTCCCTCCCTCCCTGCTGTTATCTTCCAGTTCTGAAGCCACTCTAAGGCATTTTTCCCAGAAAAAGAAGTGTAGATTTTGTAAGGCATTTGTTTTCACGATGGAGAGCTATAACGACGAGGTGTAGATTCTGTTTTTGTCCGTAACACCGAGTTTTAGTTTCATCGACTTTTCTTTCATTTATTTGCTTCGAGCGTTATTGTTAATGATTTATAAGCGGCGTATATATTCCATTTTCTGCCAAATGAATGATGTCTGGTTCGCTGGTATGCGTTTCTTTTATTTCCGAGCATCATCCTAATTGAATGAGGGGTAAAGTGCCGTCTGTCGGGCGCTCCTTTGTTTTGAGAACGCTATTCAGCCCAACGATGTATGGTGGTATGTTGGGCTGATTGGATATGGCGAGAGGGTCGTCGATCACAGAGTCGACAAACATCTTGTGGGTTATTATTTTACCCCTGGTGTGCGTGTGTTTGCGTGTGTGTGTGTGTGTGTGTGTGTGTCGAAGAGGCTCTTAAGCCGTCTGGGTAAGAGATCTCCCGTCGCGGATATAACGAATACACACGATAAACTTGAAGTATCATATCGATTTCATGGAGATTACAGAATACTCGGAAATACACAATTATTCTGAGGGACGAGGATTCTCTTCGAGGTATTCCGAGATGAGGACCTGGGGCGAGGTGTTCAACGAGTATCCTCATAAAAGTCATACGTCACCATTTCGGATTCCCGACAGAAAAAAAAACATTTTTGTTACGATTTTCGTTAATGGGCACAAAACACTTTTTTTTATGATCACAACGTTCGGAAGAAAAAAAAAATCTGCAAATTTATTCAAAACTAGGTTTTGCCCGCGACTTCGTCCGCATGAACTTTAGGATTTAATTCAGAGAGGAGATAAATAAAGAGAGAAAAAAGTGAGAAATAAAGAAAGAAGATAGAGTGTTATATTTCTCAGGTACGGTGGTGGACTAATTGACTGAGGGTAAGGGTTGGTAATTAATGAAATAGTAGTATAAAAGTGCCAACCTTCAACTTCAGTATCAAACAATGTCATTCCCGAGCAGAAATTTGTTCAGGGTGAAATCCGGACCGGATCAGGCTGCCACAATAGCAAATCCGGGCCGGATCAGGCAAATTTAGTCCGGCCCTGATCAGGGATGTAACGCTTTTGCAAATTCAGGTCCGGATCAGGCACCTTATCAGGCTCTGATCAGGCGCTTTATCAGGCCCGGATCAGGCACCTTACCAGGCTCGGATTAGGCACTATATCTGGCTCGGATCAAGCAACTTATCTGGCCCGGATCAGGTGCCTCATCCAGCCTGAGACATGCGTGTCATCTGGCTCAATCATTTGATTAATTTTTTGTTTAAAAATAGATCAACATTTATTAAATTATTATCGCAGTTACACGTTATCAAGTTTACTGACGTTATTAAAAATATGAAACATATGAAAACATTTTTTTTAAGTTTAAGTTTTTATTTTACTTGACTTGATCGTTTAGTTTTTGTTCCGGTTTTGGCGATGACCGTCCCAATCTTTCCGGCCCAATCTGTCCGGCGCAAATCATGCGTGCCTGATCAGGGCGCCTTATTGATACCGGATAAGGCTTCTATTCGGCGCAAATCAGGCGTGCCTGATCAGGGCGCCTTATTGATCCCCGCTCAGGCCCCTGTCTGGCGCAAATCAGGCGTGCCTGATCAGGGCGCCTTATTGATCCCTGCTCAGGCCCCTGTCCGGCGCAAATCATGCGTGCCTGATCAGGGCGCCTTATTGATACCTGATAAGGCTTCTATCCGGCGCAAATCAGGCGTGCCTGGTCAGGGCGCCTTATTGATCCCTGCTCAGGCCCCTGTCTGGCTCAAATCAGGCGTACCTCATCAGGGCGCCTTATTGATCCCTGCTCAGGTCCCTGTCTGGCTCAAATCAGGCGTACCTGATTGGGGCGCCTTATTGATCCCTGATCCGGCCCTGATGGATCCTCAGGCAGCCTGATTAGATTTCTGCTCGGGTTGTTGTCTACGGAACCATATGGCTTTGCAATATAGTTCTGTAGACCAGCGGTTCTTAGACTGTGTTGAAAGAAAATCTAGCATACGTGCGTTGAAAATAGCAGTGTTAAATGTTTTCCACTTTTATTTAATTTTCTGAATGAAAACGAGTTAGAATTACCAAATGAAATTCAAAATATTATAATGGGACATTTAGTAAGTCTACTGAAGTCTTTATCAGATTACTTCTCGAATTATTCTGATAATGACAACGAGTAGGTACAAAATTGATTTGTCAATAAAAGTAAACCGGCCATGCTAACCGGACTGGGATATGAACCATTGATAGATGGTTAGAGCTCATCCGTACTAAAACACACGTTTGAGTCTGTGCCACTTAATGAGTTCTGCGTTAGTGTTAAAAGTAAATACCCTGAAGTTGCCAAAAAGGCAATCCTAACCTTGCTCCCTTTTGCAAGAACGTATCGATGTGAAGTAGGATTTTTCGCTTATGCCTATACGAAAAATAAATTTAGGTCTAGAATGGATGCGGCCTCAGATATACGAATACAATTATCAGGCATAAAACGAAACTTTAAAACGATAATTGATAAAACAGTAAAGCAGTTCCATTCGTCTCATTGATCTTTGTTTGAAATATCTTTTGTAATAAATGATTTTACTCTCATTTTAAATCGTAATATCTCTGATTTTTTATCATTTGGTATGGGGTTCCGTAAAATCAAAATGATATATTGAGTGTACCGTGGCCTTAAAAGTTTAAGAACCGCTGCTGTAGACAATATTGTTTGATTTATGATCTTCGGCAAGCACATTTCACTTTTGGGCAGTCGATACTCACGAACAGCCCGCACATAGTTGAGCATGCGCGAAGCTAATCCTTTCTTAGTGCACCTCTATGTCCTTTAAGGAACATATCTTCCGAATTTCATTGAGATAAAAAAGCAGGGAATATGATTTTCCCTCAGAAACTTCAACACCCCGTTGCACCTGTAATTAGGAGTTGTTTTAACAAACCCTGAAATATGCGTTTTATTATATGGGTAAATCTGCAGAATTAGGGCTGCAGCTCAAAACCGCTCAAAATTTTTCTCCAATGTTTGTTATCACTAAAAAATGATATCCCATGTAATATTGTGGCGGGGGAGGCCGAAATTTCCCATAAAATCTAAATTAGTAAAAGCAAAATTATTAATAACATAATATGTTAAAATTTGGTGATGCATTTCAAAATTACTTTTGGTGTCCACGGGGGGGCTCCGCCCCCTCCACCCCCCTCGACGCGCGTGCAATACACCTTTCATGTCCGACACACCTTCCATGTGCGATACACCTTACGTACGCAACACAGCTACGGCACATGGTTGCAGCCACATATATTTCACATTGCAAAATCTCGGAACACATGGTTTTGGTATATAAATAATCGTGTGCACCGCGGAGACAAGGACTTTTACCCCTCGCACGATGTTTGCAGTACTCGTCTTCGCCCTAATTTTGAGGAATTAGTAAAGAAAAAAGTATTTATGAGAAATTTTGCCCTCCCCCACCATAATATTACATGGGATATCATTTTTTAATGATAACAAACGCTAGAAAAAAATTTGGAGCGGTTTTGAGCTGCAGCCCTGATTCTGCAGATTTACCATTATTTGTTCTGAAGAATATTTATACCAAGTTTCGAGTTGATACACGCAACGAATACAATTTTCCATACAAACTTCAACACCCCATTTCACCCCCTTAGGAGTTGATTTTCGAAAAATCCTTTCTTAGTGCACCTCTACACCTTCTAAGGAACATATCTTCGGAATATCATGTTTTTATCTTCAACGGCTGTTTCTAGCTTCAGGCTGTGCGTTGTCTATATGTCAGTCGGTCAACCATGGAAATGTTTTATATGTATAGATTACAAGTTTTGTCGCTTTCATTTATAGACGTAAAATTTTTTAGATGCAGCGGCCTACGGAAAAATCAACGAGTTGCAAATTTAAGGGTCTCGAAAATAATTGGCTAAAAAATTTAGAGCCAAAACCGTAATAAATAATAAATAAAATTAGTGTTTGCATATTTTGAAAATCGCCTTCGGTTTTCGCAATTCTGTAAGATGTCTCTGTAATAATTGACCCGATGTATTAATAACACATCTGTGTACTGTCTCGATATAATTTTTCCCTATGATAATATAAAGTCCGAAATATTTTTGAATATTTCTAAGCAAAGCTTTTTCGTTTCCATGACCATGATGACCGTAGTGTAATATTTTTCAAAAAATATCCTCATCGGGAAGAGTTTGCACGGTGGTAGAATAATACGAATAATTATTTATTCACATTGAAACGACAACGTGAACTTACGCCCGACTACCTCCCTTCGCTTTATATTTTATATCGACTTTTCTCTCACATCGAGCGCACATCGAGCTCGTCTCAGAGAAATAGCACCCTCTGTTTATTTCGATCCTATTGACAGTATCGTTTTGCCTTTGTCACATGTTTTGCTCCCACTGCAAAATAGTCGTTCACGTGCTCGGTTTGCTATAAACAGTAAATAGTGCTGAAGGAAACGATTCGTCTTTTCGTTATCATTATAAAAATGATGCTCTGCGAAGATAACGTTATTCAACCGATTGCATCGACAAGTTGAACTAATATATGTCACATAGCGCGACGAACGATCATTTTGTGTACGCGCAGTGGTAGAATGTGGAGCTTTTTATTACGTAACACTCCCGCTGAAGAAGCCTCTTAACGTTTGGCCCTGGTACACTTATTAAGTAAGTCACACATAATCGTTGCAGCTGAACCATGAGCATCACTTTGTTTCTCTCGCTCACTATATATACACATACATATATCTCCCTCTCCCTCTCTCGTTATTTCTAAGGCTTTGATCACTAATACTACAGTAGAACTTCAGTATCTTGGACCTCAGCCGAGCGAAAATCTGCGTAAGACAAAACGTTTAGCTTTTCCCTTTCGATCTAGTGTCAAAACCTTCGAAATTACAGAGGCAAAGATTCCTCAACTCTTACATCTTATGACGAATTGCTGACTGCATATTTTATCTCTAACTCCTTCCAAATGGATGGCTTTGCATTCAACCTCCACAACTTCGAATGATGATACCTATTCTAATAACTATGGGTCGAAACTTTTTGCAATGCACAACTATAAGTCAAAGCACGCCAACCGAAGCAAGATTACTAAAAGTAAGGTTGCTTCACCTTTTCTTTTCATATCCTGCCCTTTGTATGTATAACTTGAGACTCTTGCGCGTAAAAAGTGGTCCCAGCGAGATTGACATCATCGAGAACATTCAATGCCCGGTCTATGGACGAACGAGCACGTGCTTTACGTGCCCCTAATACGTATAATCCTTTCATATACGCTTTCAATTAGCCTAATGTGGGAAAAACGGACAGAAGATACTCCAGCTTTACTTACAATTTGTACATCAGAATAGTTCCTGAGTGCGTTTCAAAATTGTTGGCATTAGGTTTTATTGGATCTTATTAGACTTTTGTTAAATTATAAATGGAGGAACATGTATAATGGCTACACGTGCTTGGAAACGCCACATTGATACGACAAAACAAACAGCGTCAAATAAACACGTGGAGTTTCACTGAATCATATATCATTGTGTACGTATGTGTATATGTAGAATTTATGTCGTAAAATTACAATTTTGGATTGTAATCCCCAATTTCGTTGGAATAATGTCTTCGACAGCGAAAATTCGCTTGATAAAAACGATTAAATTTATATTATTTTTTTAAATAGTATATAATTGCCCAGGCAGTGATTTCCAAATACTCGTAGTTGTTCAGATGTCCAATTGGGTATCAAATGTCCGCTTGGAAGTTACCTATAAATTGTCATGTGTCGAAGTTATCTTTTTGGATTGTTGTGTCAACCTGAAGGTAACCTCCGGGCGGTAATTTGGTACCTATTTAGCCGGTTTTTGGACAACTTTTTGAAAATTGCTACTTGGGTATTGAGCGAAAGCTTGAATACTTTCAATGGAGAACCAACAAACTCTATCGTACTCCGAAATCCATACGAAACATATGTATTTCGCGTGAAATTTTTTTACTTTCCCGTTGTGTACTTTCTTTACGTGGTGAAAAGTCTCAGTCGAAACAATGACGCAACGTCGGCACGTTGTATAACGCAAAGAATTGCATATAAGAAGCGTCCTATCGATCTGCTAGTAACTCGGCTTTCGAATCGACGATTATTGTCCCAGAATGTAATCTCACCTAATTTATTCAGCTATACTCGGACCCTGCCTTTCGGTTCTCCGTTCATTTTCTCGATAGTTCGTTCCTCTTGAATCTCATAGGCACCGGATGTCCCATACTTTGCGATAGGGATATCGTAGTTTACCGTTGTTCCGTTAGTCGTCGTCTCGATGACGATTCGATGATCGGTGATGTTGTCATTTGCCACGGAAGCGCGTGAGCTGATGGAGGCCATTACTCGCAGGCTATTTTCGTCGAAACGATTACTCGCCGAAACGTCATTGCCGAATGTTGCTTCGGTTATGAATTCCGTAGCTTGAGGACTTCCGGTCTTAGTGGTTACTGCGCCGCTCGGCCGAGGAGACGAAGACTTTGCTGTGAGATTTTGGACGAGTTGCTCACTGGAGCGATGACTTCCATTGTACGATCGTGAATTTTTGAGATCATTGTCAGTCGAGGAAACATTGAAGTTTCGATTAATAGAATGGCCGCTCGCTTCGTCGACCCTCGACGAAATATGCCCCACGGCGATGACCCTACGAACGATCGGATACCACGAGGCTGAGGAGATTCGCGAGTCATTAGTATCAGTTTTGTTTGGATCCAACTGGTACTGCGTCTCCTTCAAGCTCGAATTCCTCGCCTCGTTGATGATATCGTAGGGCCTCGTTACTCCGGACATATTTGAGAAGTGATACCGAAAATTTTGCTCCTCGACGAGGCGATCGGGTGCGCCGATCGTACCGGAAGCTGGCTCGTCGTCGACTCGATACTCGATCCGTGGATCGGTTCGTTGCTGAGCCCTATGCAAAAGTCGCGGATTCGGGGGCTGCCAGAGGAACACGTAGTAACCACTGAGAACCATGGCGACGAAACTAACCGAGACCATGTAAGCCATAACGGTAATTACTCGAATGATTTTCGTCGCTCCCGTTCGATTCTCGTACAAATTGTCCCCTTTCGCTTGATTCGTAGGGGCTGCCGAATTTCCTCCATTCTCTCCCTCTTGCGTGCCCATTTTCTCTTCACCTTTGTTATTACTTCCGCTTTTGTATCACGCTTCGTTCATAAAAAGTTCTTCCTCAAAGTTTCACGCTCGTTTTCGGCTCTTCTCGATTTCCGTTCATCTCACGGAGAAATCGGCACGACGATTCTTCGCTCAGCATTTCTTCGTTATTTTTTTAAGAAAACAAAAAAACTACGGCCCGATTTTCGAGACTATATGTCTTTGCGTATATCACAATGCCTCGAGGACTCGAGACCGCGAGTAACGCACTTTCAGCCTAAAGACCCGAGACTGCAAGCTCTCCCTTTCGCACTACGAGAAAAAAAAAACAGGCGCTCTCCTCCTCATCGTTGTATCATTTCGTTCTCCACGTGTGTTCGAAAGCCGCACGCGCAAGCGTTCTTCCAACCACTCAACACGATCGAGTTATATACACCCACGACCATGATTCTCATTGTATATATACACGGATTTTCCGTTTATACTCGACTATTGCGGCCTCGAAATTGTGAACACGATATACCATCAGCTCCCGGATGATCGAAAGTAACAGGCTTCTTTCGCTTTATCGGAAGAACGTTTCGTTTGCAATTCCAGGGAGATTTTCGGCGAATTTAACGATTTTAAAATATTGATAAAATTGAATAAACAAAAGCTTAGAATTTACAGTCTTCGTGGGTCTCGCTCGGTTCTTTTAATATAATCGCGAGAATAATTTCGCGATTATACAGTTCTTGAGAAATAATCGCAAGAATTGTTTCTAGAATGACCGAATTCTTATTGTCATCGTTCTTATTTATTGCTATTTTACTTTCTTATTCTTGGCGTACTGTTATGTTGATTCTTCGTGTAAGAACGAGAGAGAGAGAGAGAGAGAGAGGGAGCTTTGTGGGAATTTTTATTCGAAGAAGAAAGTAAAAGAAAATTTACAACCCAGTCTAGAGTAAGCCGACCAGTGACTGGACGAATAGCGATACTATAGGATTCGGATGGACTGTAAAATGAAAATATTATCAAAACAAACGTTTTAATTGTTATAGCTAATAAAATATATATTTCTGATATTAGAAAAAAATATTCGAAATAATTGCAACAAATATTGGGAGTACAAATAAGTCTCCGCCGTTTGACAAAAGATGGCCCCACCCAGGAGGTTATGGTTGAAATTGTCAGATGTAAAATGTCATATCGTAAGGTTGGACATCTGGCAAGACCATGACCTTGAAATATTAGCGATTTTGTTTCAGCATCACATCATTTTTTTCGTTCGAAAATGTCGACTTTTGAGCCGAATAAGCGTGATTTGCCGGAACTTTTGATTTACTTCTTTAAGGTCGTCTTCTAGTCTAGAATTTTGAAAAAATCGTTTTTTTTGCATATTTTCAATGTTTAGTATTTCAAGAATATACCCTCCAAAGGAAATTTGGAAATTCCAAATATTAACGGAGTTACAGCTGTAATTAGTGAGGTGGAAACTTAACCGGCGCTGCCGGACCGAATCGAACAATAGACGGTTCCGCTCTGAACTCCGAACTTCTCATCATGAAAAAACATCAAAAGACTTCGATTTTAAAGAAGAAGGAGTATTTTGTGGACCAGGAATCGCCGATTAACAAAATGTAAGTATATGTACCATTATATGACTTACAAGGGGACCTTACACGCTGTCACTCACGGATTTTGATAAGTCTCAGATATGTTGTAGAGGGACCTACCCTGAGTACCTGAGTAAAGGGATTTTATACAACGCTCTTTAGTTTTCGAGAAAAAACGTTCGAAAGTTTAGCTCGTAGCTATCATACCGGTACGGTTGCATCTTTGTCGAACCAGCGGGCGTGGCTCAGTGGGCAAGGTTCCCCGGCTCTGACGCTCGAGGTCCAGGGTTCGAGTCCCGTGATGGCGTTTTTTTTTCACAAAATATAAATAAATTCGATGGATGATGCAAAACCGTCTAATTATTTATTATTATTTTATTTATTTATTTTTTTTTTAATTTTTTTTAAATTTTTTTAATTTTTAATTTTCCATTTTTTTTAAATTATTTATTATTATTTTATTTTTCACGCAGAAAAAAAGAGAGGAAGAAATTATAACATATTTCACAAGAAACTGCAGTTTATTATTTATTATTTCTCATTACAATATACAGGTTTTTCTTACTCGCTATCACTGTGGTCGCTTGTTACATCAGAACAATATTGCGGGTGGTATTGCGTCAAGGGAAGATTCCATACAAATTCATTCTTTGATTCTTCATCAATTAAGCGCACCTGCTTTCGCGCCGATGATTAAATATGCGTGGTTTGCATCGATGTTAATTGAGGAAAGACCGCTGTTTTTAAATGTCAATTAAGTATGCTTTCCAATAACGCTGCTCAAAACTCCGTGCGCCTGCAAGGCCATAGCTTTTATACAATGTGCGCGTTGCTCTTTGGTCTTGTGTTTTGCTTGCTTTTACGACAAATACCACCCGCAATATTGTTCTGATGTAACAAGCGACCACAGTGATAGCGAGTAAGAAAAACCTGTATATTGTAATGAAAAATAATAAACTGCAGTTTCTTGTGAAAGATGTTATAATTTCTTCCTCTCTTTTTTTTCTGCGTGAAAAATAAAATAATAATAAATAAATTAAAAAATATAGAAAGTAAACAATTTTAAAAATGAATAAAATTTTTAAAAATAAATAAATAAATAAAATAATAATAAATAATTAAACGGTTTTGCATCATCCATCGAATTTATTTATATTTTGTGAAAAAAAAACGCCATCACGGGACTCGAACCCTGGGACCTCGAGCGTCAGAGCCGGGAACCTTGTCCACTGGACCACGCCCGCTGATTCGACAAAAGTGCAACCGTACCGGAATGATAGCTACGAGCTAAACTTTCGAACGCTTTTTCTCGAAAACTAAAGAGCGTTGTATAAAATCCCTCTACTCAGGTACTCAGGGTAGGTCCCTCTACAACACATCTGAGACTTATCAAAATCCGTGAGTGACAGCGTGTAAGGTCCCCTTGTTAGACTGCCTGAAACTGTACTCGAATCTTTAAACGCGTTTTTCTCGAAACTACTTTTTTCGAGACGGTTGACATAATATCTCAAGTTGTAATGAACCGATTTACTTGAAATTTTTTGTGGACCTTCTCTATACACCCCTCTATCGCCCCTACCAGATTTATCGCGAAATTTTGTTACTAATTATTTTTAAAAAATCAACAATCGTGAAAAAAACGGCAAAAAATGACCTTTTTTTTAAACAACCGCCATTTTGCGGATTTTTTTTTTGCCTGAGGTAGGGGCTATAATGACATCCTTACTAATTAAGAATCTATTTTTTTTTTTCAGATGACCAGGAGGGTTGGAATCATGTCAACCAGGAGAGGCCGTTTTTTTTCCACCCCACTTTACCAGCCTGCATCTACCAGAATTATGGATTTTTTTTTCGCCAATTTTTTTATACAATGTCAAAGGATGAATAAATATGTGGTAAAAAGATAGATACGGAAATATTTTTTGTTTTTTTTTAATCGCATGTTGAAAAATCCCCAAATTTTGGCCCTCTAGACTAGAAGACGGCCTTAATTTGAATAAATCAGCAGCTGAGGCGCATCGATTGCTTGTAGAAGCGTATGGTGAGGCTGCTTTAAGTGAGAGAAGTTGCCGTGAGTGGTTTCAAAAGTTTAAGAACGGTAAGTTTGACGTCGAAGACAAAGAACGTAGCGGAAGGCCGAATGTGTACGAAGACGCGGAATCGGAAGCATTAATGGAGGGAGATTCGTGCCAAACGCAAGAAGAACTTGCACTTACATTAGGAGTGACTCAACAAGCAATTTTACATCGTTTAAAATCGTTGGGAATGACTCAAAAGCAAGGAAATTGGGTTCCATATGAACTGAAGCCGAGAAACGTTGAACGCCGATTTTGCACGTATGAAATTGCTGCTTGCCAGGCATAAGCGAAAGGGTTTTTTGGATCGTATAGTCACTGGTGATGAAGAATGGATCCACTACGATAACTCAAAGAAGAGGAAATCATGGGGACCACCTGGCCATGCTTCAACATCGACAGCCAAGTCGAATATTCATGGAAAAAACTCATGTTGTGTATTTGGTGGGATGAGCTTGGTGTCGTGTATTATAAGTTGCTCAAACCGAACGAAACCATTACTGTGGCTCTCTACTGAACACGATTTATGAGATTGAGCCGAGTACTCAAGGAAAAACGCGCCCACTACTACTCCAGGCACGACAAAATTATTCTCCTGCATGATAATGCTCGTTCACATGTTGCGGCGCCGGTCAAAACCTATTTGGAAACACTCAATTGGGAAGTTTTACCCCACCCGCCGTATTCACCAGACATTGCTCCCTCTGACTATCATTTATTTCGATCTATGACGCACGGCTTGTCTGAGCAGCACTTCACATCATATGAAGATACCAAAAATTGGGTCGATTTGTGGATAGCCTCAAAAGATGAAGCGTTCTTCCGACGCGGTATCCATATGCTTCCAGAAAGATGGCAAAAAGTAGTGGCTAGCGATGGACAATACTTTGAATAAAACATAAAGTACCGTTCTTCCACAATAAATACCGAATTGTTGATAAAAAAACGGCGGAGACTTATTTGTACTCTCAATAGTATTGGAGCACTTGATAAATAAGTAGCGAAATAACTGAATCGCCAGTGAATGAATGAAATTACCAGTAAATGGTAACTCCACCACCTGTTAATTAACGTGTAGTGTAGATAAACCCAGTAAAGGATAGCGATTGATCATTCATTTTTATTAAATGCAAGATTCGGAGAGTACCGTGTTGCACAAAAATTATAATATTTTTATACATTTGAGTAATATATTTGGTATTACGTTTTCATAGAAAATACATAAAGCTTTTTTGCAACTGAAATTCTCAAAAAACTACCGACAGAGAAACAGAAAATTACATTTGGTTAAAATTTAAAAAACGAATAAAATGATTTTATGACAAGATTTGATTAAAGCTACATTGTCAATTCTTGACAGCAATTAGTTTTCCAATTTTCAGCAAATAAGCTGAATTTCTTCCTCTGCTTGCAGAATTATCAGAACAGAGCTCATGTGTCCATTCCCTAGAAAGAGGTTAGAATACAGCACCAGTGAATAAACATGTCTAATTCTCACCTATTATTACGAATTTATTTTAAAATTTTGCAAAAAATCAAAGATTGATTCTAACTTAAATAATGAAAGTAATCTTACCCTCAAAATTTATAAAAACTTTTGTTTTCACCTTTCGAACACATACTATGCACAGCCATATCGTAACTAAGTTGCACGTTGTGCAAGTAGCACAAATTTAAAAAATTCCGTGTGGCGTCAACATTCGATATTAAACTAAGAAATTGGTTTTAGCGGCACCCGTGATTTTTCTGCTAAATTATAGTGTTTGGAATTTCTATCAACAATTCACATACTTTACTTATTTTAAATATAAATTAGCTTTCGTCCATTTACAAGTCGGTGTATCCTATTATCCTTATTTTCTTCAAAACTCATACGGATGCTTTCAAAAAATTAATTTATAAATAAAACTGAAATGGCAAGAGCTTGCAGCTTACAATTACAGTACTCTGAGGTGACAAAACTTAGTGTGCTAGTTTTTTTTCTCCATATAGCTATCGTGCATAGTTCATCAAAGTAATGATCATTCGCAAAACTACACATTTGCACGACTGGCGATCCGGTTAGGACCATACATATCATTGGAGCATACGGAGTCCTTAAGGCCTTATATACGCGATTTCGCCGATTTTCGAAGGTACTCTTCTAGACGCGGTTAAAAAAAATGACGCATATATTGACAACATATTTTTACAGATCATTTATGGAAATGGCTAAGTATATGTAAAAAAAAATCAGAAATATTAACAAATGTCGGAGATATAACATAATAAAGCAATGTATTTTTTTTGCGCGCGCGTTGATGGTGAAAGTTCTCGGCATCGATGTGGGTGTCTGAAAAAAAATGAACATATTTATAATTGCATAATGAATCTATTTTCAGTGTGAACCAACAATATTATTTAAAAAAATTATTATAATAAAAATTCGAAACTTAACATTTTTTTACTCAATTTTCCGTCGGTATTTTATTTTTTATATTTTTTTGTGTCATTGAAATTTTTGTTTCTGTGGTTCACACGATAGGTGATGATACTAAGAATATGTTGTAATAATTTCAAAGCGATCTGAACCTTCGTTCAAGAGTTAGAACTTTCACAAGGTTCAAAAAAGGGAATCGTGGAAAAACGGCTTTGAAGTTGGCGGTCGGGCGCGCCGCCCGGTATCTATTTTATGCTCTAAATGCTGTAACTTTAACAATTTTTGGGATTTTTCAATTCTGTAAAGCTTAAAATATTCCTAACCGTTCAGGCTAATGGAATCGAAAATTAAAAAAAATGAAAAATTTTGAAATCTTTCGCGTATATAAGGCCATAAGGGGCCAGTCCACTTTGGAGCCACGAAAAAAAAGCTATTTTCGCGATTTTTTTTGAGGATTTTATAAAAGATATGAATATAAAAGTTGTTGGGCTTGATAAATAAAGTCTTGAAATCCATTTAAAAAAAAATGTTTAATTCATTTTTATTCATTTTTAAATACAAAAACTATAGTTTAACGTAACGCCTCAAAAATAGGTGGGCCAGCTAGCTCCATCACAACTCGGCAACGGCTTGTCTGAAACAAAAAAATCAAAGTCCATTAGATTCAGTATGACACCACCTACAAAATGACCCTCGAATATAAAGTTTTATCAAAAAATAAAAAAATAGCAGATGAAAAACGAAAAAAGTAAAAATAAAACGCGTTTTTTTCGCAGTTTTTCGCAAAACAAAGAGTCAAAATCAAAATTTTAAAACCATCGAGGGTCATCTTGTTGCGAATCATGTTTACAATATGTGGTTCAAATTTCAAGAGAATCGGTTTATTAGTTTTAGAGATACGATGGAGCTAGATTTTGAAAACGTTGTTTCGAGAAAAACGCGTTTGAAGTTTATACTATGAAAAACTCTTACCTAAACTCAATCGGCAATTCCTGCACCGTAAAAAATCCCTTCTGATTGCTCATCATCGTCGATTTCTTCAAGTCTTGCTTGCTTTCGTTTGGTTCTGGTCTCTTTTGAGCACTCAGAACTGCGGCGGTTTGCAGAGCGAACACGCTCGTCATCGCGATTGTCGGCGAATCCGATGGCGATCGGGCCGAGTTTGACGCCCATTATTTCCATTATTTTAAGCACTGGACGAAATCCTTCATTAAAGACACACGCGGAAACTTTGCAGGCAATGTCTACGATTTTTTTGCCGTTGAACATGTGTTTAGGTGCCATATTCCATACGCAGTTGTTAAAACTTTCATTATTGTTTTGCGTATGGCCAGCTGAACACCTTTCGAGCAGTTCTGTTTTGGTGAGATCCTCGTAAATAGGTTTTGAAATTTCCTGTACTTCCTCAGAAAGAGCAGGAGGATGTTTGTAATGTTGCTGAAGTGCCTTAGCTTTGAGGTCGGCCGAGCGCGCTATACGCTCAGGTAAACGAAATGAGATCCTGACGTTCAGGTAAAAAAAAAATACTTAGAGAGCTCGGATTTTCATAAAATTTTGACACAATATTTCTCAATGTATGTACTTTCGAAAACAGTAAAAAAAAATAGATTTTTTGAAATTTTCAAAGTGGACTGGCCCCTTAAGCAAGAGAAGATCATATTACTCGAGAAAAGTACGATCGTTCTTTTCAACGGGTCTACGTAAGCTTAGGGAAAAAAGCAGGTCGATTTTCAATTTTTTTCCTGCTGACAATGAGAGGATCGGGGTGAAGAGGTCGGGCTTTTGCACACAATTAATACATAGTCTTGCTAACTCTGAGTTTTTTTTTATTGAAAAATATTGGCAAGCAATGAAGTTATTGTTATTTATTTAAAGTGCCGCCGTTGCTACGCGGCCAATCGGTGTAGGTAATTCTGGCAAACAGGGTAATATAAAAACAAAAATAAAAAAATGTATGAAATGATGAAAAAATGATGAAATGAAAATGAAAAAAGTATGTATGTGAAATTTTTAATTTACGAAAATGACAAGCTGTAGAAAAGAAGTTCGATTTTCGACCGAAACGCAACTTTTAGCATTTGTTATTAACAAATGGATAAACGTATCAAAAAATTATCCGAACATACGATATGAAATGTTATAAACTATGCTCTTTCCGAATTTAAAGTGAATCGTACCAATAGATTGTGAGATACGACTTACACAGTATTAGTAAACATAGTTTCGAGAAACACTCAAAAGAAAAAAGGGTGAATCGCAGCCGGGCGATTCGCCGTGGCGTAGTGGGCGATCTAAACCTTCACAAAAACCATCATAACTCGCTCAATTTTTGGAATTTTTACAAAATCATTGGGGTAAATTAAAGTTAAGACCCTGGGCTATAAAACTATGCAATACAAAAATCGTAATTTTGACATTTACAGCTAATGCAGTCCCCTTAAATCCCGTCTAATCCACGTACTTGCACTTCATTAGAGTAATCGATGAGTGAAAGTTGCACCTCGGATTCACCTCAGATTCTTTCTGAATTTCGAATCGCGTGATTTCGAACTATTAGAATATTGTCCTTACAAATGTTATTGCAATTCTAAAATTGAGTAATGCAACTCCCCTCATATGTCCTCGATCATTCGAATGATCCATATATTAGGTCATCAAGGTATGCTTTTCAGGGAGGGCTGTCTTTTGTGGGCGCATAAGCCAGGGCTCTTTTCAATCATTAGTAGATTAAAGTAGTGCTTAATAAAAATAGTTACAAGCAATTATTACACCCAATGATGAAATGGAATGAAAAATTTCCCACAAATTTTGTAGATTTAGACATTTTTCCATGTTCTCTGAAAAGTCGCGGTTTTGAAAAATTCTTCTGCTAGTCATAATTTTAAAAGTTTTATCATTAATATTGGGTGAAGTAAAAAGTTCTGAGCGTTTTCCGCTAGATGTCTTTAGTGAGCCATATCTCACGATGTATACATCGCATCGGGTCATACTATACGACGATTTAAAGGTGACATTACGCTTTAAAAAAAGTTCTTTGACAGTTTTGTGTTTGATGAAGCCGGTTGTGTGTTACAGCGTTCCGAAATGGAGGTAAAAAAAGAGAAAATTCGATACATTTATCAGTACCACTACGACCAAGGTGAAAAGGCGGAGCAGGCGGCCAAAAAAATTTGTGCTATTTATGGACCCAATACAGTATCGAATGCAACAGCAAAGCGGTGGTTCCAACGATTCCGTTCTGGTAATATGGACGTCGAAGATAAGGCACGCTCTGGTAGGCCAATCGTCGAGAATGTCGATAAAATCATGGAAATCGTCGAGTCGGACCGGCATGTGAGCACTTATTCCATTGCCCAGAAACTGAAGATTAGCCAGAAAACCGTTTGGAACCATTTGCATAAGGCTGGTCTCAAGAAGAAGCTCGATGTATGGGTGCCACACGAATTGACGCAAAATAACCTTTTGGACCGAATTGATGCCTGCGATTCTTTGCTGAAACGTAACGAAATCGACCCATTTTTGAAGCGGATGGTGACTGGCGGTGAAAAATGGGTCACATACGAGAACAACAGCCGAAAAGGATCGTGGTCCAATCGCGGTGAGCCGGCCCAAACGATCGCCAAGCCCGGATTAACAGCCAAGAAGGTTTTGCTGTGTGTTTGGTGGGATTGGAAGGGAATCATCCACTATGAGCTGCTCCCATCGGGCCAAACACTCAATTCGGACCTCTACTGTCAACAACCAGATTGAAGCAGGCGATCGACCAAAAGCGGCCAGAATTGGCCAATAGGAAGGGTGTTGTGTTCCATCAAGACAACGCCAGGCCGCACATATCTTTAACGATGCGCCAGGAGCTCCGACAGCTTGGATGGGAGGTTCTATTGCACCCGTCGTATAGTCTGGACCTGGCACCAAGCGATTATCACCTTTTCAAGCATTTGCAAAAATTTCTTGGTGGTACAAAACTGGCCTCAAGAGAGGCTTGTGAAAATGAACTGGTCAAGTTTTTTACCAATAGGGACGAGGACTTCTTTAATCGCGGAATTATGAAATTGCCTTCAAAATGGACAAAAGTTATCGAACAAAATGGCGCATATTTGATCTAAATCGGATAATCCTAACTATGTTAATTTCATCGTCGAAATAAAGCGAAAAAACGCTCAGAACTTTTTACTTCATCTAATATTTTCTTTAAGGCCTTATATACGCGAAAAATTTCAAAATTTTTCATTTTTTTTTATTTTTGAATCCATTAGCCTGAACGGTTATGAATATTTTAAGCTTTACAGAATTGAAAAATTCCAGGATGCTATTAAATAGGGTAAGATTGCATTTATAATAGATACCGTGCGGCGCGCCCGACCGCCAACTTCAAAGCCGTTTTTCCACGATTCACTTTTTTGAACCTTGTGAAAGTTCTAACTCTTGAACGAAGGTTCAGATCGCTTTGAAATTTTTACAACATATTCTTAGTATCATCACCTATCGTGTGAACCATAGAAACAAAAATTTCAATGACACAAAAAAATATAAAAAATAAAATACCGACAGAAAATTGAGTAAAAAAATTTTAAGTTTCGAATTTTTTATATAATTTTTTTTAAATAATATTATTGGTTCACACTGAAGATACATTCATTATGCAATTATAAATATGTTCATTTTTTTTTCAGACATCCACATCGATGCCGAGAACTTTCACCATCAACGCGCGCGCAAAAAAAATACATTGCTTTATTATGTTATATCTCCGCCATTTGTTAATATTTCTGATTTTTTTTCACATATACTTAACCATGTGCATAAATGATCTGTAAAAAAAATGTTGTCAATATATGCGCCATTTTTTTTAACCGCGTCTAGAAAAGTGTCTTCGAAAATCGGCGAAATCGCGTATATAAGGCGTTAAACATACGGTGACCCCTTTTTTATTTTCGTTACAGAATCTTCAGAATTTTTACATTCTTAGAGCAGTTTATATCAGATATTTAGAGTTATTTGGCATATAAATCATCAGATAGAAATGTGGCCAGCATGTAATCTCCATAAAGTGCTGCATAAATTAGATGATTTTTAAAGTCGTAATTTTTTGTTAAAAGTTCGGTAACTTGGTTTGAAATTTTACCAGTATACTGAGATGTATTTTTACTTAATGGTAGACAACAATCAGTTAATTGTTAAATATTCAGATTCGTGAAAGAAATACCTCAGGTATGAAGTACCCGACTTCAAGCTTCTTAACCTTACCGATTTGTTTCAAATGGTTTCGAACATTGTTGGAATAGTAAAGTTGAACTTTGGTGCTAATTCACGCATAGTTGGAGATGTATCCGCTCTCACTGAAGCTTTCAGCTCATTATTATCCACCTTGCTCTTAGGTTGCCCACGTGGTTCATTTTGGAGATCAAAATCGCCAGATCGGAACTTCTCAAGCAATCGACGTACCTACTGTGCGTTCATTAGGCACATCCTTGCCAAACACTTCGTTGACATTTCGAGTTCTCTGCCGCTGCATTAGTTCCACAATGGAACTCATATTCGAAAACAACACGACTTTCTTACTTATCCATGGTTTACAAAATTGAATCAGCAAAAGGCTATTCGACAGATAATCGCGAACCAAAAAGTGCATCTGAAAGGCTGATGACGTATCTTCACAATAAAAAAAAGCCGAGAACTGTGAAAGTAAAATATCAAAGATATCGAGTATCAAACTTGGTGTTAGAGGTAATCGGACACTTCATATCGGACATTCAATATTATCTATTTTAAGACAAAAATCGTTTTTTTTTGTTTCAGATCAACCGGGTGGCGAAAGTCAAGTACACCATTGAGCCCCTTAGGTTCAAAGTTCCTTCACGAGATTGTTCATAACTTCTTTAATTATTAATATTTTTTTATGAAATTTGGTACACCACTTGGTTTGGTAATGTACATGCAAATAAAGGTCCGCACGATTTGTCAATCATCTTACTTATTCCTTCAAAATTAATGTTTTTAAGAGATTAGGCCACTCTGCAATTTTGAAAAACTCGAAAACAAATGTTCGGCTTAGAAGGTGCCTAAGGGGTCTTAAAAATTATATATAAAAATATGATGGGCGGTAAAAATCTCTAAGTACCCCAAACAGTTATAATTTGTGCCTGGAGGCGGACGCGCAGCGCATCAAGCTTTCCGAACCAGCTTTAGCGTGCTCAGAAAGGAAATCAATGTGGAAGGTCAATTGTATGGTGCAGGCATCGCAAATTAGAGGTATACGAGGTGTGTTAATTAAGTAATGAGACTAGCAACGTACCGTTCGACCTGGCAACACTTGGAATGCGGGACTTGGAGGGGCGGCAGATGATTATGTGATGCGCCTTCAGTAGGAGTTTGAACTCGCTAGAGTCATTTGGTTTTCCGTAGGGATTTTTTTTTCGTGAAACATTGTTTTCTAGTGCGTTCTAAAAATGAGTGACATCAATTTCGAGCAATAGTGTGCTATTAGATTTTGCTTCAGACTTGGGCACAGTCCAACGGAAACTTTTGCAAAACTTCAGCAGGCCTACGGAGACAGTGTTTTGTCAAAGGCCCAGGTTTTTCGGAGGTTTAAGGCATTGTCAGAAGGAAAAGAGTCGATTGAAGATGAACCACCAGCGGAAAGCCTTCATCTTCAAAAACCGATGAAAATGTCGACAGAATCCGGGATCTTGTGCATCCGGATCGTCGGTTGACAGTCAGAATGATCGGAGAAGAGTTGAATTTGACCCACACCACCGTTCATCAGATTTTGCCCAATGAATTGGGGATGAGAAAAATTGCTGTCACACGGTAATTTTAATAAACGAGTTTTTGGCCAGTAAAAACATTCCTGTAGCTCCTCAGCCTCCTTATTCGCCTGACGTGAGTCCTTGTGACATTTTCCTCTTCCCGAGATTAAAAAATCACCTCAAGGGACGTCATTTTGAGACACTCGAAAAGATTCAAACGGCTATAACCGACTAGCTGAAGGCTATTCCAGTATCCGAGTTCTACCACTGCTATGAGGGTTGGAAGAACCGTCTCCAGCGCTGTGTGGCTTCCCAAGGAAGTTATTTCGAGGGAGACAATATTGAATTGTAATTTTATTAGAATAAAAAATTTGAAAAAAATCAGTCTCATTACTTAATTTACACACCTCGTATAAGTCTTTTCTATGATTTTATAATACTGAAAACAGTTTTACGCGTTTTGCTGAAACACGTTTTTTGACTTAGGCAGAAACATAACTTCAACAATAAATCTTCACCAATCGATTTGAAAAGTTAAAAGTTAACTGTATATTTAAAACTAGATTCTCTACAGAAGTACGTAGGATTGTTTTCGTTATATCGCACCGTTTTTTTTACAAACAATTATCTGATGATTTTTTTCCTGAAATGCATAACTGTTTTTTCTAAAATGCACCATCTTGGCAAAAATCAATATATCGAAAAAAAACCTACGTATTTCTGTAGCTGTTTTTATATAAGATCGTAAAAATTTTGGTTTTTTTGTGCCAGGTAAAAAATGGCATAAGCAACGTTTCCGCCCGTGGACCCTTCCAAAGAAAGGCGTCAACGAAAAAATGCTGTGGAACCGCCAGTGTGTTATTAATTACTACAAAAAAAAATATTTTGTATACTTCATCTATCTATCTTCTATCTTCTATCTATCTATATTTATAAAATGCAAAGTCCTGACTGACTAACTGACTCATCACCGCTAAATGTAGAAACGTGAAAATTGGAGAGGGTGTTGATTTTATTAGATGTATGACTTAATTTTTACAGATTTTTTCTTCGAGCTTAAAATTATATTTCAAATAGAAATATTTTCGCAATCTTTTGTGGTTTTGAAAGGATCGGACGCAAGGTTTCAGAACACCGAACGACAAGTCTACGTGAGTTACATAACCTCTCAGAATAGCAGAGTTTACGATTGCGACTGATAAACAGCACATTCGTCACTACATTTTATACGAATTCCAACAAGGAAAAAATGCTTCTAAAGCACGGGAATCAATTTGTAGTGTTCTTGGTGCCGACGTTGTGTCTTATGAAACGTGTAATTATGGGTACAAACGTTTTAGAAGTGGTGATTTCGATCTTAGTGACCAGCCGCGCCCTGGACAGCATCGAAAGTTTGAAGATGCGGAATTGGAAGCTCTACTGGATGACGACTCAACGCAACCGCAACAAGAGCTTGCAGCTCAGTTAGGAGTCGCCTAAACAGCTATTTCCAAGCGTTTGCACCAAATGGGAAAAATTCAAAAACTTGGAAGGTGGGTCCCACATGTGTTGACCGAACACAACCTAGGTCAACGTATGAACACGTTCCTTTCACTGCTTGTCCGGCAACAAAAAGAGAACTTCTTGTGGAAAATTGTGACGGATGATGAAAAGTATATTTTTTACGAGAATCCCAAACGTAAAAAGTCATGGGTAGATCCCGGGCAACCGAGTACATCGACGCCGAAACAGAATATCCATTTAAACTGGGCGAAGAACTTGATAAAAAAGGCTATTTACTGGGCAAGGAAGCAGGCAAGTCATACTGCTGCATGACAACGCCCGACCTCACGTTGCTCGCGCGACTTAGAAGACCCAAGAGGGTTCAAGAGAACTTGAGATGGGAAGTTCTCCCGCACGCGGCATATTCACCAGACTTGGCCCCATCCGACTACCATTTGTTCCGGTCAATGCAGCATGCCTTATTGTTAGTGGATAAATAGTTCAAAACACTGGACGATGTGCGTAAATTCGTCGATGACTTCATCGCCTCGAAGCCTGCAAGTTTCTTTCGACACGGCATTCGTATGTTACCTGAAAGATGGCGCAAGGTCATAGAAAACGATGGACAATATTTCCAAGATTAAGTTCGTTATTCTATATTTAATACATTTGCTGAAAAATCTGTAAAAATTAAGTCACACACCTAATAAATTGGAGGCATCGGTTAAGAAGGAATTTCTGGAAATTCAACCCCTAAGGAAGTGAAAGGGGACGGCAAAGTTTGTATGGGAAATTATATTCCTTGCGTGTATCAATTTGAAACTTGCCTATCTATCTTCTACCTACATATATAAAAGGCAAAGTCCTGACTGAATGACTGACTGGCTCATCATCGCCCAGCCTAAACGGCTAAAGGTAGAAAAGTGAAATTTGGAGAGGGTGTTGATTTTATATTGGAGGCATCGTTTAAGAAGGGATTTCTTGAAATTTAACCCCTAAGGAAGTAAAAGGGGGGATGGCAAAGTTTGTTTGGGAAATTGGATTCCTTGCGTGAATCAATTTGACACTTAAAACATATGTTCCTTAGAAGGCGTAGAAGTGCACTAAGAAAGGATTTTTCGAGAATTCACTCTTATGGGGGTGAAATGGGGTGTAAACGTTTTTATGGGAAATAATATTCCTCACGTGTATCAACTTGAAACCTTGCAAATATGTTCCTTGGAAGGTGTAAAAGCAAACTAACAATAAGAAAGGATTTTTTGAAGATTATTTCTCAAGGGGGTCAATTGTGGTGTCAAAGTTTGTATGGAAAATTATATTCCTTGCGTGTATCAACTTGAAACTTGGAACATAAGTAGCTTAAAACGTGTAGAAGTGTACTAAGAAAGGATTTTTCGAAATTCAACTCTTAAGGGGATGAAATGGGGTGTAAAATTTTGTATGGAAAATTCTATTCCTTGCGTGTACCCACTTGAAACTTGAAATATATGTTTTAGAAAGTGTAGAGGTGCATTAAACAGGATATTTCGAAAATCAACTTTTAAGGGGGTGGAATGGGGTGTAAAAGTTTGTATGGAAAATTATATTCCTTGCGTGTATCAACTTGAAACTTGAAATATATATTTTAGAAGGTGTAGAGGTGCATTAAAAAAGAATATTTCGAAAATCAACTCTTAAGCGGGTGAAATAGGGTGTAGAAATTTGTATAGAAAACGTTCCTTGCGAGTATCAACTTGAAACTCGCTATAAATATTCTTCAAAACAAATAATCAAACGCATATTTTAGGGTTTTTACAAACTCCTAATGCTACTTCTGTAGGGTGCTACTTCTAATGAAGTTTCTATGGGTCAAATTCTACGCGGGCGAAGCCGCGGACGGAAGCTAGTTAGTAATATAACAAATACCTAGGCCCGGAATTTCGATTCATTTGATTATTTCGGTAAAAAAAATGTCAAAAATATACCTATTTTTTCTTGCTCTAGAGTGGCCTAATTCCTTGAATAACCCTGATTTTTGGCCATCACAGTAGCTTAACCCCTGACTTAAGGCGAAGTAGAAGGTGTGCCACGTGAAATATGAGTGCGAGAGAGATAGCTAAAATTTTCAAACCGAGATTTCTCAAAGATGAATAATTTTTTGGGCAAAAGAAAATCGTCAAGCTTTGTGTCAGGATATTCTCCAGAGCCTGATGCTTTGTTTTTCCTCAAAAACCTTAACCATTTATGAGAAAACTGGGTTGGAAAATTTGTGAGGTTATGTTGACCTTGTACATTCCCTTAATAGATAGCTGTGAAAAATCAACAAGAGCGAATCACTCGCATTTTCTATAATAATTGTTCTAGTATGTACATTAGAATTCACGGAAGCCATTGTTTTAGAAAACATTCAGCTTGGCCCTGCATCCATCTTAAGGTTATAAATATAGCAATATATAATACTATCATTATCGTTAGAATATGGCTGCCGATGCTCGCGCGGCTGCAACGTTGGGAAATTTATTTCTTCTCGATGTACGCAGCATCGGCGCTGGCTCTATTAATAAAACCGTTAAATTGTTTAATATATATATGTGTATAGCATCGACGCGTCTAATGTCGCAAAATCAGCGCGTCGTGTCTAATATGCCACGTGGATTGGAACCTTCACTATATGTATCCACACGTGTATAAATGTAACTTAGCTATTGCTTGAAAATCCGAGTCTCGCGCTTTTCCGACCGACAAAGGCTGCGTTCCGATATAACTGCCCAGTACTGGCAGAACTCGAGTCCCATTTGATTTACATGGATGACATCACGTTCGCAGTACTTTCAGTGAATATCGGAACTCATCCAGAGAGTGCAAAGTCCCCCTCCCGAATGCGCCTTTACAAGTTGGTAAGGAATTCGTGATGCTCTTTTGTTCCATCGTCGGGAAATATGGTCAGTCTGGCACGAAATTCGAATCCCTTCGGTGGCGTAAGTATCACGCGACGAACGCAACAAACTTCCGTCTCGGTTGCTCCCTCTTTCCTGTCTCATCCAATTCTTTGTATTCCTTTGCGTCCCTTCAGTACTTTCGATACCTATCGAGATAGCTTCGAGCTGAAATCGCATCCGACGTAAACATAACCTAAAAATCGAGTTATTTTCGTGCACTGACTCTGCTCCTTTCGCGATAAACTTGACGCGCTCGCGGAATATTTACGAACGTGAAGAGTTCCCGCATTGACAAGTAATAAATATTTTTTTGTTGACTATTTTCGCGTCTCGTCCCCGTGAAAGACGTGAAAGCTTCGATGGCGAATCGCTCGTTATTCGTCGGGTGCTGTTAATTTAAAGGGCGCCGTGTTCTTTGACGCCTCGTTGAACATGGATGATGAGGAATATCTGCAACCAGTTCTCTCACCTCACCAAGTGGAAAATTTTCAGTCGCTCGACACCATCAAAATTGCATCGGTTCCACTTGTCACCGGCGTAAGTTCGCCGGAGTCATCTAACGCAACGCTATAATTTTATTTATTTACAATATATTGAGCTTTTTTCATGCAATGAAATGCATGTGCAAATATGAGTAAGACCATTTGGATTTGTAAATTTTGATCCTAATACGCTTGACGCGTTAGCATTCTGGTACACGTTTTTGTTTGGATTTGTATATGTCTGCTAGCGTCTTGGCCTGCGATTCACGTTTCACCGGCACATGCCGTAATCAACAGCATGTCCATCATGTGTCGAGCCATTTGACCATAACTCGTGATATTTTACAAGTACGATCTACATAGGTCTATGAATGCGAGTGATAAACTTTTATCACGATGCTCCAATATTTGTTGTTTGTATAAACATTTTGTGCTGTTGAATTTATTGCATTTGCTTACGGCAAACATTTTTATTCTAAGACACGTATCAACACAGTGGACTTCAGCAAAGGAATTTGGAAAATGCGAGATCCTGGTATCAATTGCATTTATGGCATTACACCTAGTTGGTGGCCAGAAAAAAGAAGGATTTACGTGAATTTTTTCTGGCAAAACGTGTGCAGGTTTTCAATTTTTTTTTTCTTACATTAAAGAGTATGGTTTTAAGTATCTTCTGTAAATTTTGTATCGAAAAATATTCATCAATATGGTAGATACAATGGTTTGTACAGGCTGCTGTTTGAAAAACGTCCTTCGCGGTGACTAATACAACTTGAAAAGGAATCGTCCAAAATAAAAAAAATCAAATACATCTAGTGCTTGGACAAAGGATTCAATAAAATATTGATTGGTGAAAAAATGACCGTAGTCTAAAGTAAAAGTATGGATTTTCGGTGACAAAAAATTCTATTTCCTTTGATAAAAAAACTGTGCACAAAAAAAAAATTCCTTTGTTTAAGCACTGCTTTTTGATATGTAAGAGAAGCTTGTGAAATTAGAAGCTGACTGGTGCAGTGATTTTTTAGATATCCTGGTCACCAATTTGGGAAAAGTCATTTTGAGAAAAACGCGTTTAAAGTTCACTGGTTCGCAGAGCCTACCTATAAACGACCATAACTCCCTCAATTTTGAATGAATCGACATGAAATTTCCAGAAAACATTATTAAAGTGTTATATTTTAAGAATCCGTCAAAAACCAAATAAACGATATTTTAAAACATTTCAGCTAGTTGTTAGCCCTTAAGATACGTCACTGAAAAATATTGGAAGGATATGTTGATGCAACGTATCGCTCGGTGAACATCTTGCAACGAAATGTTGCGAGACAGATTATATTTCTAGTAATACGTGAGAAACGCTCCTTCCATTCCTTACAGAGCAAAGAGAAATTGTTTTCTTTTTTTATAAAATATTCACTATTTAAGGTGATGTGAAACACCAATGGGTGAGCAGGAGATAGCGATGGTGGCTCTGCTGGCAAGGCAACAGAGCCAGATGGAAGAACCACTTTAGATGCTGGAATCGCTGATTAATCGGTAAGACACTTTATCATTTCATTAAACACATTTGACTTTGAGATTTTCGTTTGTGAAACTTTAAACGTGTTTTTCTCGAAACGACATTTTTTCAATTTGCGGGAATCATAACTCAAAAACTAATTGATGTATCATCTTCAAATTTGGAACATATTTACATAATATAATTGATTAAAACATGAACCTAATGTTGGAAAGATTAGATTGTATAAAACATATTTATTATTGCAAAATGCCGGGATAAAAATGCTAACAATCGATCATTTTTTTTCAAACACGTTCCAACATTAAATTCTCGATTTTTTTTTCAAATTTTAGGTTTATGTTCTTAGAAAGCATCTCAAGAATGTATAAAAATTTGTTGGTCTATTTCAGATGCGAATTGCAAGCTGCACAATTCCCGCAAATCGACAAGGACGATACGGACACGCCAAGCGACACAGCGGATTACACCTTAATTAATGCATGAAATAACTTGAAAAAATTACCAGAGATTTATGAAAATATGAAAAAATTATTGTCAGAGTTGCGGAAATTTCCGTTTTTTTTTCACAATAAAAAAAAATCCAAAAAATCATCTAATTTTCGGTCTCCTAAAGTGGTTGCCTGCCTTAAGACTAAACGTTGAATCTGCGAAACAGCGAACTAACGCTTACGAGTACAAAATAGATATTCGATAGTCTGGAGAACTTGTTGGGGCTTCAGTTAAAACTTTTGTCCAATTGTGATAACTGTTTAAAGATTTTGTTTGGACAAAATCGATGCGTTACAATTATTTTTATTGAACAACATTGTTATCTCGTTAGATCAAAATAGCGAACTTTAAAATTGTGTGACTTTGCAGGTTTGCCTGGAAATAGCTGGAATCGTTTTTGTGTCTCTGTGGCCTGAGGAAAAGAACAAATGCGACACGTATTTTATATTTCTCTACCTTCACTGCATTTACTGGCTGGTGACCATGATAGCCGACCACGTTATCAAGGCTAAGCATCACAACTTGAGAATCTGTGGCTACCTGGATTTTTATCAGTCCACGTATCAGCACATAAGGACTCCCCTGTTCATTGCGTCGCTTTGGAACACGGCGTATCTTTTGCTGGCGGTGGTCCTTCATCACACTCACAAATACAATTACGAGGAATATTGTCGATCCTCTGAGTGGCTCACACCGGTTAATTACATCCTTCTATTGACCACCCTGGAACTGACGATTATCGTTCCAGTGTACATTAACTACATCAGTAAGTACACGCTGTGTATGCTGCTTTGGTTGCAAATTTTCTATTCAATCAGCCCAAAATCTCATGGCGACGAGTACATTTTTCCATATCGAAAACGTCAATTTATTTTTACAAAAGTATCGTTCTCTCATCTAAGTTCAAAACATGCGTGGGAATCGTCAAGTGGCCAATAAACGAATTGAGAACTGTTTTTGACTTCGCTGAAAATACGACAAAATTACGCGTGAACGATCAATTCGTTCCACTTAAAAAAATGGTTGCCTGCCTCTATTTTTCGAATCAATTTATTTCTTGAAGCACGATAAATTAGAGAAAAATCGGAATTTGTGTCAGTTTACAAATGCATTTTATCAAACGTTCCACGCATATCTTTCATGGTGGGGCAGACCTGGGACTTGTGTCTACAATGTCACTACACTCATTAAAATATTTTCCGACTTGTTAGGCTGCAAAAATAAACGTTAATCCGTCACGAAAAATCAGAGGTGTCAAAGACTCCGTAGCTCGTAGTTCCAGCACTTTATGTTAGGTTCGCTGCTAGTGGCTGTTGATTGAAAATGGATAAGCGGCAGGAAGGGTATCTTGCGCCCTTACTGCCGCTGTACCGTCAATTATGAATTTATGCCGAAAACATTCATTGCCATAACTCTTGTACAGGGCACCAGCCCCCTTTTCGATTTGAACTTATTTTGACGCGGGAGGTCTTATCCTCAATTCTGAGTTGGTCACGCACTTTGGATGACTCTTAAGGCAAAGTAAAATATGTGACCATGTCACATATGAGTGCGAGAGAGATAGCTGAATTTTTTCAACCGCGATTTCCCAATGATGCATAATATTTGAAACACAATAAACCGCCAAGCTCTGCATCAGTGAATTCTACAGAGCCTGATGCTTTCGTTTTCATAAAAGACCTAAAGCATCCGTCTCCATCTATTGCACATATTTTTAAGATTTTTTTTGTCAAGATAAAATTTATCTCCATATTTTAATCTTTTTATACATAAAGATAGAAGTTTAAAAGGACAAGAAAAAAATTCGAATTTTCAAAATTTATTTATCCTTGGTGATCTGGCTGCCTGAAGTTACCCCTGCTTTCACCTCGTCGACACGAAATCTTAACTTTGGCGCACCTGAAAACCAAAAGTCGAGTATTTTATTATAAAGTGGAGTTGTAGTTATGACCCCCTACTAAAAACTTTCACCCCCGATAAAAAGAAAACAAAATGGCGCACTTTTGAATTTTTTTGATTGTATTTTACAACTTAAATTGTTTAAAAATAGGTTTAAATATTAAGGGGTTACGTGGGTTTCGAAGCAAAAAAAAAACATTTTCTCTGTTTTCTTAAAATATAATATATAAATGATTTTATTCCAAATGTTAAGCACATAAAAGAACAACATTTCAACAATATTTAAAAAAAATTTCATTCAAAAATTTGGGAAATTCAGCCGGTTTGACCTGGTTTCCGGAGACCTCTCAAAAAAGTGTCCTCGTGGTGGTCAGGATAACTAATGATAGCTTTGTCTGAAATTAAAAAACCAAATTTTTTCTGTTAGTAGATAAGTATAGCTCGTGATTGAACGAAGAATTTTTAAAAAAATTGAAATTTTAATTTTTGGCAGAGTTGTATGCAAAATAGTTCAATTTTTGGTACAATTTACTTTTACAACTACGTATATCCTTGTAAAATTAGTTGTAATCGAAAAAAAACCTTCGCTCAATCACTACACAATGCTATTTTGAAGAAGTGTGCAAAATTTCAATAAGATCGGTGTATTCGTTTTTGAGAAATCGTGTCCACCGACTTTAAAAATAGTGTTTTGAGAAAAATACGTATACCTGCGTCGCTCCCGGCCGGTCTTTCCCAACGGGGGGAATTTCCAAAGGCTCTCTCTCCTAGACTTTTACTCCGATTGACTTAAAACTTTGGAAGAATATTCTAGATATATTGTACTATTAGATAATAACATTTAAAAAAATTGATTTTTGAAATTTTTAAAACCACGGAACCTCTTAATGAATATTTATACCGTTAGTAGGGGTCGAACAAATACATGCATAGAATAATCCCTGTAAATTTGAGCCTAATCGGTGCAATAGTTTTTCCATAATCATGTCGACAAGATCAAAAAACGTTGTTTTGAGAAAAACGCGTCTGGAGTTTCTCTTGTAAAAATGTACATAAAATAAAAAAAGCCTCTTACCCTCAATCAGCGATGCCTGGTCCATAGATTATTCCTTCAATTTTTTCTAAAGCTTGGGATTTTTGGTTTTGGATCAGTGTTCTGCGAGCTTTGGATGCTCGACACGGCAATTGCCCGCTGAGCGCGGAGAGACGCTTCTATTGTATCACTCTTTTCAGCCCCTTATTGGTCACTTTGACCTAAATAACATTCTCTATCGTATTTCTACAGGTATGTAGTATACGAAACTAATGTTTTTAGAAAATCAAACATTTCCGCAAATAGACTGATACTGATCCCTTAACCATCTATGAGAATACAGGCTTCGAATATTTGTGAGATTATGTTGATCTTGTATATACCCTTAAGTGCTTGCTTATCTCTCCGCAGAGCGCGTTCGTCGTTTCAACCGGGCTCAACCACCACCGGACGTTACGCGCGAGGAATGCCTCTCCTCGTTTACGCAAGACTCTTTCGCCGGTAGCTCGGAAATTGGTTATACCCAGAGGGGCTCGAATCTCGCCGAATTACTGGAGAAACAAGCTGATCTTATAAGATATTTGCGTGATCACAATGTCAAATTAAGTCATCGAATAATGTTGCTTGCCGCGCAGCGCAGGGCAATAGAACCCGCTTAAGGAATCTGATACAAGATTTGTCTTACTATTATTTTTTTTGTTTCTCACCGTGTCCCTTCTATACTGCTGAAAAAGAAACGACTGGATCGATACATCCAGTAATCATCGTCATTGCGTTGCGTACGAGGTGATACGTTACAAGTGCGAAAGCAAACGTACTCTGGGCCTTTCGATTTTGCTCACATATTACGCGGTACGATCATGACAAACCTCTTTTCGAATAAATATTCCCTCACGAGGAGTATCAAACTTCTTATTGATTCTTTCAATACTACATATTCATTTGGCATGTGTCTCATTTTACCACGTATAATTTGTCCCTCGACTCTCTTGGAATTTATCGCGAGAATAGGATTTGGTCGGAAATGCGGAAAAAAACGGCTCGGCGATCCGAATCTCTCGATCCAAATCACGTTTAATACGTATATATTTATATGTAAATACTTATATTTGTCGCACGCTGGAGACACGTGATCGCGACAATTCGACGTTGTTCGAATAGAAATGATTCTTGTTTTCGTTCCCAAATTTTCATCGTTACCATTGGCTCGCGAGGACACATTTGTCGGTCATTTCATCCCGTGACGTTGTCTTAGCTTCGCGAGCACGTATTATTCATTCGAATGTAGAAGAAAAAAAAAACTTTTATATAAGCGCAGGTGTAGTCTTACTTTTTTGGCTTCGTGTAGTTTACGGAAATCACCAGTGGCCACGGAAAATCTCGCGACCGTTTCAAGGGTTGATTGTCATCCCTAAAAGAAAAATCTCGTTTACGCGTCAATAACTTCTGGTAATTCGATCCCACAGTCCGAACGATTGTAAATAGCTATTCAAGAGGTTCGAACATGACCAATAGATGTTTAAAAATACTGATTTGTTTTTAAACGTAGATGCGCCTACGAAAACGTTTAATTGAGAAGAAGAAGAGGGAAAAAAAAGGTTTATCAATGTAAGCAATTCGGTAGAGTTTCTTGTGAAAAACGAAAATTCAACTGCAAATATATCGGCAATATGTCTTGCCGATATATTTACGTGGTTCACCGGCTACAATAGCGTAAAAAAGTTTTCCTCATGAAACAAGGTAAAATATAGGGACGATGAAGATAGGGAGCGTTGAACTTTTGATTGAGTCTATATGCGGATCGTTGTTACGTACGAAAGAATTGTTTATGCCGACAGACTCCGTATACTATAAAACATCCTCCTGAGCGACGATCGTACAACTTTACGCGGCTAATCTCCATTAAAACTCGATCTTTTTCATGATTGTATTTCAAAAACAAATCGGTCAATAATAATGTCCTCCGCTGCCGGGGTTTTTTTTTGTGAAAACATATCGACGCACTCATTCGTATTAAAAAAAACGGGGCTAGGCATTTGTGACAGTTGCTTCAGGCGATATGTAAAAAATGGTCAACTTTAATATGAAATATTTCGAGTTGAGAACAGCGTAGCTTTAAATTTCACAGTCTGACATTAAAGTTTTTTTCACCCGCTATAAATTAAAATAAAACTTGTCACAAGCAACGGGAAACTACCCCAACTGCGCTCATTAATCGCCCAATTCTAGCGCAATTCACGATTTTTTCCGCTTGTAAACGATTAATGAAACTTATGGAAACTTCGACGTTGAGCGTTTACCCGATACGTCTACGTATGAAAAGAAATCAGTATTCTTGACAATTCGTCGGCTGGACGCTCCTCAAAATGCTGTCGCCTACTGGCATTTGGCCAACTCCATAAACACAATCATTTGTATCTGAAACAGCCCCATTTTTTTTCGAGGTACCATCTGTGAATTGTGATTTAGAGAACCGCCTATGAATTTTCACTGTCATACTTTTTTTCCCTCTAATTCGCCGAATCCAGTAGAAGTACATTCTATCGCCGAGGACAAATTTCTTGCTAAAAAAGAATGCGTCTTCCGTGGCCATTGAAACGTACCTTGTAAAATATCCGATATTTATATTTTTTAATCGAATTTCCACGATGAAAGTTGCATTATAAATATATTACGCATGGGCGTGTTTGTTGGCGCGTCAAAATCATAAAATCATCTCAAGTATTTTAATACGAGCGCTTTCTACAGAATTCACGAAATAAATAATATATTGTATCCCTAGTCGTAATTGTAATTGCGCATAACGGCGCATCAATCAAAGTGAATAAAGAGAATACGAGAAATAATAACGATAGCTCTCCGAGAAAATCGAATGTCGAGAGCATCTACGCACTGAAATGAAAATACAGTGGGTTATTTACTGTGATAAAAACTTGGCGTATCTGTGCGTACACATATTACGAACTCAATAAAATATATATGTATATATATTTCTTTTTTTTCTCGTTCTTTCGATGGTACATATCAGCGCGACTATATAAACGTTACATCATTATCTCGCTTTAACATGAGTGCTCATCGATCTAATTGGTGTGGGGCATGAATCCATCGACCTCAGCGAGGAAAGCCCATTAACGATATCTCGTCCACTACGTTGCATTTTACAAACGTTTCGTTATAAAATTGTTACTGTACGCGCATGTAAACACGCGCACTCCCCACACATGTATACAATCTAATAACAATGATTATAGATTTTTATGATTACGACAAGAGCATCGCTAATCCACGTTATAGTTGTCATACTCTTCACACGTTGTACAGTGTGTCGCGTGTCGACCAACTTTAAAAAATCATAGACGTTCCGTCGTCCCAATACGCCTCTTTGCGTATCGAGATCGTCGCAGCGACTTCGTCATTCGGGGAAAAACCATTCTTCATAGCTATGCTTTTTTGGAAACAAAAATTAAATAAGAATTTCACAAATGAGATGAGAATTTCACAAATTAAATGAGAATTTCATAAGTAAATAAAGCATTTCATAAAAGAAATGAGAATTTCATGAATGCAATGAGAATGTCATAAATGGAATAAGGATTTCACAAATTAGATGGCAATTACACAAATGAGATGAAAATTTCATAAATTTCACAAACGAAATAAGAATTTCCCGAACGGAATGAGAATTTCATGAGTGAAATCCTAATTTCATGAATGAAATGAGAATTTCATGAATAAAATGAGAGATTCATAAATTATATGAAAATTTCATAAGTAAATAAAGAATTTCATAAATGAAATGAGAATTTCATGAATACAATGAAAACGTCATAAATGGAATAAGAATTTCACAAGTTAGATGAAAATTACACAAATGAGATGAAAATTTCATAACTTTCACAAACAAAATAAGAATTTCACGAACGGAATGAGAATTTCATGAATAAAATGAGAGATTCATAAATTAAATGAGAATTTCATGAATGAAGTGAGAATTTCATGACTGAAATGAGGATTTCATGACTGAAATGACGATTTCATTCATGAACTGAGAATTCCATGAATGAAATGAGAATTTCACAAATGAGATAAGAATTTCATAAATGAAATAAGAATTTCATAAAAGAAATAAGAATTTCATAAATGAAATGAGAAGTTCATTAAATGAGAATTTCATAAAAGAAATGAGAATTTTACAAATGAGATGAGAATTTCACAAATTAAATGCGAATTTCACAAAAGGAATAAGCATTTCATAAATGAAATGAGATTAACATAAATAAAATGAGAATTTCATAAATTACAAGAATTTCACAAATGAAATGAGAATTTCATAAAGTGAATGAGAATTGTATAAATTAAATAAGCATCTCATAGATGAAATAAGAATTTCATAAAAAGTAATGACAATTATTTTCTAGACATAAATGAAGAATGCTTTTTCCAAAATAGTGCACATTTCTTGTCTCTGACTTTTCATTCCCCTTCTCTCTCTTTATTTTACTTTCCCGTCGCTTTCTTTCTCTGGTTCGTAATAAAATTATTGCCAAAACTTCTAGACCACCACGTATTATCGCTAATGATCGAACTATCTCTGGTACATTGCAGTTTTTGCCTCTTCGTATTCCTTGTCTGTACAGTAAAAGCTCTTTCTACAATCTCTACGCTACACTCTATACAATAACATCGCAGCTCTAAATTCCCCACTACCCTCACGATTATATCTAATCGCTTGCTTTTGACATCGAGCGGTATATCGACATTCTCTTGCAACATCTCATATTTAAATGCTATGTTATGACGCGAGGTCGTGAAAAAAAAAACGCTACTGAACTGCAATTATCAGGTAAGGGTAAGTATGATGATCGGTTCTTTTGTTCCTGTAACGATATCCAATGGAAATTTGAGGGAAAATCGTTTATTCTCGTACTGCCGGACAATACATCGCGACACTCGATTCACTAACAGCCCCCGACGATTTATTTCGGATTAAAGATTTTACGAGAAAAGCACTTTTTTGAATCGACCATTAATAATAATCGAAATCCAGTTTGATTTGGAATTCAATCAAAATAATCGCTATCCTGTAATTCAGCTTTACGACAAAATCTTTCAACTCTATGAAAGTTCGATAGAGCGCGATATATCGAACCAAATGAAACGAATATCAGTTTGAATTTTACGAACTGTCAACAGGTAGCACGTCAAATGAAATGAATATCAAATTGTTTATTGGCTACGGAAAATTGGGCTCGAAATTGACGGAAGGGTTGCAAAACCGCACACCGTGTAATGTAATTATTATTATCGCGAGTATCCTCCCCTCGCCGCACTTAATACTAAATCCGGAAATAGTAAGTTCCCCTATTCCTTCTTATTCTCACGCGATTTGCAATACCATGCATTATCGTTCACGATAAATCCTAAAAACGCGTTCTGTTCTCCATTAAGCGGGCTACTACTACAGGCTCGTTTTGCTCCGAGCTTTGCGTCTCGGGCCTTCTGTCTGTTGTTCTTTTTTTCCCTCTTCTCTTTCAATTGTTTTAAAAAAGGGACGCTTCTGTGCCGAATGACGATGGTCCGATCGTAATTATTTCGTCATCTCAAAGAGCATGCATGCATACGCCGTCAGTAATTAACGCGGACTGGACGATCGAACATTCTATCACAACGCACATCGAATACATTATGGTGGGACAAGAAAGCGGTACCCACAAAAGATATGATATTATCGTCGTCCTATACGTGATTATTGCCCTTATTAATAATACGCAGGCGTGTATATATATATATATGTGTGTGTGTGTGTGTGTGTGTATATGTAATATGTATCTACGTGTATAGAGCTCTCTGTGACATTACACAAAAGAGTCTCGTGCGCCCTTGAAATATCTTGAGTCGGTCGGCACAGTACGTGGGAGGGATATATATATAGTAAAAGAGCCAGCAAGTGGCCTTAATTAACTAGCGGCCCTTGAAAGGAGTGGCTTCCCCGAGCCTCGAAACCGTGCTATAAAAAAATTGCCCTTTTTCCCTTTTTTCACCACTCATTCCTATGCATGAAGCATTCTTTGTGAACTTGGCAACTTTTTTTTTTCAAACCCCTCGGTTTTTCCAATAGCGATCTTTCAGTACCACCTCAAAAGATTTTCCGTAATATTTGTTTCAATATGTTTTTTGTTTTGTTTGTTCTGTATGTCTTATTTAGGGGATGATCGTATCTATGGTACATGGTCCGAGTCGATGATTCGTCGTTTTTTTCTTCTTTCAATTGGTGTTTCAAGTGTTTTACGACATTATTTCTACGTCTGAAAGCTTCGGCATTATATTGGTACATGAAGACATTTTTTTTTTTCTGAAACATCGTCTAGGCGATGATTCACGAGAATTCGTCGATGTTTGACTCCGATTGACGATTCGACGATTAATAGGAGTTCAAAAGTTTCAGTCAATAAGTCAGTGAGTTCACAAAAATAGCTTTATCCGGAGTTGCATTTGATACATATTCTTAAGGGATAAATTTATATGCGAAAATATATCGTTTGTGCCTTTTTTACACGCAAAAGAACTTTTCACACGAATGAAAAGCTTTTCTATATTTTGCCGAATTATTATTATAACGGATGTACCGAATAGTTGTTACCTTCGATTTAGCTGAAATTTGGCACAGATCTTTTTGATAATATAAGTCCATTGCCTAAATGGATTTTTGGCGCATCATAATTGTTTTCGAAATATCAAATCTCCAAAATTGATAAATTAACGCGCGTGTATATCCATATCTGTTGTGACGTGCTACTGCTATTCCTACTTCATCGCCACAATGAGACACACTCGTCGCTTCTGTCATATCGTGTGTGTGTTTGTTTGGGCTTGTTTTAGTTTGCACGGATTTTGGATTCGTTGGGTTCGGATTTATTTTGATTTGCGCGGGTTTTTTAGCGTTTGGTCGTGTTAATTTGGGATTGTTTGGGCTTATTTGTTTTTTTTTTAGGTTTTGTAGGGTTTGTTTGGGCTTGGTTGTGTTTCTTTGATTTTTGACGGGCTCGTTTGGGATTGTTTGGGCTTATTTGTGTTTTTTTTTATTTTGTAGGGTTTGTTTGGGCTTGGTTGTGTTTTTTTTGGGTTTTGTAGGGGTCCTTTGGGTTTGGTTGTATTTCTTTGGGTTTTGTAGGGGTCGTTTGGGATTGTTTGGGCTCGTTTGTGTTTTTTTTTTGGGTTTTGCACGGCATGTTTGGGCTTGGTTGTATGCAGTTGGGTTTATTTAGAGTGGATTGGGCTCGGTTGTATTCGTTTGGGTTTGTTTGGGGTGGTTTGTTCGTTACGGTTTCTTTGGGTTTGTTTGGCTTTGTTTGGGTTTTGTAAGGCTTGTTTGGGTACCGTTGTGTTCGTTTGAATTTTGAAGGATTTCGTCGAGCCTTGTTGTTATTGTTTAGGTTTATAGGGTTTGTTTGGGGTTGTTTGGGCTTGGTTAGGTTTGTTTAGAGTTTGTAGGGTTTACTTGTTTGGGTTTAGTTCGGGATTTTTTAGGCTCGGTTGGGTATTGTTTGCATTTTGTGGGTTGGTCGGGTCGATAATGTCGATGAAGTAGCGATAGCAATAGAGTGCTATTATACATATAGATATCCAGGTGCGTTAATTTATCACTTTCAAAATTTGATATTTAAAAAAACGATTGCGATCCGCCTTAAATCCTTTCGGGAAAAGATTCATACTATCAAAAAGAAGGTCTGTGTAAAAATCCACCGAAATCGGAGGTAACAGCTATTCGGAAGTCTATCCATTATTATTGCCCAGTGTTTTTTTTTCTATTCTTTATTCTTTATTCAACGCGTGAGTAAAAAGTTGATAATTCACGCGAACCGTATGTGTTTTTATTGGTCGAAAAAGTTTTATAAGTTCGCATATAAATCTTTATTGCCAGCATATTCGCTCTCGTACGTTTGTCCCACAAGTTGTTCCGGACTTTCTTCATTTTGCCGAGAAGAAAATGCGTCATCATGATTTCTATTCCTACGCGAAGCATTTTATTCGCCATTAGGCCAGGGTCAGGATACGCCGGTGTATACAGGTTTTTTTTTTCGTTCTTTCTCGTTTCGTACCTAAAAAAATCTCTCGTCATTGAATTCGTTCGACCGCCGCATCGAGTCCAAAACTTTTTTTCCCCTTTATTGTCACTTGTCGCGGGTTTGTGAGGGAGGATCGCGCGCGATGAAAAAACAAAGAAAAACAAATCAAAACTACATTGCGATCTACAAAAACTTACACGCTATATTCGTATATACTGCGTCCGGAGACTATACATATACATCGACTATATACACGCTACTCCATCTATATATGTACTTATTCAGTTCGGAGGAATAGATGCATACAGGTATTGGGTAATCATATATTATTATCGGGTCTATATCAAAGGGCCGGGATGAAAAGAAGAAATATTTGTGACGAACTTAGGATAGTTGTTTCAAACGAGCACTGGCCGAACGAGTGGTATACGAGCTTCGCAATATTTTACCTCATAGCCCTCGTTCCATTTGTCATTGAGACTGAAAAAAGGTGATTATATTTTTATAAACCGCAATATTCGAAAATTCGTATTTCTACCTAGAAGATATTTCGAGCATTATTCGATCGATTTCTGCTTTCGATACGATTTGAGTGGAAAATTTTCAAGCCGAAATAAAGCACCGAGCTTTCTGATAGGGCAGGGAGGGGCGTGTTGAGCAGTCGGGTAAGTTGAGAAATCGAAATATCTGGAGACGGTAATCCGGGACGTTTCATTATTTTTGCACCCAAAAGTAAAAAAAAGAACGCGATTGAAAGATTTTCTTCTACCATTTTATGAGAAAAAAGATTTCAAAGTTCATTCCAATTAATGCTAATGCTTTAAAATCTCACTAATTAACAAGCAATTATTGGTTTATTATTGCATTGTACCAAATCATGTTGCATACGTCTGATTTTTTCAAATGAAATTCTTACTTTGCTCAACTTACCTCATGCCCATGCCCAAAATACCCCACTATCGGGGCAGGTTGAGCAAATATGGCCTTAGTCATTTAAGAGCGATTATCTGTGAAACAATAAGGATGACAGGAATTTCGTCTACAGACTTTTTTTCCCCAGATAAATGTCCCATTGACCAAAGTAGGTTTCATTTTTATACGGCAGACTGTTAAGGAATTACAGGGCGATAATTCCAGACTTGCTCAACATGACCCTCCCTATCCTACGTTCGTACCGGAAACGGCAAAAAATGTGAAAGAAAAAAAAAAATATATCGGTGGTTTATCACAATAGCGAGAAGCTAGAATGTAGAATCCAGTACTTTTCTTTCGTCCTGTTGTACGGCCAGTGTACGCCCTAACGATTCTATCGATGTACAAAAGTTTATAAAAAAGGGTGTTTTTCATTCTCCATAACCTAGTGAAACACTCGTTCGACCAGGACGCGCGTGTTGCCCTGACAAACTCGTAAGCGGGACGAGGAGTGCGGACCGAAAACGAAAAAAAAAAAGTGGTAACGAGCATACGAGAATCTTAGCGATCAGCAGCGAGACGCAAGAGGCTGAACAATGGCCAGATTTTCGGTGATCGCTCTTGGCCTCGATCGTCCTGATCGTCATTGATCTTCAATTCCTGCTTAACGAAGGATGCCGTTGCTGCTGCTACTGCCTCCGAGCCTGTCAGCCTTATCTCGCCGATGATTTTTCCTCGTTGTCGTCCTCGTCGTTTTCCTCGTCCACGTCTTAAATTACGACGGAATCACGAGTGGCTCGTGGCAACGACCCCGCTGCTGCTTGTTGTACCCGAGTGCTGATCCTCGGCTTCCATCATCTTCAATTGGCGCACAACTTGAGCGTGTTCCTCGAGTAATCTCGCGAACTCGCCCCTTCGCGTTTCAGCCTCGACCTGCATCTGTTTTATTCTCTCACGGGGACCCGGACTGTCCAGGGGTGTCTGCGACGTTGAGTTTTGCGAACTGCTACTCTCCGTCGATAGGCCGTCGAGGTCCGGTGTCTCGCTCAAAATCGATTGCGAATCCACGTCGTCGACGATCAGGCTGCAATTATAAATCGTGCAGTTGTACATTCTGTTTCTGTTTGCAGGCTTGGAACACGAGTTGCCAAACTAGTTTGGATTTGTTTGGCAAACAATACGACTAATCCTTTTTTGTTTTTGAGGGACGAAACAAGTTTTCACTTTGGAGAAAGAGCCTCGACGTAATTTGGGCTTTGATGAGACACATATCGGATAGAATTGCTTGAATCGTATACACGCCAAAATCCTACCACGAAAGTACTAGTCAGCCACATCGGATGACGAAAATTACCTAAATTTGCGGATGCATCATAAAACATTGAAATAGTAAATGTTTTATCATTTTTCACTAATATTTCGATCATGTTAGTGAGGCTTCGCTATGTTTAGTGTCCTTAAGGTGTTCCATCTGAGCAGAAAAAAATTGTGACCGTATTTTTTTTTTTTTACTTAAATGATGAATAATCATCAGAAGTATGATACACGAGAGGAATTACACGGGATTTTTGTTAACTCATTTTACGAAACGTCTCCGAGTACTCCGAAACGCGAGAAACAGCCTAGGCGTTGAAAGTAGCAATTTGGAGTCGTTTAATCCAGTCATTGTACGAAAAATATACAACGACCTAACAACTAAAGACTTGCTGTCCACATGCCTCTGTGAGTCCACGCAGAATGCAAATGAGAGCTTTAATTCCCAAATTTAATTTAATTTCTAAACCCAAACAGACCCAAATAAAAAATATACACGAGAGCTTTAATTCCGTCGTGTGAACGATAGCTCCTAAATCAGTTTTGAAACATTAACCGCGTATTTCCCGAAGCCACGTTTTTTCAATCGGGAGAATGCATAATTTGGGCAGCTTTCATCCAATCGACTTGACATTTTAACTGTAGATTCATAGATTCTCTAAAGGAGTACACACAATGTTTACGATTTCTCAATTTTCGTTTTTACAAACACATTGAAGCCGATTTTTGGGCGAAAAAAAATGTATTCAAAATTATGGCATTTTGCGAAAAAATCTCATTTTTTCAAAATCGTGTGTACTTGTCTAAGAAAACTATTGTAAATTACGAAAAACACTTTTTCGTTTGTTCTAGGTGTTAAGCCGTAATAATTCTGCGTCCTCCCGCAGAGCGCCTAAAAAAACGCTGTTAGTATAGCTACGACTGAGCCGCCATTTTGTATTTTTTTTCGAATACATCAACACATGCAGAATAAACCCTCGAAACCTTATTTTGATCGCTTCTTTTAGTATTCTCGAGAAAAAAAAAATTCCCAAAAAAGTCTTATTTTTTGGTGAGTCACATAGATGTAACAGCTTAAGGTATTTCTTTCGCGGAAGGCCGTATATAGTGGGCGCATAAGCCAGGGCCCTTTTGAATCATAAGTAGATTATAGCGGCGATAAATAAAAATAAGTTACAATTAATTATTATACCCAAGGATAAACTGAGATGAAAAATTTCGCATAAACTTTGTAGATTTAGACATTTTTACATGTTCTCCGAGAAGTCGCGGTTACGAAAAGTCTTCTGCTAGTCACATTTTTCTACGTTTTATCATTAATATTTTGTTTTTATTTTCGTACTTCGAGTTAAGCAGCGTTCCGCATGGCCAATACTCGGAGCGGTGACCGCTTAGTCCTGAACCGAGTAGCGCATCAACCAGTGAGTGGGAGGCCAATATTTCTGATTCCTGGAGTAAATACGTGTACGTGTACCCTCGGCAAATGTGGTAGGAAGTGATCGGAAAGGGTTCAATTGGGAAGGGTAATACGTAAAAACCCGCAAGTGTATACGTTGGAACACAGGAAATAAAAAAATAAATAGTATATAAATTATCAGCAAGAAATGTGGCCAGCATGTCATCTCCTTAAAGTGTTGCATAAATCAAACGATTTTTAAAGTCGTATTTTTTATTTGTTAAAAGTCTGGTAACTTGGCTTGAATTTTCATCAGTACACTGGGATGTATTTTTATTTAATTGTAGACGAAAATCAGTTAATTGTTAAAATTCGGGTTCTTGAAAGGAATACTTTGATTGGAACGGACAAAAAAGTAGTTACTTATATTGGAGGATGGCATCAATTGTCATAACCTTGAGAACCGCGTTGTCGTTTGAGGCACCGCGATACTTTGTGTTCAAATGTTGCGTCTAATTTGCACCGGTAGGCTTGCCCTTAATCATACTGTGATGAAAAACCGGCAAGAATAATTGCACGATTTTTTTAGGTAGACCCAATTTGGTGTAAGTATATCAATATCTTACAAGGATCTCAGATAATTGATAGGTAAAACAAGATGGAAATGAACTAGTATAGTGGGGGAGAGTGGTCCTGAGTCGGCTCACTAAGCTTTTTGTCCGAAAACAGAAGGTAAATCGGATTTCATAGCGCTGCTAAGTGTTTAGTTGCGTACAGCGATCGCTTGCCTACAATCCAATGTCATTTAGGAAGGTGTAGTGTGGCTTTTGGAGTCGCAATGCAGTGCGGAGTGAAAAAGTACATCTTGATCATTTCTCAAAATAGAGTTTCTGAGTCGGCACCCCCCTGGTCTTGAGCCGGCACTCCATTTTTTTCACTCGAATGCAGGAAAAAGCGCAGATTCTCTAAATTACGACAGGAAATGGACGAATTTGAACCATTTAGAAGAATAAAACATGCATTTTTTGTCCAATTTTATATGGAAATATTTTTCGAGTACAATGTTGAAAATAAAAAAAATATGAATTTTGAATTGAATGAAAAAAAAGTAATTGAAAAAGGGATGATCACTCGCTATCGTCGTCAGATTCGCAGTACGTGGGGCGTACTGAACTCTGTGGCGAACGCGACCGCAAGTGCAATCCACTTGTGGAGGGCTGCGAAGACTGGCGTTCTTGTCGTCGTATTTTATCTTTTGTGTCTTGCGTTTGAAATTGCGTCCTATGACTATAGAGCAAAAAGACCGAAAATTAAAAAAAACAGAAACAATACAAAAAAGCAACAAGATCAAAAAAATTGGTGCCGACTCAGGACCACCTGTTTTATGCCGACTCAAGGCAGTAGTCTGCTTTACAGGCTTCAAAAAATCGATTTTTCGTTTTTGTCTTAAATCTATTCCAAAACTATCCAAGAATATGTGTTCAAAATTTTAGAGGCCAATTCGACATATTTTCGAAGCTAGATCAGTTTTAGTGGCCGAGCGTCGAGCAGGTGCGAATGCTCGGGCAGAACTTTACAGCCCGTTTTCTCGAGTTTTCATTTTCACAAGTTTTGGAAAACGGTGCCGGCGATAGTAAAAACAATATATGTCCGATCGAAAAAAACCAAAGTGATCTAGCTTCAGTATTGAATTATCTTCTATTTGAACTAAAAAAGTTGGACAAAAGTACTATTTAAATTACTTGTTTTGCAACTTAAAGTGAATTTTTTTTTTCAAAAAAGTGAATTTTTTTTTCAAACTTCGAAAAAATTTGGAATTTCGTCATTTCTTCGGTATTTTGTTATTTCATATAGAAAAGGAACTTATAAAAACTAAAAAAAAATTTGGTTCCACTGTTTCAGATGCATCGCACGACCTCCATCACCGGCACCGATTTACGAGTGCACACTCCAGGCGCCCCAGAAAAATCGTTACAACTTTGGCAAATTTCAATAATTTGTAATAATAAAAATTGTTTTTTAAAGCTTGAATATAATATACTATCGTCTCAAAATTTCGTTTACCGCAATCATTTCCTTCCCTTTCAAAAAAATTGTTGAAAAAACGCTTTTTTTTCGGCTCCTAAAGCAGACTACTGCCTCAAGACCACTACGACTTTCTATCCGTTTCACGTGATTACGCACGCGAACAAATCCGAATGGAAAATCGACAAAACCAATCAATTAGAACATTGAATAAAGAAACCAATGCACTCACTCATTTCAAATTTTTGAAATATTTACATATCTGTAGCTGCTTCAGAATGAATGACGAAAATAAAATTATGTCACGAACGAAAAATATAAACGCGCTCACGCTGCGCAGAACAATCTAAGCTGACAATTGTAAGCATAATTTACGTCGGTGTTTACCAACATGTCATACGACAAAATAATTGAGCCGACACGCACTCTGAGGAACACCATGGTGCCGGCTCGACCCGCAGTGCCGACTCAGGACCACTCTCCCCTACTTTCGAACAAAGGAATGCTCAGCAAAGTGTAGATCAGTAGGATTGTTACGTAATCGTCACGGTCCGATTTAAGAATGATGGGATGGTTAATTCGAGTACACTTAATTGTGTTTTCGGTTCACGAACTTTGTGCCGGGGTCAACAAGCAGGCTATAAATTCGGGATGCGACAATTCCACACTATTGTGAATAATCCGCCAACTTTTTTTCATACAAGTACGATTTGGAAAAAGCTTGTTACCATAGTAATAATATTCCTAAAGAGCGCTTTTTGAATATTCTTTTAAATGTGGATACAATATACGTAAAATATAGTTATTTGGGGTTCGTGTTGTATGAGAAAAATAGAAAAATGAATAGGGTCAATGTGGGAACAGTGACAACAGTGGGTACACTGAACTTTTTCTGTTTCTCTGCGAGTCGCTCCCGCACAACTTGGTTGTGAGAAGTGATTTTATATTATTATTGGTGTCAAAAGTTGAAAAACCAGGTGAGTTTTGATATTTTTTGCTTCTTTACCTATCGCAGTTATGATTGAAGTCTATGCATTATGTTTGCTAACCTAACAAAAGTAGAAACTTGTCAGTACCCGTTTAAGAAAAAAAGAAAGGATCGGTACTCAGTGACTCAATGAGAATAACACAAGATAATAATTGGGTCAGTAATAATATGAATATTTTCACGTTGTGATTTAGATAGGTACTGGTACTACCTCCCTATGTAGGTACTCATTGTTGATTAATATTCAATAAATGATTGTGACTGATGCCATAATATGCTGTTTTGTTTAAATTAATTTTTCAGTAGTTCACTGTACAATACTCCCCATTGTATAGAGAAAAACACTCCATTACCTACAAGTGTACAGTGGATCAAGGTAGCTTTCTTTATATTTTGCTTGATGCACTGTGTAATTAGCCATTTTTCACTGTGTACACCCCCAAGTATAAAGTGGATCAAAAACCATTTTTTTAAATGGTTATTATCTCAGTATCTATTGGGTTAGGCCGTTCAGTGTCTTTTAACAAAATGAAGCCATTGAACATACCTCACGTTTAGTCAAGGTTTCGTTCAAATTGTGTGAACGGTTAGGCAGCTGACCCTACCCCGTATCGTTTTTTTTAAACAATTGAACGTGCTGCAAATAAAACGAAAAGTCTACCCTACAAGGTATCCCATTTTAATCTTCCCACTCAAATATTTCTCGATCTATGAGTTTTTTCGAAGAAAAAAAAAGTTTAATGGAACATTTATACTGTTTTCACCGGGTCGATTGTATGAACGTGAGTTTATTCGGCTAAAAGGATCTATAAATCCAAAGTCAAAGTTACCTATACATTTTTCTTCGGCCAAATGTGTAACACGTTGCGATATAAACTCATTGATCTACAATACGTTAGTTTTCCAAAATCATTCAAGCTCACTTATCATTGTTTGAATTCTCCCCACGCTATGAACATCGATGAAATGTTTTTCTTCTCAACTCACGATGGGATCAGCTTGATTTTTCATTCGTATTCGATGGGATGAACTTGAATTTATGTTACTCCTAGAAGCACTGCTTCATTTTATTAGGTTATCAATAGAACTCGCTATTGCGATTAAATTCTTCGCATTTCCTGGAAGCAGCTCTGTCGTAAAACAGCGAGAAAAAAATGCAACAAAAAAGAAACATTCTTCTGCTGTTATTAATCGGCATAACCGGTATCCGGTTATCCGATACCGATCAAGCTGCAGTATTCTCGTTACATCATCGTTTCTTTTGTTTTTTATCAAACATTATTTTCAGCTATCGTACAGCGAAGTTACGTTTGAAAAAGTCGACAATCGAGCCGATATAATATCTGTTATTAATCGGCTTGGAATTATATTGCAAATGCCTGTTGAAGAACTATCCGGATGTAGGATTGACGGTAAAAAATATCGTGGTCGAAAAAACATAATTGAACAAGTATAATCGCACAATGATTTGTCAAGCATGTCTTGAATGTGTTCAATGCCGATAAAATCGTGAAGAAACTGCAATGAATTGCGTTTTCGTTTGTCCTTTTCGACGTGTCCAGTATTCAGCAATGTCGATATACAATTTTCATTCATGGTTTCATTCATCGATCCAATGTCGTTACGGATTTCGAGTTTTCTGGGCCTTCAGCCAATTCTGCTTTGGTATTCACACGGTCACGTGTACGTGTGTCCATAGGCACACAAGAAAATCCGGATATCACAAACCGCGAAATGTTTTTCCTCAGTTTCATTGCGCGGAAAAGTTTTTTTTTTCGCCGTTGCGCTCGCCGGAATGAAGTCAAACATCGAGCAGGAAATGAACCATCTCAATTTCGATCTGAGCGAGACCATTTACATTGAATTCTATCAATCGAGACTGGACAGCGGTAGACTATGTAGTTTGAGACTTTCGTGCTTTGCTAATGCATAATATCCGATATTGATGTTGATCCTGATAAAATCTAGGTCCCATCGACATTGCACGAACTCCACAGCGTACATTTCGACAAAGCCCATGAACTTTTGCGCCAAAAAAAGTTGGCATTCGCTTGATAATTGTTCGAAAGGATATTCTAAGAAAAATGTATTCGTATCAATGATTTAACCCTTCGCGGTCACACGTCTGGCTATAACACGCTGGTCACAGGGGGGTCGCAATGACCCCAGGCATGTTTAAACGATTGCCGCATTGACCGTATCGTTCCGAATGACTCTTAAAATTTCAGGATATTAGTTTGAACATTCTAGACTGTGGCATTCTCGGTATTATATTTTTATCGTATTTTAAAATGGTGGAAAAAATAGTACAGGGTCAATGCGTAAAACAAGCCCTTTTTTTTCTAAAAAAATCATGACTCTTGCAATTTTCAATTTCATTTTCATAAACTTTTAGGGTGATACTCTTGAGATATGATAGTTTAAGGGAAAAAATAGCTCCATAGTGGGCCTTTAAAAAAAGGTATACATTCCTATATCTGAAGCGTCATTTCGGAGTAAACTAAAGAACGATAATTATGAAAAATGTGCGATTTATTATAACAAGTGGCCGCCAACAATTTACAGGAATTTTGGCTTTAAGTTGTGCTTGGGGTCATTTTGACCCCGGGTGACGGCGGAGGGTTAAAAAAAAACACATTTTTTTCCTGTTTCCCGTTAGCTGAGCCAACATGGCATTCATTGTAGAAATCCCAATCAGCAAACAAATACAGTTATACATGAACGATTTTACAGTTGGTTTGGTTTTTTTTGTACAAAAAGTGTTTAAATTTTGATACACAATGAGAAAAAAAGAACGACCAAGCCCCGTCAGGCAATGCCGTAGAATAGACCGAATAGTTCTTGTCGATTATTAATATTTAACGTCCCAGTGGTAATTCCCCGAGGGTTCTCAGCCATTGAATGGTGAATCTACTGTAATCTTTTACTACGCGGGTTGCACGACTATTTTCTCATCGTATCGTAAATTTTATTTACAAGGGTCACTGGGTTATAGATGCCTGCGAGTGTAACAGATAATCGATCCGGTTGGACGCCAGACAATAATGGAGCAGAACTGAACAGTTTCTCTCTTTATCTCTTTCCCTCTTTCTCATCTCTCTTTTTGTCATGCCGTAATGATACGGAGGGAATTTCAGTGTTCAGACAATTAAACGATTGTTCGATCGGTAGTGCTACAATTGTTTGCAATTTGCCTCGTATGATACAAATGTCAAAAGCTCAAAAGTAAAAAAAACGAATAATTCAATAGAAAAAATTCGCCCAAACGCAAGCTCGTACAAAAGTATATAATGAGCAATATAAGAAAAAAAAAATCAAGGTTTCCAACTGCCTCCGCGTATCTTTCGTTCGCCTCAACGTCGAGCAATCGTACACGTGATTTACGTGCTTCGTTCTCCACTGATTTTAATAGCCAACAATTGTCGCTTGCGTCAATGCTACGTCATTGTGTTATACCAGTCTTTTCTCTTCCTCTCTTCATTCAGCAGGAAATAACCTCCCGTTCACATTTTATATTTGTACGTTTGTCTTTTTAAATTTTCTCGTGCTTTTTTTTCTCTCGTTTTCCATGAGCTAAGGAGCTCCGAGCACCCGAGAAAAAAAAAAGTTATATGTATCGTAGAAACGTGCGCGCTCGCGGCGATTGAGCTTCGTTTTTCTTTTGGATTTGATTTATTAGTTGGCTAGTATGAAAACATCGAAAGCTCGACTTTATTATCGCGCACGTGTGCTATATACGGCGAGCACGTGTTTACCGGTGGTCTTCCGAACGTTGGTATTATAGTCATCAAATTTTATAGAGCAGCCCACAAGCGTATGAGATAACGGGACAAAAAAGAGCATTAAAGTCAACTATGAAACGTCGCAGTCAACGATCAAAGTGTACAAAAACCCGTTGCGGCTGTAACTTGTTAAGATTCCCCGAAATATCTCGTCCAATGTGTGTAACACTATTCCGTTTTATAGCCCTGCTCTTATTTCAACAAGCTTTACGGATGAAAAAGACAAGCCGCTTGAATCTGTGAAAATCAATATTATAATATTGACATTCATCAATTTGAAAAATAAAATAAACAATATTATAATATTAATTTTCATTAATTTCGCGATAAATATTTTTACTCGCCATGTATAAAAGTATAATTTTCCGTATTTTTCTCGAAAATTACATTTTTCTCAAAGTTCCAATTGCATCATTGCTACTTATCTTAATTTTTTTTAAAAGATTTATTCACAGAACACGGAGTAGTATCGTGGTCGTTGCTGCGTTGAGTCACAGCGAATGTTACGTGTATTCGCATCAAGTGTATATATCCCGCATTGTATAAAGCAACATTATCCCTCATACTCCATAGTTTATATATGCATATATATATATGTATATACGTATGTAAAAGCATAGAAGAGTACGTATCAACTAACACCCACGCGTAGTTTGTGAGGAGCTGGCATAAAAGAGAGAAAGAGTAACGTGGATCGCCCGAAGGTCGTATCGGAAATGTACCTCCCACGAAAGATTCTGGAAATAACTCTCGTTCACCCCAAAGCATTCCCGTAGGCAGAGTCAGCAACAGAAGCGGCATTAACAGCCCAAATACATACGACGATTACACGATAACACTCGTGTACGCGGACCTACGCACTTGCATACAGATATAGCGAATTTGTTAGATTTAGAAAAGCCAAGCCAATTTTTGGTTATTCCTTTCGATCGTATAAAGCTGGAACGCGATAGACGCTTTAAAAAAATGAGCCTCGTTGAAAGTCATTCGAGATAATGTTTTGGCCGAAACAAATGGATTGCAGGATACACTTTTAGACTTTTTGAGAGTTGAAAGTTTTCTAATGCGCAAATCGAGATCAATAATTTCGTAACTGTGATGTGCCTTACATGAGCCTATATATAAATTGGCCTAAATTGACCAAAAGAAAAACTTTTGTACTACGATTTATACTTGCACTTTCTGATTTTTGATCCCCTTACACTGCATGTGAGAAAATTAGCCGACGTTATTAAAAAATGGGCCAATGAATAACTTTCGTAAAACTCTAATCAATTTTTAACTGTTATACGAAATTTTTGCCATTGGACTTTAAAAACAGGGCAGGAAAAATCCTTTCTTAATATTTCATTAATGTTTTACTTATCAATGCGACGATCGTATCAGTTTTATTGTTATGTCCATTCTGCCTGATTACGAATGAACATGTACGTTGTGTCAACATTTATCGACTGACGCCAAACGACTGACTTTTTTTTCTCCAAAAATGAGGTTTTTTCTCCAAGAAAAGGAAGCGTAAAAGATCGCGTTTGAGGGCAGGATACCGTCCATGACGATGAAAAATTCGATTTTTTTTACATAATTTGCATCCTTAAAGTGTTTAGAACACGTGGGTAAAAGGATATTTTCATATCTAAAATATTTTAGAATTCACAGCCTAAACGTTAAACTTCAACGGTTCCGTGGGTTTGAAAATTTAAAAAAATCCATTTTTTTTAAACTTTATTATCTAATAGTACAACATGTCTAGAATACTCTCCCAAAGTTTTAAGTCAATCGGAGTAAAAGTCTAGGAGAGAGAGCCTTTGGGAATTCCCCCCGTTGGGAAAGACCGACCGGGAGCGACCAGGTATACGCATTTTTCTCAAAACACTATATTTGAAGGCGGTGGACACGATTTCTCAAAAAGTAATGCACCGATCTTATTAAAATTTTGCACACTTCTTCATAATAGCATTGACTAGTGATTGAACGAAGGTTTTTTTTTCGATTACAACTAATTTTACAAGGCTATACGTAGAGTAAATTGTACCAAAAATTGAACTATTTTGCATACAACTCTGCCAAAAATTCAAATTTCAATTTTTTTTTAAATCCTTCGTTCAATCACGAGCTATACTTATCTACTAACAGAAAAAATTTGGTTTTTTAATTTCAGATTAAGCTATCATGAGTTGTCCTGACCACCACGAGGACACTTTTTTTTAGGGGTCTTCGGAAACGAGGTCCCACCGGCTGAATTTCCCAAATTTTTGGATGAAATTTTTTTAAAAATATTTTTGAAACGTTGCTCTTTTATGTGCTTAACATTTCAAATAAAATAATTTATATGTTATATTTAAAAAAATAGAGAAAATATGCTTTTTCTGGCTTCGAAGCCCACGTAACCCGTTAAATGCGTTTTTCTAGAAACAGCATTTTTAGTTTAGTTTAGGATTTAGAAATATTTTTTGTCCGTTGAAGCACCGGGCAAAAAAATTGGGTTTTTTGTTCAAACGGCTGCCATTTTGTTATCCAAGGGTTTTTCAGGAAACAAAAACGATAAGTCCCCCCAAATTAAGTCTAGTTTAATGATTTTTAAACCGTTTTTGTTTCAGATGAACTGGCAAGGCTCCGGAGCGCCCAGGGCAGATCAAAACACGTCATGCGTGGTTTTATTTGACGGGAGCTGGAGCCGCCATTTTGGATGTTTTTTTATAAATAAAATCAAAATTTACTCTCCACTGATGGAAGAATAAAATACGTTGAAACTCATTATCAAAAGTATTTTTTTTATATAAAAAAAAAACCCGAAGTTCGTGCATTTTTCATGCCTCTCGATGGTAACCTCCCCTTCACGGTGAGACGATTGTATTTGTAAAAACGGATCGTGACTGCAGACGTCTCTTTGGCGAAATATGATTCTTTCTTAGCTCATCGGTATAGACGTTGCCAATAATTATTCTGTTACGTACCTAAAGACGCCGTGGATTTCCCTGCCTGATGCCATCGTCACTGCGATGTCCGGTAACGATCCTGAAAATGAAAAAAAAACATATCTTTGAGTGATCTGCATGCACAATGGAAGGATTTTTCTCAATTTTTTTGCCGTGTATGTTGAGACCGACAAACTTCGAAACTTCAAGCACGATGATAGATCGTTGGTAACAATGTATAAGCATGAACGAAAAAAAAAGAATAATGATAGGAGGGTCATGATTTGTTCTTGGATTTCACTCGACAGGCTCTACATTGCACTTGAAAGTTTTCAAGGCCGTCTACTCAGCACGTGTTGTATAAACATCTCTTTCTCGCAAATCTCGAGAGTATTTCCACCGAATGATTTATATCTCACACTATTTGTCCATCGAAGTTTGCGAAAATTGCCAAAAAAAATAGGGCTCGATCGAGTCAGATACGAGTGTAAAAATAAAATGAGCTTTAAAAACGTTAAGATCGTACATCCTAAGAATATAAAGTTTCGATATTAGCGTTATCGATAATAAACTTGTCACTGGAAGAAAAAGAAACAGAAAAGAATTTTCCGAACTTTGCAGGCGAATTTCACAGATTTATAAATCATTTTTATATTCACGCCACAGTATCCGCAGTTTATTTATTTTTTCCTGCTGAATATTGTTTCTTTCCGAGGCGATTTGCACACATTTGTCTATAATATGCCTCAACCAATAAGGGTCGCGAAAAACACATTGTATGCGAACAATATATCGGAATCTTTGTGCAAGGATGTATTCGTGAAACCAGTTACAGGATGACTGTACAGATATTTTTATAGTCCTCCCACGTAAACCCTTAACCGCACGAGCCACCCAGGTGTCACTGCAATTCTAACCAATACTTTGTCGAAGTCTCAAGCCATTTGTTTAACGTGCACTACGACTGTTATGTTTAGGGTAAAAAAGTCGTACGTGCGAAATCTGGCGTTTATCGAGTCGATGGTTTAGATTATAGTGGAACAAAAACGAACATCATAGTCGGATAGACTCTTGACACGGCAAGATACACGTGTGCAAGATGATTGACTGGATTTAAATTAAGTAATTCGGTCAGGGTTTCTCGGGTGGCTTGCAACGATTCTACACTAACGAGTCGATGCTCTGTCAAACGTTCAATGTATATATTCGTCGGTTTGCTTGTGTTGATCTTTCTGTATATATCACGTTTCGAAGCTTTCATGTTTCGTCAGCCAGTTAGCTTAAACAAAAATTCCCAATTCGTTCGAATCAGCCATCAGAGTTGATCTTTAACTCGACTTTATAATTCAACCGTCAGTTAACGGGTTACCCCTAGCTCGTGGCTGGAAAAAGAGGACTTTTCGTGATTTTTTTCTGGGACAACGTGTGCAAATTTTCAATTTTTTTTTGTTATAATAAAGAGAATGGTTTTAAGTATCTTTTACAATTTTTGTATTGGAAAATATTTATAAATGGGGTTGTGGTAGATGCAATGGTTTGTGCAGATCGCTGTGTAAAAAACGTCCGTCGCAGTGACCACTGATGCTCGGCAACAAATCATTCGAAATTAAAAAATCAAACGGATTTAGTTTTTGCATGAAATTATCTAGGGCTTGGATGAAGGATTTAATGAAATATTGATTTTTGAAAAAATGGCCGCAGTCTAAAGGGAAAGTATCGATTTTCGGTGAAAAATGTGCTCTATATGTGTTGATAAAAAAAAAACTATGAATCGAAAAAAAAAAAATTCTTTCGTTCAAGCACTGCTTTTTGATGTATTAACGAAGCTTGTAAAAGTGGAAATTGATCGGTGCAATGATTTTCGAAATATCGTGGTCAACGATCTTGAAAAAGTCTTTTTGAGAAAAAAATAATATGCTTAAAGCTCGCCGGTTTGTGGAACCGATCTATAAACGCCCATAACTCCCTCAACTTCGAACGAAACGACTTGAAATCTTCGAAGAATATTTTTGAAATGTTGTGTTTTGAGAATCCGTCGAAAATCAAAAACCGATATGTACAAAAATTTCAACTAGGCGTTAACCTAATTTAAACTCGAGCTGAATTTCGTTCAGAAACTGCAAGTAAATGCAGCTTAATTCCTGCATGACTTGTCAGTCCTGACTTTGTAAAGAGCGCGGAAGTACGCACTTAAGGGGTTACGTGGGTTTGAAAATGTCAAAAAATCCATTTTTAAAATTTTATTATCTAATAGTACAATATGTCTAGAATATTCTCCCAAAGTTTTACGTCAATCGGAGTACAAGTCTAGGAGAGAGAGCCTTTGGGAATTCCCCCCGTTGGGAAAGACCGGCCGAGAGCGACGCAGGTATACGCATTTTTCTCAAAACGCTATTTTTCAAGTCGGTGGACACGATTTCTCAAAAACGAATGCACCGATCTTATTGAAATTTTGCTCACTTCTTCAAAATAGCATTGACTAGTGATTGAACGAAGGGTTTCTTTTTCGATTACAACTAATTTTACAAGGCTATACGTAGTGTAAATTGTACCAAAAATTGAACTATTTTGCATACAACTCTGCCAAAAATTCAAATTTCAATTTTTTTTTAAAATCCTTCGTTCAATCACGAGCTATACTTATTTACTATAAGAAAAAATTTGGTTTTTTAGTTTCAGATAAAGCTATCATGCGTTATCGTGACCACCACGAGGACACCTTTTTTTGAGGGGTCTCCGGAAACCAGGACTCACCGGCTGAATTTCCCAAATTTTAGGGTGAAATTTTTTAAAAATATTGTTAAAATGTTGCTCTTTTGTGTGCTTAACATTTGGAACAAAATCATTTATATATTATATTTTAAAAAAATAGAGAAAGTATGCTTTTTTTGGCTTCGAAGCCCCTTAACTTTAAATTTGTTCATACTTGAGTTACATGAACTCAAATTCCATTCCTCGTTCTAATCTTATTTAAGGGGTTACACTACCTTGGCAATCGGAAAAATAGGTATAAAGATAAATAAAAAATTGCGACCATCAAATGTATAAAATAATGAAGAAAAAAAAATAATTAAAAAGTGGCGGAGCTATATGGTATTTAGTAGGACCCTCTTTTCAAACTGGTAGACGAAATATCTCGAGATCCACTCAACCGATTTAGATGAAATTCATATCACATATTCTTTATAATGTTATCTACCATGTAGCAGAAGAGTTTTTCGCTTGGATTCAGCGTTCATTTTTTATTGATTTTTAAAACTCAACATTTCGGTAAAAATCAGTGGTTTTTGTTCACACAGCTGTCATTTCAACAGAAGAAAGATTTTAGTTCCCCCTATGCTATTTATTTATTACCTTTCTTTACAAGACATTTTTTTATTTATTTTTCAGACGATGTCTGACAGAAAAAAACTTCACCATCGGCAAGGATTTTCAAAAGAGGGTCCTACTAGACTACTTATATCTCCGCCATTTGTAAATTTCTTTTATTCGTTTTTTTTGCAATTTGTTCATAACATTATAATGTATTTGTAAAAAATAAAAATCATTTTATATATTTAATAGTCACGTAAAAGCCCATTGTATTTTTGTACCTATTTTTTCGAACGCCAAGATGGTGTAACGCCTTAAGGGGAAGGCGCACACGAAACGCCATAAGCGCGAGCGAGAAAACGATTTTGCAAATTCTAAGTGTTCGCCGAGACGAGTGACATTTCGGAAAAAAAAACCTTTCCGCTCTGTCAAAATACGAACAGCGTCTACCTGTTTGTTTGCTCGAAATATATTCTGTTGTCCGAAAGTTCCTTACGGTTATTTCGCTTTTTATTCCATACTTGAAAAACGAAATGAATTCTCGGACAACCCAATGATTCATCCAGGAAAACTTTACTTGACCGTAGAATTTTTACCAACCTTATGGATGATCTTACGTTAAGTGATTCAAAGATAGCTTTAAACTTGGAACGTCTCGAGTTTGAAAGCGAATGTGACCCAACGTTTGATTGTAATTTCACGCTGAGCTACTTGATTATACAACCATAAGTTACGACTATTTGGCTCTGCATACTACGTTTAAATTGTCAGCGCACTATATTTAGAGACAATTCATTCTAAGCGTTATACACGCACGATTCAACAATGCACAAAGCACGAGTCTTCGTTGTCGATCTTTTATAGAATGCCTAAGATTCATCGTTTTCAGACTCGCCTATATATCGACCTATATTTACCACGGGTTAGACTCCGTTCGTTTCAATATCACGCAATATCAAATTCAATATCATGCCATGGCACGTCAAAGCCGAATCACGCACCACTTTGGCAATGGTATGCAAGAGAGAGAGAGAGAGAGAGAGAGACCGAGAGAGAGTGAGGGAGAGAGAGAGGGAGGGAGAGAGGGAGGGAGGGGGAGGGAGGGAGGGAGGGAGGGAGGGAGAGAGAGAGAGAGAGAGAGAGAGAGAGAGAGAGAGAGAGCGAGAGAGAGAGAGAGAGAGAGAGAGAGAGAGAGAGAGAGAGAGAGAGAGAGAGAGAGAGAGAGAGAAGGCTCAAATGATGAATTTATCCAGTGACGAACGCGACGGCAAGAGAAATACAATGTCCTATACATTCATCCGAACACAACACGTCGACTATGAGCAAAACGGAAGGACGTAAATCACGCAAATTTGAAGTTTCAACGTGATGTGAAACATATTCTCTGATTGTCTCTCTCGCACTGCCATCGGCGCTGCGATTGCTATCTCTCTCGCACCCACATGTGGTTCACATTACCTCAATGTGAGACTTCCTTCTTCGCTTCAAACCCACTTCTTAGAACCAACTATTTTTGGATGTCGATGCATTTTTCAAGACAAAAAATGTTTCACGGCCTGTAGACTCGAAGGGCGCGGGGTAACCTGGCGTTTCCGCAAAAACTCAAAGCCCTTTGAAAATGTGGAGAAATTTTTTTGGGGAGTCCCCAGATCTTACCACGTTCCTATAACGGTCTACCAGGGGCGTCCACTTCGGAATCCATTTCCCGATTGACGTTGTTTGAAAATTTGTTGGATTTCTAAAGAAAAATATCTATTCGTAATCCTGCGCAAAAATTTGTTGGAGACTCTCAAGATGCACCCACATCTCTATATGGATTTGTTGAGCACACATATTTGATAATTCTTACCACGATCGAATCGAAAATATGAGAAAAGGCACGAGAAAAAACTCGGCGTGTTGAAACATAACCTGAACGCGTCCTGAGCGTGTACGTGTGTGGTGATATTATGTCAACGTGCAGTAAAATCAATAACAAAAATAATTACAGTGGATCTTCCGTAATGTGAATATCGATGTTTAAGATATATTGGCTTGATGCATAATTATGGAAAGAAATTCCGACAGATGTCGTTCGCAGTTGTTTGAAAATGTGAGATATCGTATATTAAGTGAAAGCTGAAACTTGTGCCGACATTCTAAAAAAGTATCCAACGAGATCCGTGACCACTTACATAAAGATCTTGAAACGACAATGGTGGGGGTACGCACACTTAGTGTCCAAGGTTCATAAATTCCGATTTACGCCGCAAGGTTCGCTCATAATGTCGGGGTGTCATTTGCGACAGAGAAGGAATATAGCAAATCCGTCTGTTTTTCCCGAATGTGGCGCATGCACCGTGGACCCTAATCATATATATTAATCGTAAGTTTGTATAAGCTTGATACGAAAGAAAATTATTTCTCGCAAACGTACTGGGACTGCTTCAGTGCACTACTGGGAATCGCCGCTGGTCGTTTTATATTTTTATTGATTTGTTCCAGTCGTACAGGGTCTTACCCTTTTTTACGAGCCCCTATCTCAACTTCGGTCTGTCACCCATTCCAGTTCGCCCTTCTATATTTTCCTGATTCCACAATTCCCACCTCCCCTCCACAATTTTCCCGTCTACCTTCCATCCCCCACCTTGCGGCCGCAGCCGACTTCCCCCTCTGTATCATATTCATCATGACATTTCTGTCATGGGTATAGGGAAACTGCGGAAAACCTATACCAATACAGCTGGTCATCAAGTTCGCCCCCCAGTCGTGGAACTAGTCTTATTTCGCCGCGAAATGCCGAAGAAAAACATTTCACGACGAAATGTACGCGACTGGGATTCGAACCCGGGACCTCCCGGTCCGCAGGTTTAGTGGCAAGCACGCTAACCACTAGACCATTGCACCGGTTTGGTCGTTTTATATATTGTTCGACGTTTTTTTGGCAGTCTAAAAACGGAACACTTTTCTTTTACGCTTCTATACCCTGTTTTGCACTTGGGTATGGCGCACGTGTTAGGCATCTCGTAAGCTGATCTCTCGGACTATACACGAACACAACGAATTACAAAAAAATGATCACCAAGTACTGTCCGTTCACAGCAACACACGAACACGATTTGGACTATAAAGTTTTGGTTATGTTAGATCATAGCTTATGTTTAACAATCATGGATGCGGCAGGTTGAGGGGCCAGGGGAAGCATACCCGGCGACAGCAGCGCCTTGGACACCAAGCGTGCGTACCCCCACCATTGAAATTCGCATTGGTTTCAAGACCTGTATGTAAGATCGTGTCCGTGACGTATAGGAAGTTTAATTATATTTTTAACGTGGAAGGAAAAAACGTATTTTCAATGCGTTTCGCTTTTTTATTTCCGAAAAGGCAAAAACGCGTCGCGATTTCACAAAAAGATATGCGCCGTGTACGGAGAGAACGCCGTAACCCATGCGGAAATTGAGTTGGGGCTTTGATCGGGCCCATCTTCATTTTCCCTAACTTTATTAAGGCCCTAGTCTGGAAGCCTTACATCGGCCATCAGTGGCCGGTCACACTTTGCTACCAAGGGAAAATATTCCCATTGAAGGCAAAATAACCAGGGTCTTTAAAATTGCCTCAAGGGTACCTCATAAAAATTATTGCAGCCATATTCGTGCGTGCCTTTGTGTGCATTGTGAAAAAGGAATGTGTTATTTCAATACATTTGAGGCTTAGAATTCTGTCGCATATTTTGACACGTTTGATCCCGCGTTATTCCAATGAACGCACGGCATGCGTGTTGGTTCAAGGCATCACAGCTCGTTTACTAAACGCATAGTTTAATTATTATATTTAACCGATCTCTATAATTATTATGCCACAAATTCTTTAGTCAAGCAATTCATACTGATTTGCCCCTATAATAGCAAAGTCTAGTAGTATTGGGGAAATCGCTATTAGGGAATCTACAACTACATCCCTTAAAGGCCTTTACGTGGTCTCTGTACTTAGACCATAGTTTTAGTCAACCTATCTACCCTACCATTCCCTAATAGCGGCCGGGTCCGGCCCTTTTACGGAAAACCTTACCATGGAATCCACAAATAATCCATTGACGGCTCCGAATTGTATTAGGTATACCCTGCCAATTTTCCGCGCGGGAAGCGAACGTGTGTGTCGGAAGTAGTTTGCGAATTTTCGTTGTAGCGATTTTGATCTCTAAGATGCTCCTCGCTCCGGTTGGCCAGTCACTACTGATGTCGACAAAATCAAGGATTTAATTTACATTTGACGACTACAGAGATCGGACTCATTATTGACTAATGAACTGTTTCGAGACACTTACGGAAGCTTGGGAATGTAAATAAGCTTGATGTTTGGGTACCGCACGAACTGAGCGTAAAGAATTTAATGAATCAAATTTGAGCTTGCGATTTGCTGCCCAAACGCCATCAAAACGAGCAATTTTTAAGGCGAATCATTCCTGGCGATGAAAAGTGTATTGTCTATAATTCAGTCCGAGCAGTCTCAGGGAGGCTGCTCGGACGGTCAAAAAGGCTGGATTACACCCGAAGAAAGTCATGCCCTGTATCTGGTGGGTTGGAAAGAAATAATCTATTATGAACTGCTGCCACCCAACAAAACGATTTATAACGATCAAGGACTGCTCACAACTGACCAAATAAAAAGCGAGCAATCGATCAGAAGCGGGCCAAATTGGCAAACAGAAAGGACGTAGTGTTCTACCAGAACAACGCTAGACCATACGTTTCTCTGTTGACCCGGCAAAAGTTATTGCAACTTGGGCGGGATGTTTTGTACTCCCACCACATAGTCCGGACCTTGCACCTTCAGACTATCACTTGCTCCGGACGCTACAGAACAGTTTGAATAATAAAACCTTCAGTTCTCTGGACGTCCTCAAAAACCACTTGGATGACTTATTTACCCAAATATCTCAGGACTTCTATGAAAGAGGGATAATGAAGCTCGTGGAATGTTGTCAGAAAGTCATTGAACAGTGTGGAGGATATTTAGTTGATTGAAATCCCTTTTTTTGGTAAATATTTTGCGTTTGAAATTTATTTGATTTTCGCTATGGAATTATGCATAGACCCAGTAATTCCTCAAGGGATTAATACGATTTTAAGATGAGATACATACGTTCTTTTTTAATCCCCTCATATTGTATATCAAAATATTTCGATTGGCAAATTCAACGTAACAATGCAAAATCCTTTAGGATTCAAATTGGATTCGTAGATTGGATTCCAATGGGGAATCCCGATTCAAATCCAATGTACGAGCGTAACGTTCTAGTATAGGGATCCAATGCGATGACCCATTCCATCCATATCAGGAAGTAGGGACAAATATGGGAACCCAATTGGATCGTACGATAATTTCTACACGGGTAGTTGATAACGGGTTTTATCACCGACTGAGCAAGTGTCACCCTCGCTTAAGGGCTAACACCACTGTACATTTAAAACAAAATCGATTTTTTTTCTTAAAAGATGCTTTGAACCTTCTAGAAAATGAAGCAAAAAGTTTTTTCCCTGAAAGAATTTTTTTTCATCAAAACTTCGACCTTTCCCCCTAGCGCGTAGGTCATATGTATAACACATTTCAAAACGTGAAACGCGTTTTTCTTGAAACATGATTTTTCAAAACGGCACGCAGCATAACTCAAACAATTTTGATTTTTTTCGTTTGAATTTTTAACTATATCTTTGTAACGACATTTCGAAGAAAAATCGGTAGGGGATTTTCGATAAGTTAATTTAAACATTTTTTATTAACAAAAGATAGCCCTTTTTTTTGTCGAAAATTGAAAGTTTTCATTCAAATACTCGCCAATCTAACAAAAATCAATATTTTTAAAATTCCCTACGTATTTCTCTAGCTATGAATATCAAGATTAAGTGATTTTTTTTCCAGAATCAAATTTACACCCGTTACGCTGCGTGCCGCAGAGCGCCGCAAATTCAACTCGCCTCGGGAGAATGACTCCGGTGTCGCCATTTTTAAATATTTTTCTTAAAAAATTTTGTTTTGCATACCTAAATATATGCTTAATAACCTCCTCGAATATTATTATTGTATAACCTTTTTTTCCGTCCGAAAAAAATTGTAAAAAAACGCTTTTTTTAAGCCATTACGGTGGTGTTAGGCCTTAAGCTGATTTGAAAGGGATATGGATGCGAAAAACAGGTAGCAGTAACGGCGCCGACGGCAGTGCGAGAGAGAAAGACACAGAATATGTTTTACCTTCATTCGTGCACGTCTATCATCTTGCGTTTTTCGTATTTTTTAAGTATTACCCTTGTGCAGCTGTAATAAGTCTTTGCAGCGTGAGCTCTCGAATTTACTAAAGTTGCTGAGTAGATCGAAAATCGTACAATACAAATTCGTCGTCATCGAGATTCTGTCACACCTCTCTCTCTCTCTCTTTCTTTGTCTGTCTGTTTCTCTCTCTCTCTCTCTCTCTCTCTCTCTCTCTCTCTCTCTCTCTTTGTCTGTCTGTTTCTCTCTCTCTCTCTCTCTCTCTCTCTCTCTCTCTCTCTCTCTCTCTCTCTCTCTCTTTCGATTTGTTTTTCAGCACGAAATGTCAGCGACTCTTGCGCCCCGAGCTTTCTCTACCGCCCAAAGGTACTTATATATTCTCGGCAAAATAATCGATCAGCATTCGTCCGAGGTCGTCTTTAGAGCTTCACCGCAACGGAAAATTCTCTTCCTCCTTTCTTCGACGACGAGATCGCACCTAATAGGTATTCCCGGAGCAAATGTAATATTCAAAATTGTCACGTTTCCGCATGCGACATTGACATTGACATTGACATTATACCCTGATCAATTGGTCCACACGTGCGCACATACGAATTTACATATGCACATAGGGTATCGCGTTTGAAACTTTCCATTCGAATACACTGCTCTAAAGATTTAAAGGATCGAACATTTTTTTGTTGGTTTTTAAGTCATTTCTTCATAGCCATTTCGTTGCGGAAAATTGTGAGACAGAGATTTAGAAAAACAGCAATTTTAACCCCGAAGTTCTCTAGTTCTGAAATCGCATTCGAGAAAGTTCGCCAGCATTTTTTTCGTAACGTTACCCTTTGACAAAGAACCGAGAACGTATTTGCCAGTTTTTTTCTTTATGCTTGGAAAGGTCCATCTACGTGTTATTTTATTTTTTAAGAATCACGTCCTTTTAAAATTTGTACATTTCTTGTGAATTTGTTTTTTTTTGTGTTTTCTCTGTAAGATGCTTTTATCGAATTTTCTCAGAATATTTTGCTGTTGACACATCAGTTTAAAAAAAGTGTTAAAAATCGACATGTTCCATTTACTTGGGTGTCATCTACTGAAAATTGATTATCTCTTAACTCTCTACGTTTGTTTGAAAGTTAAAAGTACTCTTACGTCATTGTGGTACCTTAAAATCCAGAGATTAAAAATTCAAATTCCAAAGATTTTCTTTCCATATTCTCTAAGGGTTCGATCTGCCATAAGGTATGAAATATATTAAGTCGCCTCTTTTCACTTACAGTAATGACTCAGAAATTCTAAAAAATTTCATAGTTGAACGGGCTCATTTAAATGCTTTCTACGATGAATATCGAAAAAAGTTTTTCTTCCGTAATCCGTAAGATAACCTTAGATTCACGTTACACAAAAAAAACGATCGTTTATATTATCACTGAATGAAAAAGGAAGCAGCAAGAAGCAATGCTCAAAAAATAATTCCTGTGGTGTTATTCATCAGTGTAACAAGTATCATTAGCACAATAAGTATCTGATGTCGACCATGCTGCAAGGCTGTGATTAAGGCTTTGTATCTTCTGCGTCGAACATTATTTCTTGTTATTTCGCGATGAAAACATTGCTTTAAAAATTGGAATAATAAATAAACTATAAATAAGATCTCCCACCGTTCGGCTTAGAAACATAGAGAATTCCTAAAAGTGCAGAATGCAAATGAAGTAGCTTCTGCATGTCTAACAATAAGCTGACGATCGGTCGATTGAATACAGAAGTAGAAATTGGCGTTCTAATATCCAAGTCTAAGGTCATACGGACACGTGCAGAAGAAAAACATTTTTTCGATAATTGTAGCGCAAGGAGATTCAAGACTTCAATGATATCAGATTATCTTGGAAACCCAACAAATTTTATATTAACGAATTCGAAATCGAGAATTACATGTAGCTTATGCGGAAGGTATAGTTGACTTTATTTTAAAAAAAAAGAGACAATTGTGCACAATCAGATGTTCCTTTTAAGAGTGAAAATGTAACCTACAACTTTTTTTTCGAATGAAATACTCCGTAAAATGTCTACGTAGAAGGATTAAAATGAAATAGCCGATGTATGTGTATATAAAAGATATTATTAAGCAAAGTATAAAACACTTTTTGGTGGACACGGTCAGTGGGACATTGAAATTTCCGGTTAAATTCTTTTACCCTGCGCATTATTATGGAAACTTGTATTTTAAAAAAATACTATTCGTTCCGGATGTGCGATTAAATTTATATCCTGTTCAAAGTGGCGCATCGGAGCGGAATATTTTTCACGCTTACAAGCCACAGACCAGGCTAACAACGCCTTTTTTGTTTGAAAGTAGCGTGAAGAAATAAAAATGATAGATTTATTCAAGGGTGAGCGAAACTTGCGAGTGAGTAGCAGGATCCAAAAATACGATCTCTTTTCTCAAGTTTGAAGCTTAATACGTGTCAGATGGAAATAAATTGTACATAACGTGATTCGTTCGTGGAAAACACCCTCGACGGAAAAGCTTTAGACGCATATTGAAAAATGTATTTCGTACGCATGAGGCATTCCACCGGAAGTCCGACCTCTTCTGATTCTTCACCATCTGTGATTCTGTAATTTTTCTCGCGTATCCCCGAGAATTCGGATAGGAAAAGAAAACGTAATCAAGTATTCGGAATTCTAAACAACGGAATAGAGCGACCGGAAACTGCAATGAAGATTTCTACGATTCAATAATGATCGTTCAACGGATCGAGAATAATATATAAATATGACGTTCAACCATAGCAGATATCGTGAATTTTTCCGTGCATGTTAGAATAATTTTGACCCGTTGTGTATAAATGTAAATAAACTATCACTGCTTATGCTCGTTCCTTCGTCTCCCTCGCTCTCTTTCTCCTCCCCTATCGTCGTTACTATAGCAGCGTTACATAACAGCTGCACCGGTCTTTTCCCTATGCAAATTGCACGTACTCTGTTCCTTTCGACAAAGCCCCTTCCCCTCTACCGCCATTGTATATGAAAAATCGATCGGTCGCCATATTGGCCGATGTTCACATTCCTTGACTACCCGGTGAAGATGTATCCGGCACTTCATAAGTGCATATTCTTTCCGATTAAATGTCACACGAGCAGAATAATAATAACAATAAACGCGAGCCATATTCGCGTTAAATGTTCTAGTTAGAATGCCAACATTATCGTCATACCTGATATACACGTGCGACCGGCCGGCATCTGACGCGTCTCTCCCGTCTGCATTGGTCTTGTTCGATCGACTATTTAACGATTAGATAGCTGGACGTTAAAAGCGCCGTTGGCGATCACGCTTCGAAAATGTTTTTCTTATTATTCCACTTTTTTATCACCGATAATATTGAATTCACGTTCAGTATGTAAACAAAGTTTCGGTTGATTGACCTGTTGGAAAAAAAAATTGTCGGATAGAGACTATATTCAGTCTAGCTCTTATCGATCTGTCTGTATGTCTCCGTGTCTCTCTCTCTCTCTCTCTCGGTCTATGTCTCTGGACTCTCTCCTATCATTTCGTTGTTCAACTTCGACAAAATAAGTCGAAAGTTTGTTTTCATCTCTCACGGGTAGTTGTTATTCGTATTTTCATTCGCTTCTATTGTAAATTATTGTCTATCACAGTTTCTCTGTTTACAGGAATATATGAGTGCCAATCAGGTCGTAATGTTTACACTGAATATTCCCGTCATATCGCTTCAATGTTGCCGGGCAGAATTTATTTTGGATAAAACAAAGTATGCTCGTATCGATTGATAAATAGTATTTTGCGATACTGCGTGGATAAATGTCAGCGCTAATCTGTATTAGCTGGTCGGGGCACAAAATAAACACGTATGAAGCGTATGCAAACGATGTTATAGTGGATGGAAATTTATAGCAAAGGAAACTTTGAGCAGCGAGATTAGGCGCGGATATCACAGTAGTTGAATCATGCAAAAGTTTGAAATTAATCGCGAAAGAACAAAAATCTACGGATATTTGTGGAAAATGGCTCCATGCGAATGGAAGAAAGAGAAGGAGAGAGAGAGAAAGAGAGAGTGACGGACAAAGAAGATGTGTCAGAGCAATATCACAAATAACACTCATGTTTCCAAAACTTATTTATCGGAAATAAGTTCTGTAAACTTTTAAAAATGTGTAATGCACTTATTATTTAGTCTTGTTCGAAATATAGTGAATTTGTAATCATGTTTCGTGCAAATTTTTCAACCAACGTACTTACAACCCACGTACATTTGAATATTTGAAATAATTACGGTAAATATTTTACATCAGAATCATTTAGGACCGTTTTTTTTTCGAGGATCGAAATATTCACAAAAATCCATAACAGCATCTAAAGTTTATTTTGACATGGGTTCACGTACCCTCCAATATTTTTTATAAATATGCTTGAAAACATTTACGATGTATTTCCCATTCAACATAATTCGGCTCAGAACAAACAGATCGTTGATTGGAGCAAAGAGCATTGCTCAATATCTCCTTCAATGAATGGCAATCTAATAGCGATCAGTCACTTTCCCAGCAATTAGAAAACTCACTTTCCCAGCAATTATAATATGATCCAACAAATTTCTTCATGTACGAATACGTATTTTATTTATTTATACATTGACTGGATGTTCTAGTTTGTTTCAAAGCGAAGGATCGCTGAGATGGGGCTGTTCCATTTATCAATTTGCATCATCAGTGCAGTAAACATTTAATCCGTAGGCCCGAAAACAATATTCCGACGAGTTAGAAATGATCGCCGAATGTATCCAGAGCAATGTCGGCTCACCTTTAACCATTTGTTTCAATGATTCGAAAGAGTCACGAGATTGTTTGGCTCGGTTACTTCCCAATTGGATTCCTTCGTTGTTATCGAACGACACCGCTCTTCTTATTAATAACACCGCTCGGAGATTTCAATCGAGATTCCGATATCATTAATTATTCGCAATGGAAAAAAAAACAATTCTGCTGCGATTATCATAGAATTTACTGACGTTTTCTCGAATTTATCAAATTGACACACGAATTCCGTAGTGGCAATGGAAGGAAAAAAACGTATGATTGGTTACAGAGTGGTGGTAGTGAAGTAGCAACAGCAGCAGCGATACTACCTAGCACGGCGAGAGTCTCGCACAGACTGATAGGCACGTAACGGGGGCGTTGAGCGCGAGGCGCTTTTTCCTTCGGTAGAGCGTACATATCAGACTTGGGGTACCGACAACGCGTGCTTCAAAGCTCGCGTACACTACGCGCTCTTCTATCTTTTTCTCTATTTTTTTTTACACTTTTTTTTCGACTCTTTCTTTATTGCATGCTTGGGCTCCTAGCGACAGTGCACGTCATAGAGCAGTAAAAAGGATCTCGGTGATATACGCAACGAGGAATTTCATTTTCGTCTTCTTACAATGCACAATTTCCTGTCCTTTGATTATACACTCGTACTCAAGAAAAATTTACGATTTAAAGTGATTTCGGAGGATTGAAGATTTTTTTATTATGATTGTTACATCTAGGTGGAAATATTTCGTGCTTATTTCTATATCTGATCAAAATTACGTCTGGTCGAAGCTCTTTGATTTATCTTCATACCACTCCGCAAAGTTACAACATTCCGAGAGCTCTTATTAATTTGATCAATCTCACATTAATTTAATCGCCAGTGAGTTGTGTTTTTTTTAGCATTGCCTGTCTACGAGAAATTGGAACAATCGAACAAAGTGACTATAATAAATTCTACTTCCTGTTGGTTTGGAAAGGTTGCGTGAGGACTTATTATTTTACTTTTAATTTTTCATGAGAAAGGTCAGTGTTTCAGTACGACGAGAGGGGCCTCGTTATATCTGCTCACCCTCTCCCTCTCTTTCTTTTCCCCTTCGGTGTAAAATATATCGTATTTATATCCGCAAAGTCCACATATTATTCTTGTATCGAACTAAAAGCAACTCGTATACTCAGCAGAGCTATCAAAATATCGGGTATATTTTCACAAGCTCGAACCAGACGTATAAATACAGAATTTTCGAGGGAGACAAATACTGAAACTAAGCACAATAATCGAACCGTTATAGGTGAATCGGAATGGGACAATAATTGAAGAACTGGAGAAATTACTGTCATATTTATTACTAGATAACTGTCTCTTTTATTATCTGATTGTTTTACTAACTCAAAGTGACAGTTGTGGACGCGTGGTAGCCAATGCGCGGTTGCAGTGATCGCTAGCGTGATGAAGTAGCTTTGGGCCAATAGGTGGATAGGTGACCGCTCAACGAGGTACTCGCTTGCACGTCGACTTACCGGAGTTTTCGATGGTAACAGAATTGAAACTGGGCAAAAAATAACCGCAGATATTCGTCCAAGGTTTCTGAAGTTTCCCTGTGCCCTCGTGCACGCGCGATGGAGTCGTGCAGGCCGGAGTGACTGTGAACAACACTCCAGGCGGTCTTCAAGCAACTGTAAATAGTAAAGCGTCGAGGGTCGGTTTAAGAGTGAAAGCGAGAGGATCGCGAAAGCTCGCAAGGGATTCTCAAGGGATAACACCACTCTAGGATTTTAGAAAAATCGTTTTTATTTTGGCTTAAAAAATACTTTGGGGTCATAATAACAATATGCAATTGGTCCTGTAGCAATTTCTTTTTTTCAAAGGTTCAGTTATCGATTTTCAACTTTAAACTCGTACAGTACATCGTACGACTTTAACAACTTTAAACGCGTTTTTCTCGAAACCATTTTTTTCAAACTGGGCGGACGGATTACTCGAACACCTTTGCATGGATCGATTTGAAATTTTGATAGTAGCTTTACAATTACATTCTCTATGGGAGTACGAAGCGGTTTTTTGATTAAATGTAAACCTTTTTTTTATAAACAATTTACTGCTTATTTTTTGGGCAAAAAATCGATTTATTTCTTTCGTCACTTTTTCAAAATTTGATGAAAAAAAGCTCTACGTAGTCCCGTAGCTAATAATATATATATTATAATTTTTTTCGGTTTTTGTTCCCGGTCTAATACTTTACGAGAAAACCGTCCTCCCGTGAAGCTTTAATATGTGTTAAATAAACCCTCTCAAAAGAAATCTTATTCTCTTTTTCATACTTCCAAAATAAATTGTCAAAGTTAGGCCTTATTTTCTGCCGCTAGAGTGGTGTTATCCCTTAAGACGTTAGAAATAATCTGAATGGATAATATTATTGCTCGTTACTTTATGTTGTTATACTACAAAGAAGCTAATCGTTATTAAAATTAAGCCGAAATGACACACGATTTCTTCGGTAAAGAAAATCATCAAATGTTTTTGGAATCTTTTCTGAAAATCGGCTGGAACGAATGATTTGAAAGGTTCACAGATGTCGTCGAATTGCTAGAGGGAGGAGCTACATCTTCCCGATTCTCGTGATTTTTAAAGAATATTGACAGATTCGATGGCCGCGAAAAACTGTATAGAAAATAAGTTCGAAAATTCTCTTTTGGTTGAGCTAATCGCAAATTGAAGATAAGTAGCTCCTAGCAATTCTAAATAATTTGCTGATAATTGTGACAAAACGCGCGTGTGTTTCTGACTCATACTGATTGCACAACAAGAGGCCAGCCTCGGAATTTCTCAACGTTTGCCAGCTCGTTTTAAAAAGTCCGAATTATGGAAATTAATGTTATAACTAACCGGTGCAATGATCTAGTGGTTAGCGTGCTTGCCTCTAAATCTGCGGACCGGGAGGTCCCGGGTTCGAATCCTAGTCGCGTACATTTCGTCGTGAAATGTTTTTCTTCGGCATTTCGCGGCGAAATAAGACTAGTTCCACGACTGGGGGGCGAACTTGATGACCGGCTGTATTGGTATAGGTTTTCCGCAGTTTCCCTATACCCATGACAGAAATGTCATGATGAATATGATACAGAGGGGGAAGTCGGCTGCGGCCGCAAGGAGGGGGGGAAAAGGTGAAGAAAAAGGAGTGTGGAAAAGGAGGAAAGTAACAGTCACAGTGGAGGAAAAAATAGGTAACAAACGCGAACAGCGTGTACCTTAGGAAAAAACATTCAAATAAAAATAATGTTATAACTATATTTTTTAAATTTAGGATCATGACTATAAACGTTGCAGTTTGTCCTTAAAAAAAAACTATTTATCGTCTTACCGACGACGTACAAAAACTTTATGGTTGATCTGAACCCGCTTTGCATTTGTTTCAAAGCCTCTACAAGTCTAGTTTTAGAGGCTTTGAAACTTTTGGCTAGAAAAATGATTTTCAGCTTGTGCATACCTACAAAGTTGGTGCAAACTTTTGAAAATTTTCGCCGGTAATTATATTTGAAAATAAAAATAAAGGCTATCCCGAGGCATAAAAAAATGCGTAAATAATGATTTGAAGACTAGAGGGCTCAAGCTTGGGAACTTTTTAAAAACTATTTTACAGATAGATGTTCATGGAGATGTAGCCATTTGAAAATGACTAAAAATTATGAAAATTTTAGTGATCCTCTAATTTTGAGCATCTATGTACAATTGTTTAAGGAGGGAAAACCCTTTACAATGTTCAAAAAATCGATATTTTTTAAAATATTTCGAAAGTATAATATATTGAGAGTATACTGGAAAATCGAAAAATTGAAATATGAAATATTTACGAAGTTATAGCACATAGTCGAGAGCGCGCCGGGACCGCATGCTGTGAACTAGGGAAACTTTAAATGCGATTATCTCGAAACTGCATTTTCAAAAACTACTCATTTTATAGCTGAAAAAGTTATTGATGGATCTGGCTGAAATTTTGGGAGGTTTCTCACTATAAAATTATCGGAAGGATATACCTAAAGTTTTAAGGTTATCGCGTAAATAAATTACTTTTTGGGGGTAAAAATTGTCGAGAAAATGGTCAAAAAGATAAAAATTTGATTAAAAAGTCTAGATAATTTTTTATTTTATACTTTTTTATAACTTATAGATATATCCTTCCACTACACATGTCAATAATCGAAAAATATTATCGATTTCTGTTTCAGATCAATAAAAAAATCAGACAAATAGATCACTTTATTTATTTATTTAAAAAAATAAACATATTTATTTATTTATAAAAAAAATGTTAACACTTGAAAGTTGTAATAAGATAATGTCAAAAATGTTTAATGATGCGATTATATCACCTTTAAAAAAAATGCATACGAGGTATAGATTTATTCTGTAGATGCTAAGTTTTCATAAAATATACAATTAAAGGGCAAAACTATGCATGTTGATACTGTTATTACGTGAAAAAGAAAAACTGTTGTGTTACTACTAACTTGAAAAAGTATAAGATTATTGATGATCATTATGAAAGAGTCGTAATCTTTTATTAGATTAAAAACATTCGAAAGATTTACAATATTAAAAAGATTCGTAAACTTTTGTCAAACATTGCGGGCTCCATATTGAATATATATGGTTTTCGATGGGCAAGATAGGTATTTTTTTTCTAAATGTTTACAAAGGTTTAGTTTACGTTAATCAATTGTTAGAAATGGTTTATCTCGGTGCTAAATAGCCAAAAAAATTACGTCACCCGTCGCGTGAACGTCTTGCCTATCTAACCACACGTAAAATTACATATATTAACCCTTCGACTGCACACTTCCGCCACGAACCTCTGGCTGCATGTGGGGTCGATTGGACCCCAGACCCCAGGTAAATATGCATTTTTTTTGTCGAGACGTTTTTTGTAATCAATGATATTTATTTTACGGCTCAAAATTTATTTTTTAAGACAAACAAAAATTAAGTGCCCAAATATTCATTCAAAGTGGGAGATGCATTGAAAAATACGTACTTGCATGAAAAAGAAATGGAGTCAAAACGACTCAGTGTGAAGTCGAAGGGTTAAACTGTTTTTCAGCTCTGGTGTTTTGTGGTGAAATTTTTTTTTTTAACTCGTGAAGTCTTAGAATAGTTCAGACAATAACATGAATATTTTTTTTTAATCTTGGATTGTGGGTAACACCTCTTCCAACCTCTTTGAAAGTAAAACATTTTTGCGTGAGAAAAACATGACCTACGACTGTATAATAGAGAGTCATTATCTGTCTCTTTGAAAATTACTACAGAATGCAAACAACAGAAAAACATATTTTCCTACACGTATATTACTTAAGACCCAAGAGAATTACGAGCCGAGAAGAACGACGGATTTAAAAATATCCTCGAACTTACGTAGGATCTTTTCCCCAACTTTATTATAGCCCGACATGATGTTCATCTCGATCGTCATCGCCCTGTACACGTGCACGTTTCATTATCATTCGAGAGACGCGCATGTTCGAGGCAAGGTGGCTTCCCCTTATCGCCTTCCGGAAAATATTCACGTGCTATCTATACAGATGTATGGCCGTCACGTATTAAGTCGTGTATTCGAGTCGAGTCGGTGCCTCCCTCGAAGTTATAAATCATCGAAAAAACCAAAGAAAAATGAGAGGAAAAACCCCACGGAAGAGGAGAAAAAAATAAAAGCGTCGGGTCTCGAAGGCTCGGGGCAAGTCCTCGTGCGTCAGAGCGCTCGGGCGAGAGTTTCTGGGTGACGACAACCCGATAGGATTTTCCGTCTTTTCTCTCTTGGACCTTCCCCTAAGTTCTCTATATGTTTTTCGATTTATAAATCCAAACGATTATTATTGAAAAATAAAAAACCTACTATCTACTTTTTGACTTGCTTTGTTACAGCACTACCATCTCGTTGATTAAAACTAATTACATTTCTTCGGACTCTGTAATTAAGAGAACACATTTAGTGAAACGAAGATTTTCCCCTTGGCATATCGCAAGTCAACCTCCGTGTTTGAATTTTAACCTCAGATATCTCGAAAAAAGTGTTCTGCGATTGTCAAATAAATGAACAGGAAACGTATATTAGGATAACACCGATATGTAATATTTTCCGCACTTTTTTGAAGCCGCCCTTGCAAGGTTCTTCTAAAGCGGTGACGGCAATCAAAGTGCCAAGTCAAAATTTCAAACGTTTTTTCCATTATCAACCCTCAACGATTTTTTTTTTTAACCAACAGTTAATTTATTTCTCCGTCATCAGATAAATAGATTTAAAAACACCTCCTCATTTTGTAAGAGACATGATCGCCTCGAGACTTCGGGAAGCGAAGAAGCAGAGATCGCTTTTGTATATGGACCCGATCGATCGGGATATCGAGCATTGAAACAACCAGCGACAGTCTCGGTACAGATAAACAAAAAATAATGAGAGGAAATAATGAAGCTTTTCGAGATTGGGTGGCACGAGGTGGGTGACAACCGCGTACGATGTGAGAGAAGATTCCCTTTGTTAGGCCACTCGTAAGATTCGCAAAACGAGATACCGACGGCGTGTGCGTCAATGCTGATATCGCGTGGCGGTGTATCTTATCGATCTGTCGAGTCGTCGTTCTCCTCCTCCTTCACCTCGTTTTCTCCTCCACCTCGTCGTCGAGTTCGTCGTCTCCGTCCTCGATGCTATATAAGCATAGAGCATACCAGCCGCTGCAGCGTGATAATCCGAGGGAGGCGCAGCTCCCGCAAATCCTTTCTCTCCTCCAACTTCGCACCCGTCTCGTCGCGAGAGTGAGACCCCAAAAAAAATGTCCCGTTAGACCAGGATATTTTGCTGGAGCTCTCATTGGTGAAAATGCAACGAGATAGCGACGTGAACATTATCCGAGAATGGAAATCGTAGCGTGAGATTAATCATGAAAAACTTATGACGACTGAGTTTATACGTGTTGTTATCATCTTGGTAATTTTAGCATTGAAAATGCTTTTAAAGATGTATATGGGGGATCTGATTTAGCGAGATGTCACACGAAACTAACGCTACCCCCACTCCACTACCGCTGTGTTGGGGGTGGGGGGAGGATGGGGGGAGACATGCTAATGCTATCTGAACGTTTTAATTAAATTTAAATATTGAGAAATTTTTGTTGTTGGACAGTTGAAACCGATGTATAGTCACTGACAAAACCTCAGTCAAGCACACGCCAATATCGTCGAATTTGACTTAAATTATTATTAAAAGTAGAGAATTAACATTTCTACGTGTTAATTTATTATTAAATTAGCTATTTGTAAGGTTAAACATGTACGGCATCATCTAGACTTGTAAATCCACGATTCGCCCATTTTTGACTTTTTGCCTGACAGTCCATTCAGTAATACCTTAATTTAATTGTAATTCATCTATGTAACTTTATTCATAAAATTGTATTAAATTTTGATTATTTAATTATAAAATGAATAATTATGTTGCGCAATTAAAAGAAAAATCATCCTTTCTAATGCAATCATTCAGCGTTTTCAATAAAAAATAGGTAATTCTAAATCCCTGATATTGGAAAAAGTAAAGATAATTGAGTTTATAGGGGCTGTTATTTAGTTAGTATTTTTTTTATTATTTTATCTTATTTTTATCAAAATTTATTTTTATTCGTTAAATTTAACTTTTATTTGTTTATTTCAATGTATTTATAAAATTGATTTCGATTTTAATTATTTTATTATAATAATATTTATTATAATAATCAATTATGTTATATAGTTTTTCAAAAATAAAAATAATCTTTAATGGAATGATTCATCGTTTTCAATAAAAAAAAAAAAGAGTAGATCTTAATCGCTGATGTTGGACCCGCGTAATTTTCGCTTTGTTGTTTCTGCAGGGGGATTTTAAAAAATTCTTACGGCACCTTTTTCTATAATGATTTTTGGCAAGACCATGCGTCTGCTCATGGCCCAGATATGAAATATTGACGACAGCAGACGCGGATATAATGTAATCCGATTAGCACTGACATGCCAAAACCCAAAGATGTGAGTATTTACTTCAAACGACATCTAAACTAAGTCCTACCAACGCAGTATAACAATTTCGTGACTTTAATTCTGATTCAATTAGTCTTCATTTAACGGAGTAGAATCAATCCGATTTATTCACTGAGGATTTCAAAACCGTAGCAAAACAAAAAGATGGTGAAAATGCATGACAAACATATATACACTTCTATATGTGCACTCAAATTTAAATCGCATTCTCATCAACCTTCCGATTCTCGTGTTATATATAGTACAGTCTGGAGCATGACGTTTCGTCGTCGGCGACGTCAATACAGCTATATGAGCCAAGCTGGAGTATTTTCGTCCGTGATGGATATTATCGATTACATGTACTATCATATATATATATATATATAACAAAAACCATATATACGCGAGTTCTCCACGTTCGTATAGACATACACATGTATATTAATCGGCCCGTTCACAATCGATATAGGCGATAGAAGTCGATATAAGCCACCAAGCGACGATGCGCGAATGTTCGTAGTTCCCTCCCCACCGAAAAACCGGCGATAGTCGGGAATTCGTGAGACCAAAGGGCTACATTTCTCAGTATATATCCGTACGTAATAAGTAGATATTACAGTATTCCATGTTACATTCATTCCCGTATATAACGTATATAACGATTCTCGAAAAAGGAAGATATCCTGGCAGCGATGAACTATTTGTAGATAGCCGATAATCAAGACGATTATCGGCTATCACGCTAGCATTGTTTACATTATTGTGCATCCGCTGACGTGTCTATGAGAAAAATAGGTACTGAGTAAAAAAAAACCAATTGTTAAGTCGAATTAATTTTTGCGTTAGGAAAATCCGATCAATAATAAAATAATAACATTTCTGCATTAGGAAAAATCAATAAATAATAAAATGGGATTCTGTGCTGCCCCTTTGATTTGAAATGATGCAATATTGGAGTACGCTTATTATGTATACGTTAAACCTTTTCGCATTGTTTTATAATTGAAGAGGTTCCCAATTATTTGGAGCTTATGTCAAAGTATTTCAGCATTGACTTCATTCAACTCTACCGCAACCGTAAGATTGCTTTGAAAAATCATCAAAATATGATAATAGCGCGAATGCATTTTTGTTGGTTTTTTATTTTATTAATTGAGAAATTATTAGGTTTAAAAAATGGGACGAGTTATTTTTGGGCGTTAATTGAGTTAGTAATTTTGTTGGGCGCGTAATAATTTCCCATATTTTTGCCAGTTGCAGAGCTCCGTGTAAGCAGCTAATGGATGTTCGTACTTATTGACTAATTGTTTGGGACTCGGAAGGCTCTGTCATTTATCGCTATTAATACATTTTTTAAAATTATTTGATATTAATTTTTTCTTTGGCCCCTGTGACATAAAAAGACTATTTATTGAGCTGCGATCAACGCTAGTTTCCAAATCTTGGCACATTGTTCGAATATAAACTGCATATTTGCCATAGCAAAAACCGAAAATAAAGTCTGGATTTCAACAGAAGCGTACAATTTGCGAAGCAACTGAATCCGAATTATAAAAGCAAGATAATCTTTCATAGCATTTTGAAATTTGCATAAGCGTGTTCAATATTGCGAAAAGCAGTTTGGGCAATCGTTGTATTTCAAGCGATTAAACAATGTGCTAAAATAATAACCCAAAGTTCAGTATTTCAAAAGTTGTTGCAATGCAAAATGTTGGTACAAAATTAAATAAATATTCAGTGTTTGAATCCTTATCCAGTTTTTTAAATTTGGGACTGACATTAACAAATTAAGATTCAGCGACGGCAGATACATATAGTATCATCATCATCGTTATCATCATTATACGGGGCGCAGTTAATTTTTGAATGCCCGTAGTTCCAAAAACTTGTGGCGCGCAAATTAAACATATATATTCAGGGTTTGCGTTAATAATCCCCACTACATTTTTAATTGGTCTGCTTTCTTTAATAAGTCACGCAAATCTGATATGCCCCTATCTGGACCTAATTAAACATTATAATAGCGATCCCCATTAAGCCATGTTCAAGTCCTCAAAGATTCTGAATTTTATTGGGGTAGCTCTAAATAATTCCCTACAGGTTACTTTAATTGGAATTTTTATAAATGGCACACACGTACAGCCTTGCTCAAAAGTATTAGGCACCCTGTCAGTTTTCTATCCGGACAAAAAATTGAATATCTCGGCGTAAAAAAATCGTAAACCAATTTACCAAACGGGGTGTTGAAGCGGACAAAGCCACCTTCATTTTGCTTTTTTATTTTTATTTTTGCCATTCTTTTTTGTACCCGCTACGTCATTTTGAACATGCCGGTTTTTCACCATTTTCGCACGTTGCAAAATTGCGTGCTGGACTTTGCAAACAAATAATCTCATTATTTAGTGATAAGATCTTTGAAAAGAACACCGTTAGCTTTAGTTTCTTTTTTTTTCAAAAGCTTTTGCGATTTTTTTTCACAGAGTTATCTAGGTTTTTCTTTAAAAAAGGTTTGGAATATTTAGTCTAAGGAGTAAAAAGTTGTATTTCGCTATTTTGGAGTCTCTACATTTTTTTTAGATTTTTTTTCCAAAATTTCTTCGTATCGCTATTTTTGGTTGATAGTCGACGATTTGTATCATTAATTTATTGTCGTTATTTTGAAACAAAGATGTTTTAATGAATATATCAAGAGGAGAAGAAGTGCATAATTGAATTTGTACGTTGTCCGAATCAGATGAGGTTTTTCGTTGATTGTTAAGAGCACTTCTCACTACTATTCGATTCTGCCGAAGTGTGCTTACTTTGTTCTTCCCGATCTCTTTCGATTTGACTGACTGTCAGTTTTCATTCCTTTAACTCCACATGAGCACAGGTTTTTTTTTGCATTTTTTGAGACGTACGAATATGATTTTCGCGGTTTGACGTGCAATTGATCTTTTACGCGTTTTCATTATTCGTACGAACAATTTACGCAAATTGACGATATGACAAAAAAGAACTCCAAAAATGGTGTTTACAAGAGTTACACGTTACATTGTTGCTTCTCAAGTAATGCTCGGTAATACGACTTTGCTTCGGAACACTAGAAGTCAACAGATACTTTAGTGTATGACAAACATTACTTGAAACAATGAAACGCGTAACTGCTGTAAATGCGATTTTTAGAATTTTTTTTGTGAAACCTTTGTGTTTGCGAAATTTACTCGTACGAATAATGGAAACGCGTAAAATATGAATTCTACGTCAAACCGCGGGAATTATACTCGTGAGTCTCAAAAAAAAATGCCAAAAAACGTGAGCTTATATGGAATAAAACGAATGAAAACTGACAGTCAGTCAAATCGAAGGAGATCGGGAAGAACAAAGTAACCACACCTCGGCAGAATCGAATATTAGTGAGAAGCGCTGTTAACGATCAACGAAAAACGTCATCTTATTTATGGTCGACTATCAACCAAAAATAGCGATACAAAGAAATTCTAGAAAAAAACCTAAAAAAATTTAGACTCGAAAATAACAAAATACAACTTTGTACTTCTTAGACTAAATATTCCAACCCTCATAGTTTTCAAGTTACACCGCACGATACCGGCTTTTCGGAAAACTGCCGTTTTTTTTTTCAAGAAAAAACTAGATAACTCTACGAAGAAAAATCGCTAAAACTTTTGTTAAAAATAAAACTAAAGCTGCCGGTATCCTTTTCAAAGATCTCATCACTATGAGATTATATTTTTACTACTTATATTATATTTTACTAAATGGTGAGATTATATTTTTTCAAAGTTCAGCACGCGATTTTGCAAAGTGCGAAAATTGTGAAAAACCGACATGTTCAAAATGACTTACCGCGTACAAAAAGGAATCGCAAAAATAAAAAAAGGAAAATGAAGCTGGCTTTGCCCACTTCAAAACCCCGTTTTGTAAATTGATTTACGTTTTTTTTCGTCGAGATATGTAATTTTTTATGTGGATAGAAAACTCACAGGGTGCCTAATACTTTTGAGCAAGGCTGTATATGTATGCATCGACGCGGTTTGATCGTACCAAAGTGATCAAATTGTACGAAAATAGCATACATTTCCGCACCCAAACGTATGATGTTTCGACTTCGTACTATATTCATTTACCTGATAAAGGTATACCGCCATTATTCTTGAGTTCAATATCTTGTATTATGGTCTGCATTCATGTATCACATGGATATAGGTGTTGTGTACAATACTTTTTTTTATGTACACAGAGCACCGAGACGCCGTCAGGTAAAACAAATCAAGTGATACATCTCCTAAGGCCTTATATACCTTTGGATGGTCGGAAAACGAAGCTTTTTTTGGGATGTTTTTTTGAAAATACTAATAAAGCGATCAAAATGATCTTTAGAGGGTTTGTTTTACATATCTGTAGGTACTCGAATAAATTTTTTATTTTCAAAAAAATCCAGAATCGCTGTCCTTAATCTACATGAGCGGTTTTTTTCCTTAATCTACATGAGTTTCGCTAGAAAAGTACAAACAATTATTACAAAATATTGATTGTTGCAAATTTGGCACGATTTTGAAAAAAAAAAAAACGTCGCATTTTCGACTAAGAAGTCTTAATTTGTTTATCAAAACCGTAATTGTTAATCGATCGTAAAAATCGTGTGTAGTTCGCTGGAAAATCTATATAAGAAGCTAAAGTTGAAATTTGAATTAAATTGGTAGGAAATTGTAGAAGCTACGAGGCCGTCTGATTTTGAAAACATGGTTTCAAGAAAAACGCGTTGAAAGTTTTTTAATCACTAGAGGAATATTTCTAAACATTTTTTTCCAACTAAAATAACTTTTGCATATAATTCTTGGGATGTTTATCATTTAAGCCAATGAAAAGAAACGAGAAATTTTTTTTTCAAAGATACCAGGTGTACAAGTATGAAATGAGGATTTCAGACAGGTGCACCAATGCAGTTTGTGCTATAAAGATTTGACACTGCGCCATTTTGTTGTATCATCAACAAGTGTCAGACGCGCACGAGTGATAAATTGGAAAAGTGAGTGCATAGTGTTGTGTTGTTGTGTTTAATGTGTCGAAATTTATACCGATCAAAGAGCATTCGCGGACAGCATTAATTTTTTGTTTTCATTTGAAGAAAACTGCTGCTGAATCATACCGATTACTTCGAGAAGCTTATGGTGAACATGCTCCATCGCAAGATACGTGTGAACGATGGTTTCGGCGTTTCAAAAGTGGTGACTTCGATGTTGCAGACAAGGAACATGGAAAACCGCCAAAAAAATACGAAGATGTGGAATTGCAAGCATTGTTGGACGAAGATGATTCGCAAACACAAAAACAACTCGCCGAGCAATTAGGCGTTAGTCAGCAAGCTGTTTCCAATCGGCTACGAGAGATGGGAAAAATTCAGAAGACCGCTAAATGGATACCACATGAGTTGAACGACAGGCAAATGGAAAAGCGCAAAAACACATGTGACATTTTGCTCGCTCGGTACAAAACGAAGTCGTTTTTGCATCGTATAGTTACAGGGGATGAAAAGTGGATTTATTTTAAGAATCCCAAGCGCAAAAAATTATGGGTAGACCCAGGCGCACCATCCACATCCACCGCAAGATCGAATCGCTTTGGCAGAAAGACGAAGCTCTGTATTTGGTGGGACTAGAGGGGCGTGGTCTATTATGAGCTGGTAAAACCTGGGGAAACGGTTAATACTAAACGTTACCAACAACAATTGACCGATTTGAACCGTTCGCTGCTTGAAAAACGGCCAGAATACCGAAAGAGGCCACACAAAGTCATTTTTCTTCATGACAATGCTCCATCACATACGGCAAAACCGGTTCGCGACACGTTGGAAGCACTCACCTGGGAAGTTTCTACCCCATGCGGCTTACTCACCAGACTTGGCTCCTTCCGATTACCACTTGTTTGCATTGATGGGTCACGCACTTTCTGAGCAGCGCTTTGATTCGTACGAAGATCTGAAAAAATGGCTCGATGAATGGTTCGCAGCAAAAGGAGAAGATTTTTACTGGCGTCGTATTCACAAATTGCCCGAAAGATGAGAAAAATGTATAACAAGCGATGGAGCATACTTTGAATAAAGCACTTTTTATCATTCTTCCGAATTTAACGTGTTTTTTTTTAGAAAAAAATCCGCAGTTCATACTTGTACACCTGGTATATTTGATAGTGCCTCAAGGCATTACACCTGAGTAAAAAAAATGTTAACCATTTTCGTTTTATTGGCTTAAAATATGTATAAACATCACAAGAATGACATACAAAAAGAATTATACGCGATAAAAATTTTAGAAAATCTTTAGAGCTCATTTTTCGCAACGCACGAAATGGTGAAAGTGGCAATTTAGAGTCGTTGTCCAAAAAATATACAGCGATCTAACAACTGAAAATCTCGAATCAAAATGATTCGGTGGGTACATGCAGAATTCAAATGAGAGCTTCAATTCCATCATGTAGACGACAGCTCCTAAATCAGTTTTTGAACTTTAAACGTGTTTTCCTCAAATCCACGTTTTTGCAATGGGGTCAAAGTATAATTCGGCCAGCCACATACACTGCCGGCCAAAAGTTTGGATACACTAGTCGAAATTTCTTACCGCACTTAAAGTTACATAGCGGAGTAAAAAAATAAAGATAATTGATTTTCGTAAGTGGCCTTTTAAAGAGGACAAATTTACCGTTATTTTGCTTTTTTAGAAAATTCTTTACGATTTTTTTTTCGCCCCGGTACGCACTCTTGACCGTGGCAATTTTTAGGCTATTTTTTGGCCGTCGAAAATTAACTGCAAAGTTTGTGAAAAAAAATTTCCTCGGGTTTTTCCATGGTAGATTTAATAAAGGATATCAAAACCTACATTCATGTTTTTTAGAAAGTCTCGTACGATTTTTTGAAAATTAAAATGAAAACATGAAAATTAAAAGGACAAAATTAAAATCTAAAAAAATTGTAGTTAATTAAAAATAAAAATGTAAACAAATTTCCTTAATATATTATTCTAGACCTCATAATTCCCAAGTGGAGCCTCTCCACTCATCAAAGTTCCAACCAAAAATGGTAAAAAAGTGTAAAAAAAAATAATTCTGCAAAAAATTCTAGTCACTTCAGTGTGAACCCATGCAGCTTTTTACTCTCTTGACATTTACTCTGAAACCCTATAGTTCTTCGATGACGCCTTTTTTTCTAAAACATGTTTTTTTTTTAGCCAAAAATGCAATACTGGGACGAAAAAAAAATCGTACGAGACTTTCTAAAAACAAAAATGTAGATTTTGATAACCTTTTTAAGTTTACCATGGAAAAAACCGAGGAAAAAATTTTCCACAAACTTTGCATTTCTTTTTCGACGGCCAAAAAATAGCCAAAAAATGGCCACGTTCAAAAGTACGTACCGGGGCGAAAAAAAATCGTAAAGAATTTTACATAAAACCAAAATAAAGGTAAATTTATCCTCTTTAAAACGTCACGTCGGAAATTCAATTACCTTTATTTTTGAGTCCACTATCTAACTTTGGGTGCGGTAAGAAATTTCGACTAGTGTATATCCAAAATTTTGGCCGGCAGTGTAGATGTAACAGCCTTAAATGCACCAGCTGCAACACTAAAACAGCAATGCACGAT